>QTSX02002159.1:0-567560 GCA_014839935.2 Entomophthora muscae
CTCTGCCATTGCCAGTTGAGATATGGTTGCCGTTGCATGCAGCATATTCCATGTTGGCGCGTTTTTTAGCGCGCTTGGCTTCTGCAATGAGGGTGGGCATGGAGGTATTTGCCTCTGGGTGGATGAGGGCAGCAACAGAGGGTTTCATTCTGTTGATGAATGATGCTCTAGTGTGTACGTTGTCAGCTTGAGCTGGGTTTTGGATTTTGCGACATATTTCCTCAAATTTGTTGGCGTAAGCTGCAATAGTGGTCTTTTGAGGAAAATCACTGAGCTGTATTGTGATGTCTTGGAGGGATTCAATGAAGCAGAAATTTGTGGGTGATGTCTGCTTTAAACTCTTCCCAGTTATCAAGATGATTGTCAGTTTGTGAGCCAACCCAGGTGGCAAACCAGTTGGCTGCGGCTTTGTACAGGCGCTTGCTGGCTTCCTGGACCCATTTCTCATGGGGGATGCAGCTGGCACGGAGTTTGGCGGCTGAGTGGTCTAGCCATTTGATGACATTTTCTTTGTTTTTTCCAAAGAACTTGTCAATACCAATGTATTTGGTGTTGGTTACTTCGCCTGTGATAGGTGGTTGTGTGTTTGTTTGTGGTTGAAGAGAGCAACTGTATTGCTTTATCTTGGTGCATGCTTTGGGCATGACCAGATCTTTGAATACAGTGCATCCACTAGGTATATCTTTGTCAATGTTGTGGGTGCGGAAGTACGTTTTCCAGGTCTCCTGGGATGTGGCCTGGTTGAGTATGTGAGCAAAGGTGGGAGGGCTTTGGTCATTCATTTTCTCTCTCATGGGTGTGATCAAAAAACTGTAGCTGCTACCAGTGATAAGGAGCGCCTTTTGGGGAAGCTTCAAATATGGAATTAAGAAAGAAGAGAAGTATATTTTATTGGATAATACTTTAGATTTATATAGACTTGGTTGTGGCAGGGATTTAGTTGGATCAAACCTAGGGGTTGGTCATGTGCTAGATGGGTTCAAGCCACTGGATACTTGGACAGTCATGTGATATTTCTTGGTTACCATTCTTGGTATATCAAACAGTATATTGGAAGGGCACCAAATTGGGCAATGGCTGGATGTTAAGTAAGTTGGCAGTAGCCAGAATGCCTGTACATCCAGACCCTTGTCACTAGCTTGGACTTTATGTTTTATACAGTGAAAAATGGAAATCCATACATAAGAGGGAATTTATATACCAGTATACCTACCTTGGGAGAGCACTTGGAGTTTATGGTGGGTATGTTTGAGTTATAGTGACAAATAAATTTGATTCATTCTCTGAGTCTTTTGAGCTATATAGATTTTACAGGTTTTCTATATCAAAACTATTATAATATAGTTTCTTTAAATATACTCTATCAAGGAAACAGTAACATTAGGTTAACTTGGTTTATTAAGAAACTTATGAAATGATATATCAATACTAGGAAACGTAATATCATTTTAAAAAGTGTAATTTGCCTTTAAGTTCTAGTATTTCTAAAAATCATATGTGGGCTTGCATAAAAAAATACACTATTAAACGTGATTTAGGACTTGGGAGAATCTCAAGTCTGCCATGACAGTTTGAGTGACTCAGGTCAGCAGTTGGCTATGAACTGTCCTTTTATTTTTTTATGTTATTTGTATGTAGCAATAATTAGGAAACATATATCATAAGGTGGATATAAAGTCCTCCTGGTTAATGTTTCTTTCCTCCACTATAAATCCAATGTAAGTATGCTGTTCTTGATTACACACTTTTCTAGCTCCAAATTGACCACTATTTTATGATTCTTTGTATAGGATTTATTAAAATCAGCCTAACTACTTCTGTTAAAGCCAAAGCGTAATACTGAAATGTTGTCTGAAAATTCCGCCAATGCTTCTGAAAATCCATCCAAAGCTAAATGTAAACAATGGCAAACTTTTTTAGACTTTGGTTTTTTATGTTTTGTGTTGGTCTGAGAAGCTAATACGTTATTTATCTCTTTTGTAAGCCTATATATTCTTACCTGAAACAATCCTTGAAATAGATATTTTTGTTTATTAATACGTATATTATATAAAGAATAATGTGATGTATTTTAAAAAACGAGCATAGTTTTACATGAAGACTATAAAAATGATTTATTTTGAAGGTAATCATTAAAGTACTAGTTGAAAAATGTAATTCCTTTTAGGCTCTGGAAAATTTGGATCGTTTCAAATAGGGCGGTCTAATTTTTAGTGTGGCGTTATAATGAAGTTAAAAGCTACTTGGCTGATGTTGCTAAAATGTTGATTACAAAAAGTTTTCTAGGCATGTGCATCTCCTAATTTGGATAATCCTACCTTAAAATCCCACAAACCGATTCGTAAGCGAGTTGCGACGAAGCTATAAAAGCCGAAGCCACTGATTATGAAGGTTATGACTGTACTTTACAGGATCACATGTTTAGTACATCTAACTACTATGTTCAACATTCTAGTTAAATCTCTCAAGCGGGAGGATGTTTAAAACGTAAATCCCGCAAAGGGAAGCCTGCATTGTATTTGAGAAACCATTTATAGTGCAATTGATGAACTTGTCGGTCTTTCCAGGCCTGACGGGGGATTTACGTTGGCTGACTGCTCAAATTATTTATATAATATTTCTTAAGATTAATTTATTTATCAATTTTTTGAAATTCAAACTTCGAATTAGTTACACCAATAATCGATTTGATTTCTTATCTAGTTAAGCAAAATATACGCCAAGTAAAAATAGTTTTATGTCTTATAGTGGGTACTTTACTGGCCATCGATTAGCTTTCCTATGTTATTTTTTTAGAATTCTAGAACTTTCTATAGTGAATATCCCACATACTTATTATGTGGCTGAATGCGTATTCTATTATCGAGAATAGGATTAAGAAAGCAAACTAACATTTAAATGATTTTCTTAAGGGTACCAAAGATTTTTTGATAGGCTTACACTTTTAAACAAAATATATAAAAATAGTAACTGTATATAGAAGTACTAGTTGCTGACTCCAATTATTTTTATTTCAAATTTAATATCAAGTTGGTATCCACATTAATTGTCGTAAATGTTTAGGTGAACCCCCATAAAAAACAATTTAATAGTTATGCTATACAATAAAAAGCATAAATAAAGTGAGCAGATTTTTTTGATAAAAAGCATATTTATTTAAGAGAGCTTATTTGATTACAGTAGTTTTAAAAGCTATGACAACAAACGAAATGAACTCAGATTTAAACAAAATCATTTCAGATTTAAACAAAATTCAACTAGCAGGTTAAAATATACACTCCGTTAACAGGGATTTTTGGCGCTAATAGGCAAAATGGGTCAACACAGCAACAAAGTACTCACGCGCAAAGCAAAACCATTCAAAATGCAATCTGAAATACATGGATTCACAAACAAAATGGTGTGAGATGGCTTTCAGTGTACATATGTTTACTATGTGAATCAGTGACAAAATACACCCACACATGGTGTGTCAAAACTCAATCCAAAAACGAAACACAATAGGAACTCAAACCACAAACAAAATCACTCACGCAGTTTGTGCAATAGATTGTAATCAAGAATGATACCAAGGCATCTAAAATAAGACACAAGATCTGAAACATAAATTTTAAAAATATTGTGTTGGGTGCTTATATTTGGCATAAAATCTAGGAAAATGAGTAGATTTTTTTTGAGTATTCTAAAATAGGCGTTGTAAAACCAAAAACAACCAACTAAGAAACAAAAAATCTATAATTGGGATATTGGGTGGGAAAACCTCTAATTAAATATCCATATTCAGATAAAAGCAAAAATTAAAATTAGGGAGTAACTTAATTAAAATTTATTTAGTATTTTATTAAATTTTAAAATGGAAGGAACACAACACCAGAGTACCAATGCACCCGTTGTGCGCCGCGGTTGTGGTTGCTCCTGCGGGTCAAAGAATAGACTCAGTACAACACAAGAGCCTACTCGGGAGGTAGGCGGAAGAAGAGAGTTCCATGGTGACGCTGCACTGACACAGCCGGTTCAAGGAGCACAAGCTGCTAGGGTGCGGAGCATAAACCCTCGGGTCCCAAAGCTGACCCGGAAGCCAACCAAGGTCACCACTACCAAAATGGTTAGAAACAAGGAGGTAGAACTTACTTTGTATGTGTTTGACGCTGTGTACCAGCAAGAGTCGGTCCCGTCAGCCATGCTGGAGAAGGTGAAGCCTGTACTTGATACTAGCTATGAGCCATACATAAGCGATGGCAATCAGGAGGACGACAAGGAGCCCGAGTTCTTTCAAACTGATGAGGGACAACTGGTGCGCAAGAAAGTTGCAGCCTTCTATAACAAGGTGCCTATGCCCCTGTGCCTTGCCCAATGCCAATGAGTCAATCCCCACCGCTAAAAAGCCCGCTCAGAAGCGCATTCCCAACATCAAACACATCATCCTGCTTAATCTAATGTGTGAATCAGGCAATTACAAGGCAGCTGCAGCCATTGTCAGGGTGGATCCCAAGTACACTTCCAAGACATTCAACAAGTTCATCAATACTGGCCAAGTCCTTGCCGCAGAGAAATCCTTGCGCGTTTCCACCATGCTCACCAAGGAGCACAAATGGGCAATCCGCCAGTGGATAACCCAAGATTGTCATCTTGAACTGGCAAATATACTGGCCATGGTCAAATCTACTTTTGGGGTTGAGGCCTTGATTTCCTTTTACTACCATCTACTCAAGGGAATATGCTTTTCCTGGAAAAATCTTGGGGTATCTCTGTACAATTGTAATAGCCCAACCAACATCAAGACCCAGAAAAAATATGCTGAGGTCTACACTGCCCTCAAAGGCAAGGGGATGGTCAATTTTTACTATATTGACAAATTGGCATTTGCCTTGTCAATGTGCAATGAGTATGGGTATGTCCCCAGAGGCTCCAATGATGGGATGGCTCGGCGTGCTGAAGTCCACACCACAGCCTATTTGATGGTGGCTCTCCTCGGTCCAAAGGGGGTTGAGCTCTACCAAATGATATTGGGATCTCACAATAGCTGGACCTTCCTATCATTCCTCCAATTGGTCCAGGAGCACCTGAGGTGCACAAGCCCGGGCTTCACCAACGTAATTGTGCTGGACAACGTTGGTCTCCACAAGGTGGCGGATATTCTTGAAGAATTTCCATCAATTGACACAAGCATTGCAGTGGGCCCCCAGCAATTGGCCACAGCAAATATGCACCTTCTCTTCCTTCCTGCCTATTTGCCCTTCCTAAATCCCATCAAGGAAGTCTTTGGGTGGTTCAAGCAAGCCGTCAAGCAAGGAACCCCAACTGGGACAGAAGACCTTTTTGATTTGCTGCAGGCCGGGATCCATACACTCCCAGCTGAGACCTTGGCCATAGATTTTGGCCACGCTGATTTGTTTATCCCCGCGTGCCTTGCAAATCAGCCAATCAATTAAAGGCTTAGCTTATCCCACTTTTTTTATATATCCTCTAATTTACTAATCAAGATTCATTAACTAACATTTTATATTTAGATGTTTCCAAGCCCGAAATCACATTCAGCAGCACCATCAATGAAGGTTAGTAATTTATTTATTCATAATCATTTTTATTATTGCATCCAAGGGTATCCCAAACGCTTGATAATGGATTACGTGAACACATCAATATCATTTTTGGCAAATAAATATAAAAAGCAAACTAAAAAAAATAAATGTAAATCATATAAATTAGAAGTAGATTTTATTGACATATACTATATGCTTTTATTAAAACCTTCCCTGGAATTTATTTTGTAAGTAATGTTTGCTAAAATATTATTTTATAAAATTATTAATTATAATAAAAATAATCTAAAGGGTAAATATATTTATTGGTATAGAGAATAAATTAGGAGCACCTATAATGGGTTTGGCGGTATGTACCCACCCCACAATGGAGGTGGCGCACAACCTCCACCGCCACACTGTGGACGGTGGATACACCCTGGTTAAAATATTCTTGCCTGCTGGTAAAAGGGAGGATGGTGAGGTGGGAGTGAAGCAGCAGCTTCTCAGGCGGGGCCGCAAACCCATAGATTCCAGCCAGGACCAGGGCGTCCTGGATAACATGGTCAACTGAGACATATCTGTGGGGGACCTTCTTCCTGTTGAGAGCAAGTTGGGCCTTGTCAATCCCCAGAAGGACCCTGTCCAGGTCCTCCACGCTGGCGCTCATTCCAAAGTAAAACAGGAACACCAGGTAAACCACCAAGTGAAGCCTTTGCCCAGCAAAGGCTTCTGTAAACTTGCATAATTTATTGTATACTGTGCTTATTTTTTTCTCATGTTTAGTTTTGCTGAAGGTAAGATCCATAGCTTCTGGGACCCCCGTCTTGTTGGCACTCCAGGCCAGCCCAAAGTCTACCAGGAGGATTTTAGTCTTTTTCACGGCTGTTGCATCCACAATAGCCAGTTTTTCTACCGCGCACCCAAAGTTCTCCAGCAAGTAGGACAGGGTGTGCTCCACCAGGAAGCAGAAGCAAGCAGCTGCATGGGCCCGGCCCATCTCTGGTATATTCTTGAATGGGAGCGTTGCCAAGACGTCCTAAACAAGCTCAATGGAGTTTACACAGTAAACTCCACTGAGGCTAACTGGGTCCAGGCAGACCAGTTGAGCATCCTTGTAGGCAGTAACTGCCCACTTGGATGCCCCCTCTTCATGTGTTAGCCCAGCCAATGCCTCCCTGGACATTGGGAATGCACTGTGAATCCTATCTTTGAGCTCCCGCAAGACAGGGGGGACAGGAAAAGCTGCTTTACCATGTGAGTGGCAAAATTTGAGTAGAAGGTGGGGGGAACAAAAGGAACCAGGACCTGGCAAAGTTTGCCATCAACATCTTCTAAAAAAAAAGGTAAGTATTTATGAATTTTTATTAAATTTATTTTCTTAGGTTACCTTCTTGGGTTTCTTCTTTGCCGGCGGCTTTGGCAGGCTTTGCCATCCTTGGCGCAAGCAGCTGTGCGGGCATCTCAGGGTCCTCCTTGCGGGCCCTCTTGGCAGGTTTGAGATGTGCATACATCTCAGGGCCGTCCGTCCAGACAGACGGCGCAGAGAGTGCAACAGACTTGAGTTGTAAGCCTTCAACCACTGTCTTCTGAATGTTGAGTAGGCGCTCTATTGTCTTCTCAGGTGTGTCCAGTATTTTGGTCATGAGTGACTTGGCGGACACCTTTTCAATTTTGTCCCCTTCAAGGACGGCAGACTTCACCTTTTCCTTGACCTTGCGGTCAAATTCTTTGATTTTGGAAATTGCCAAGTCAAGGTTTTTTAGAAGTTTTTCCAATTTGCTCATTGATTTTTTACTAACCTTTTCATATGTTTTTGTAGCTCTTGCCCCAATAAATTCTGTATTATTTTGATACAATTGCCTCTTTGTTTATTCCTTTTTCTTTTCCCATTTACTACATTATCCCATCTTTTTACCCATTTTGTATATGTTTTACATACATCTCAATATGTGTTGTTTGCTTTGTGTGGCATTGTTTTCCTGGTTACCATATTATTTTTGGCGCTTGACACAGCCCCTTGTGAAAATATTAACAACGGCTTGGTGATCAACTGAATTTGAATTAGAAAATTATAGTGATAACTGTTTTTAGATAAAGTTGTTACTGATCCAAATTCAAAACCTTAATGATAAACTTTAAGCCAATCAGGAGCCAAGTGATAAAGTGATTGTTATGACATAAAGGGACATTCAATAATTCTTTGATGCATGTGTGCTAATTAATATGATTGGCTGGATGTTTTGCCATTGTACGCCATTGCTGCTGTGGTGAGTTGTTGATGGACTAGTGTTAACTCAGCGGCTGATTGGGCACTAGTCCATCAACAACTTGCCACAGCGGCAATGGCATACAATGGCAAAACATCCAGCCAATCATATTAATTAGCACACATGCATCAAAGAATTATTGAATGTCCCTTTATGTCACAACAATCACTTTATCACTTGGCTCCTGATTGGCTTAAAGTTTATCATTAAGGTTTTGAATTTAGATCAGTAACAACTTTATCTAAACACAATTAACCTATAATTTTCTAGTTCAAATTTAGCTGATCACCAAATTGTTGTTAATGTTTTCACAAGGGGCTATGGTTTGGTGCTAAAAATAACTGTGTTCAGGATCTAGATACACACCATAGTAAATATATGATTTTATAGAAATAAGCTGAACATAAAGAATAAAACCAACTATAAACAAAGAGAACATGGACAATTGAAATTCAAAATAAAGATAATATAAATATAAAATGTTTGGTGACAGGGGGTTTATTGAGGCGGGGGGAGTGATGCCTAGGAGGCAGAATAATGCAGGAAGAAAGACGTAGAGGCAGTGCTGGCCTGGGGGGTCTGGGATTGGGTGGGTTGGGCTTGCAGGTTAGGGGTGTTGGTGGTGGGGGTGGAGGCAGGAGGATTTTGCGTGATGGCCGCCATATACCGCTTGTTGTACTCCTCATTGGTCATTGGCTGGATGAGCTGGTAAGTGGCAGTGGCCTGAGGTGGAAGGCGCTTATCCTTACGTGATTGGCTTCCCATGTTCACATGGAAAACAATTTGCGCAAACAACTCAGCCACCATTTGGCAACCAAAGAGAAAATTGTGATCAAGGACCCCAAGATAGAGGTTGTTGAAAGCCTGAGGGCGGCGCTCCTGTAGTGTGGATCCCATGTTAAAGAAGACAACATCTCCTAGATGGACGTTGGCATGGCCGGCAGGGTAGACTGAGGCCCAGTGCCCGCGTCCCTGGATGGCCTTGAGGGCAGTGGAGCTTCCCTCCATCTGGTGGCTCAAGAAAACCCAGTATTTGGAATTCAAGCCATCCCAGGAGTCGAGCAATCCACCAAGGATGTGGCTGTATGAGTACCCATCAACAAAGTCAGGGTTTTTCCAATAATAGACAAAACCCTTGGCCAACACAGCCAGAAACGCACCAATAAACGTCCCCTTCTTGACCTTTTTCCTTCCTTTTTGAGTGGCGGCTCTTCCTTGCTCACCAAAGTCATCAAAAGCTAACAATAGCTTGTAGTAGGAGATAAAAATGACATCATCTGACAGACTAGTCAAGCAACAGACCAGGGTGGATTCAATGGTGGGATCATACAGGGAATCCTCAGCATCATCCCATTGGTTGCCGGCAAAATTGGTAAGAACCCGTACAGAAGCCACCTTCCTGTACATCCAGAGCTGCACCATGCGCTCAGACACCCAAATGCCATGGTGAGCAAGTTGCTTCCGGACCTGGGTCAAGGGAAGCTTGGGGTCCCGCTGGAGGAGGTCAAGCATTATTGGGTATGCCTCAGTTATCTGGGACTCTTGGGCCTTCTTGGGCTTCTTGGCTGCCCCGATCCAATTCCCCCTGTTCATCATGCTGTTGAATTCCTGCATGACAGTAGCTCAGTTAAATTGCAATTGGTCAGCAATCTGATCCCAGGACAGACCCTGCAGGTTGAGTGCCACAATTTCCTGAAGAATTTGGGTGGTGATGATTCATTGCTTGGGGTGCTGGGCGGGGGGAGCTGAAGCCTGATTGGCTGAGGGAGGGGCAGGTTGGGTGATGGCAGGAAGTTGTTCCAAATTGAGGTTGTCATCCTGATTGGTTGGTTGGTGGGCAGCTTGTGCAGGGGTGGGTGTGGGAGCGGGGGCAGCACTAGACACAAAGTGACTCTCAAACAAGTCAAAGCCATATGGGTCAGGGGACAGTAACAGGTCAGCTTCCTTGTTACCCGCCTCAAAGGCTTGGGTGTAAACGGGTGCCTCCATGCTCTGAGCCTTGCCTCCATTGAAGCTGGCTTGACTGCTGCTGGCTTGGCTGCTGGCGCAGTTGAAGATGTTGCTATTGAAAACCATATTGAAACAAAACCTAGGATAAAATCACTAAAAGTAGAAATTTTAAAAATTAATGATTTATTTTTATTGTAATCACCATTCCATATTTGGAAGGTTCTCAAAACCATTCCATACAAATCTGGAGCCATGAAAATGAATAAAATGCCTCTGTTCCTAAATTGGATAGCTGTTGATTGGCTGTTATACTGTTATTTTTCTATTTTAGGCTGCTCATACTACACATCTTGTGTGAGTTCATTTTGTTTTGTGCTTGTGTAATCTTGCTTCTAGAGTACTCAGATTTTGTTTCATTTTGGTCCTTCTGTTGGTGTCTCATATGAATCCTGATTGGATTATAATATACTCCGGAATAGCATCCATCCATTTCACTTGTTGCGTCAGTTCATTTTGTTTGTGGGTTGAACTACACCACTTGATGTTTGATATAATTTCATATAATGGGCAAGTGAAATTTTGTTTTTGGTTTGACATTTCATTTATTAACTGACAAGATTTAAATTATTTGAATCCTGAATCTTGCACAACTTGGATTTTGTTTAAATCTGAGTTCATTTTGCTTGTTACCATAGCTTTTAAAACTACTGTATATAGATTTAAAATGATGTGTTAAGTGAAATAACTCATAGACCAGGCATATTGTTGCAACATCTTCAATTACTCCCTCTCAGGGAATTAACACCCCAAGTAAATCACTGAACAGTTCATCAATTAGTCAATAAGTTGGTGGCACTCCTATCAGTTGACCATCTATTACGGGGATCAAACATCCAGATCCTAAAAGAAACAAAACTTGAACAAGCCTTGTGACTTAAGAGGAACATTACTCAGATAAGCCCCATGACCTCCATGACGTACATGGACAGTATGTGGCTTTTCATGATATTATATTATATAATATTCTATATTCATATCAAATAAAGTATCATTCTTCTCTTAATTTTCCCCTTATTCTTTTTATTATACTTTGCAGAAGTATAAACTTGACAATATTGTCAAAACAGCAGGCTCAACCCACCAGCAAGGTCCCAAGTAAGTGGGTTTGTGACCTGCAATCCAATTACCCATTCACCATAGCCAAGTTAGGAAGACAACTTGGATTTCCAAATACAATAACATGAACAGAAGTCAATCCTTCCCAGTGGGTAACTTGTTTTGGCACTTGACTCATTATAAGGATCAAGACACCCCCTTCAACATCCCACAGTGTGATCAACACTATCATGTTCCTGCTATTCACAATTCACAATAACTATATAATCATTATCTCTCAATAAAGAATATTATCTAGTTTCCAAATATTTTTCCCCTTGTAACTCTGCCAAAACTGCACATTTATGACATTGGTAGCAGAAGTAGGCTTTCCATCCTACTTTATACCCCAAAATTCTGCATGTTGCCCGTACCCGCTGCAGTCAACAAATCCTTGATAGAATCATGTCTGGCCTCCTGCTAGACTGGACTCTGTACACACCTGGTACTGAAATACCTGATGGCTTTGTCCTGTACCAGAACACAGTGATCCCGCTTTCCGCCTTCAACACCATGTCTGCACAAGGGTTCTTCCAGGCTTCCCCTGCTTTGCCTTGTGCAACTGATGAGAATACCATGCCCGCTTATATAGCCCAAAGACTTTGAAGTGCTGCCCTGGAACCTTTTGCTGGAGCCAACAACAATAAAGCCACAGCATGGATCCAGTCTGCCCAAAGCAATCTGGCCCAAATGGAATGCCCACAGCAATTCTGGATTGCAGAAATCTCCATCTGATTGACTCACAACACTGGCACCTGGTGCAACAAGTGGCATGAAGAACACACCAAGAAGAATTGGGACACCTTCAAACAAGACTTATTGGCAAGATTTGTGCTGAAGGACACCACACCCATGATCATCCGCCAAGTGAAGAACTTGACCCAGACTGGTACTGTAAAGGAGCTCACTCACACCTACAAGGAATATCTGACTACGTGCCCCCTAAGATATGGCTTTTGACACTCCAGCCACTCACCTCATGTGCTATAACACACTTAAGTTGCATGTAATGAGACACGTAAACTTGGATCAAGTGATCAACTTGCAAAGTCTATATTTCAAGGCAGAGAAAGCAGAAAAAACGTCCAACACTCTCCACAAGGCACAAACAGGAAAGAGAGAGTGACCCAAAGACTCTCACCCAGCTGGGCGTTCCAACAGACCACCCCCAGGAAACAATAACAGCAGTACAAACCACAAACCCGCAGGTTCAAATGGCCACAGAAACGGGAACAACAGCCAATCAAACCAAACCCATTTCTGTGTCACTGCCACACAAGATAACCAAGACAAGGGAAAGGCCCAGGGAGAGCACTAAGCAAGCCAAGCTCTCCCCAGACAATTCCTGACTTGCCTAACAATGAATACTGACCCAAGGACGTGGACTAATGCCCAATGATCCAAGTACCCTTGGAGGACCCTGTACTGTACACCATTGCCAGACATCCCAATTATTGATGTCTTACCCTTTCTGCTTTTGCAGTTACACAGGCTCAGCACTCCTGGACTTGGGTGCAGATTGAACCTTAGTCAACAGTAGCTTTGTGGATAAGTTCAAGCTGGCCACTAATCCTTTGCGGATTAAAAACGTGGTCCTGGCTGATGAACACCACATTGCCGTGACAAGGGAAACTTCCCCCTTCTCTGTCATGCTTGAGAACCTCCACTCTACCATCTAAGGCCCTGTCATTGACTTCCCTAAGTTTGACATTGTACTGGGACTAGACTGGTTACAGAAAAAAAACCCCATGTGGACTGGGTGACCTCAGTGTTGACCATCAAGCGTGAAGGTGTCAACCACCAGATCTACCTGGACTCTGTGGACCAACTCCTACACAACCACATCTTTGTACGCATCACAGAGACTTTGGACAAGAAGAAAAACCTGAAAGAAATTGGCTGGGATTCCTGCCAGTATGAAATCATACACTTCAAGGACCACCAGGACACCTCCATGCCTCAGGACTGCAACATTGTGGCCCGCCATCCAGAAATCTTTAAGGAAGCGTTACCTGGGCTGCCCCCTGAGAAGCATATTCAGCACTCCATCCAACTCAAGGGGGCTGTACCCAAGGCACACCCTATCTATTGCCTCACCCCAAATGAGGACAACACCCTACATGCTTACCTCAAGGAGGCATTGGAGAAAGGACTTATCCGCCCCTCATAGTCCCCTTTTGGTGCTGCTGTATTCTTTGTAGCCAAAAAGAATGGTATCCTGCGCCTAGTCACGGACTATTGAGCCCTAAACAAAGTTATTATCAAGAATTGTTACCCACTGTCAGGGATTCTATCCCTGACTACCTGACTTTTATTGACAGCCTTGGGAAAGAAATATTGGTAAATTAACACCAGAACAAAGATATTGAAGACACCCATTTTAAAAACAACACAACAGAGTCAACAATTATATGGGTTTGTTTGAATACTTTTGGTACCCAGATTCAAACCCAGGACGCTGGAAATGAAGGATTCATTAAGACCAGGTCATCACAAAGCTTTGTTTTACCTTTTTATATTCAGTTTATTTAATCAAATTTTGCTTTCAAAAAGCCTTTTGAATTTGAAAACATTAATAATCAACTAGTATACGTCACTTACCGCTCAGCATATGATTGGCTGAATCCTGGCACCCGCTTGATCAACAACCTGCTCTCTATGCTAAAGAGCAAGGCTCCGCATATGAAGCTAATAGATCTTCTTATGATAAACCGCTTACTTATCCACAACCTAGTGGCATATGTGTGGCTGTTCCTGCTCAAACAAAGATAAACTTAAGATTAAGTCAGAAGGTATTCCCAATCAAGCCAGGTATGCCATAATTCACAATCTTCATGTAAATCCTCTCATATCCCAAGAAAATCCTCTCATATTCTTCAGCCATGATTTTAAGCCTATTTAAAGGCCCAAGCTTATTCATTTCAAATTGTTCCAACAATAAAGATTATTACTCTTCTAGCTACTCCTCCATTTTGATAGCACTCCTTTTTGAAGCCAAGAGGGGAATTCTTTTCCTATCCTGGTTTCTAGCCTACTTCTTGACCAAGGTGTACGCCTTGGAAAATCCAACTCCTACAACTGGCTGGTATAATTCCTCCCCAGATGACGCCCACCAGAAGGAATCCCTTGCCAATGGATGGTTCAAATATTCTTCTGGACACTGGGGACGTAAATTCCACTATGGCCGCTTGTTTGCTACCCCACCCACTGAACCTACTCTGGTTAGACCGTACGCCTCCTTTTACCTCTTGCTGTATTTGGTGGGCTACTATCTACTTGGACAATTCAGTTCTATGTTTGGGAGATTTGCTTATCTAGGACAACTTGGACATCTTGCAATGGTCACAGTTCCTATTGGCTCGGTAATAGCAGACTTGAATGTAGGGGCCTTGGCCCATCAGCTGGGAAGTTTATTCCCCGCAAAGTGGGTCCCTGACACCCACTACCACTCATTGACAACCTCTTTGATGCCTTGGGGGCGCTGCAGTCTTCTCCAAAATTGACCTGACTGCAAGCTATAGCCAGATCTGTATCAAGGAAGAAGACATTTCCAAAACAGCATTCCACAATAAATATGGTTTGTACAAGTGTGTGGTACTCAACTTTGGCATGAAAAACTCCCCATCAACCTTTGTGACCTTCATGAATGAGGTGTTTGCCCCCCACATTAGCAAGCATGTCCTGGTATACCTGGACAATATCATTATATATAGCCCCTTAGTAGAACAGCATCACAAGGACCCAGAGGCAGTCTTTGCTACCCTAGCGCAACATAAGCTGCTAGACAACCCCTCCAAGTGCCAGTTCTTCTGCAAGCAGCTGCCCTTCTTGGGACATGTAGTTTTGAAGGATGGTATTAAACCTGACAGCCAGAAAATCCAGGCCATTTGCAAAATGCCACTGCCCAAAGACAAGTCAGAACTCCATATGTTCCTGGGAATGGTTGCCTATGTACGGCAATTTATACCCAACTGCGGTGTCCTGACTGCACCTCTGTCTGCCATCACCAGCACTAAATCCAAATTTGTATGGACTCCCCAATGTGACCTTTGCTTCAGACGCCTTAAAGAGAAACTCACAACAGCACCCATACTTTAATACTCCAAACGTGATGGAGAATACCAAATGGAGGCAGACGCCTCTGACACATCCATTGGAGGAGTACTACAAATAAAAAACAATGATGGTGATTTCCTACCTGTGGCCTATGAATCACGCAAATTGACAGATGGTGAATGCTGATACCCTATACATGACAAAGAGTTGTTGGCAATTGTGTACTGCCTATTCAAATGGTGTTGCTATCTAGAATAACAAGAAGAGTTCACAGCCCTGACAGACCACAAATTGCTCATCTACTTCAAAACCCAAGAAAACTTATCCCGCTGTCAAGCCTGCTGGATGAAGCTTCTGGAGAGGTTCAACATACTCATAAAATATAAGCCTGGCCCAGAGCTTGTAATGGCAGATACACTTTCACACCTATACGTCAGAGCCACAAGGGGCAAAAATGGGATTAACCCAGACTGGCCTCTCCCGGTGCTCCGGACAAAGAACAAAGGTTTCCCCCCTGACACCACAGACATAACAAGAGAAACTGTCATTAAGAACAAACACTTGTTTGCCAATGTATATGGAACCCTACACCAAAAAATGTCTGACAGAAGAACCATCTCATACATTCCCACACATCAGCAAGTTGACACAATCCTACACTACCACAGAGACCTGGGACACACAAAAAGCTGCAACCTATACAAATTTCTTAAGCACAAAGCATGGTGACTGACTTTATACCGAGATATCCAGGAAGTTCTGGACCTGTGTGAAGTATGTGAGAAATTTGCAAAGAGTGAGACCCCACCTAAATCAGTATTACCCATTTGTACGCAACTACCCTTCAAGGTGTGGGCTCTTGACATTGTTGGCCCCATGCTAGGAAAACAAAATGATAAGAAATACATCATCACCGTCATTGACTTTGCTACAAGATGACCAGTGGCACAAGCAGTAAGAACACACACAGGCAATAATGTACAGCAATCCATAGGAAAAGAAATCATCAGCAAGTTCAGAAAACCAGAACTCCTGATAACCAATGGAGGCAAAGAATTGACCTCTGAAGATACCAATGTATACCTCACCAAGAATGGGGTCCAGAACACGGTGACAACACCTTACCATCCTCAGGCCAATGAACGTGTGGAGCGGCTGAATGGCAGCCTCATGCAAGCCTTGGTCAAGCTCACTGATGGGAGACCTGAGGACTAGTACAAGCAGCTACCAACTGCATTACTTGTATGCCGGACCCATGTGAACAGATCCACCAGCAAAAGCCCCTTTGAGCTAGTTTATGGAACACAACCCAATATCATCCAGGCGCTATTGGGACCCAAACTGGAGATTCCAGACAAGGTTCCATCCCGCTCAGATCCCCAGGTCATACAGGCCAATAACAATCTACCATAAAAAGAAGAAAAGAGTTTATAAAAGACCTTCATCCCCATCAAAGACAGACATGAGGTTGGCGACAAGGTTTGAGTCATGAATATTGACAAAAGTAAACTACAGCCAGAAAAGTTGGCCATACCATCATATTAAAGGTAAACAAAAACAACACTTACCTTGTGCAAGGACTCAGGAAACAAAAACAGGACAAAATCCTCCATCATGATTGCCTCAGGCCTTGCAAGGCAAGACAAAAGCAACAAGAGAATGTAATACCTGCCACCAAGCAACAGCTAGTCCAGTATGGCGCCCAAGCTCCTGACAACCTCCCTGACAACCTGCACCCAGAGGAGGTCAACCTTCAGCCAGGGGGTGTCAAAACAGCAGGCTCAAACTGCCAGCAAGGTTCCAAGTAAGTGGGGTTGTGACCCGCAATCCAATTACCCATTCACCCGAAGCCAAGTTAGGAAGACAACTTGGATTTCCAAATACAATAACATTAACAGAAGCTGATCCTTCCCAGTGGGTAAATTGTTTTGGCGCTTGACTCATTACAAGAATCAAGCCATTTCCTTCACCATCCAACTGTGTGATCAACCCAATCATGTTCCTGTTATCCTTGATTCACATCAACTATATAATCACTATCTCTCAATAAAGATTATGACCTAGCTTCTAAATATTTTCCCCCTTGTAACTCTGCTAAAACAGCACAGTTACAACAATATTGAGGAAGAGCCAATTATTTTTATGTATCATACACATGATTGGGATTGCTGCATGCTTGTTTCTTCTGCAAGAGCTTAGTTTTTGGTAGCTGATTATTGAGTCAATTGTGTTTAATAGTGTTGATTATATACTTCTGGGAAGCATATAAAACAAGATAAAGGGGGAAATTAAGAATAAAATGATACTTTATTGGATATGAAGATATCTAGTTATATAGTATTATGAGAAGCAATATACTGTCTATGTAAACCATGACAGTCATCAGGCTTGTCCAGGTAATATTCTATTTAGGATATCAAATATTTGATCCTCATACAACATGACCGTCTGATAAGAGCACCACCAATTATTCATTAGTTAGGCTGTTTCTTGGGGATTTTTTTCCCTAATAGTGAGTAATTGTAGGTGTTGCAACAATAACTAATTTCCCCTAGCCCTGAAAACTGGGTCAAACTCCCTGATCAAAGAGGATATGATTGCAGATATCAAAACTGCAGGGTAGACCACCTGGCAAGGTTTCAAGTCAGAAAATAATGCCTTTTACTTAACTCAACCTGCTCAAGACCTGCAGCTATGACGTATTGAGCCAGGTCTATTGTCTGAGACACCATGATTAATAAGATATATATGGAGTGCAGCCAATATTTTCCTGGAATAGTGTTGTGATACACCTGTTGTTGCTCAGAGGTCACCAAGGTGTGTTCTGGGTCAAAGCCAGGGAGTAACTAGGTTGGGGTGACATCCTCAGAGATACTTAATCTGTGGAAAGGACAAAAGTGAATTATTTGTCATCTCCAAAAGGGACTCACTATGTCCCCAATCACCATTTTCAATTGATAACTGTAAATACCCAATAATTGGGGGAGTATTTTAGCTAATTAAGGCCTCAAGTTTGCCACTTGGAACTCAGTAAGTGATGTAACAACTGGGTAAACCGTCATTACCCATCAAAACACCTTTGCATGAACGTTAAAACAATCAAAATTACCCGCAAAATATGTGAGTACATAGTAAACCAAGGTATAGATTGCTATGGACTGAGTTGATTGGGGCAAAAAGGGTGGGTCAAGAGTACTGGTTAGAGGAGTTTAACTGTGTGGGCTCCTCATAATAGTACTTTTCAGATGAGTTGTGGAATGGCCTGTGTGGTTGAAATTGTTATTGGTGGCCCCTAATCCCAAGGCAGGCTGTGAGGACAGCCAAGAAGATAAGGTGGTTCATCTCCTTAATCCTGGGGAAGGGCAGACAAAACTTAGTGTCTTGGACTTTCTGGTGTTTAAATTCTGGTTGATTTATGTGATATTATTGAGGGGTAATTCACTCAATGATAGCACAATCTATCATCAAGTGAATGATCTTTATTATATACTATCAGCCCTAGTAAGGCATGAATAGTGGAAAGCATTGGATGGGAACCCCATAACACTTGGTGCTGTCTGGAATTCCCTTTCTGGGGAGGCATTGGAGGGGAATTGTAGGCAATGTATTGCCAATTCCTGGCTGGCAGTGGCATAGTGGATTTTTGGATGCTTTCATGCATCCAAATTCTGATTCTGCAGTTAATGCATTAATTTGATTGCAGGGTAGCCTGTCAGTGCCATCCAGATTTTACAGATTCCTGTTTTGGGAAGCAGTTCCCCCCAATTTGGGCATTGGAGAAATTGCCATTTTTGTTTCCCTTTTTTGCAATTTCCCCATTTGGCAGGGGTGGAAGGTCCTACTGTAGGGGGAGTGCTGCCAGCCGCAGGATGGCAGGAGTGGGCAGGCAGGCAGGCAGCGGCTGGCAGGAGCAGGTGGATGGGCAGTGGCTGGCTGACTTGCTGGGTGTGCGTCTGGTGGTTAGCTGTGCGGCCTGCAGAGGGTGGCTGGCTGTGCAGTCTGTGGTTGGCCTATAAAAGCCAGAAGTTGAAGAATTAATATTTTAAATTTCTTTTTCTTTTGGCTTCTGTTTTGTGGCAGTTTCCCTAATTAGGGGGAACTGCTGAAAATATTTCTCTTGAGTTTTAGGCCCAATGGCAACCAAAATGTTGTTTCTTTGGTTGTATTTGTTAGGAATATTCCCAACAATAACTAGGGGGAAACATATTTCACAGCAATTTATGGTCTACCAAAGTAGCTTCACCATCTAGGGGGCATTTGCAATAATCTTCAGTACAACAATATCCTGGGTCTCAAGGCTATTTACACTGCTTTACTTATTTCTCAACCAGGAGTTTTCTATGAGTGAACAGATTAAAGTTCTACCTCTTCTAATCCTCTTAACCAGCTTCAAAATCATTATCACTAGGGAATTCCTCTTTCATAAGAAGGGAGAATAGGGTTAAGATAGTCTTTATTAACAGAAGGAAGATCCCCTTATAAACCTTCTTATTTGACACTGTTTCAGAATCCTTCTGACCAGCTATTCCTCCAGAAAGACTTCTTAACGTTCTAGAAGATATCTGATTACTTCAAACCAACCAGATATGTAAATATAAAGATACAGATCAAGCACTCAACAAAAATCCTGCTTACAACCAAAAGATTTCCAAAAAGACCATCTCAATTTTCCAGCCAGCCTCCTACTTATAGCGCCTTGTTACCAATGCTTTCACTTTCAGAATGGTTTTTATCAAAAGCTTAAACTATTGACTCTCACTTTTTCTATAATACAATAATCTTAAAAACCTACTTTCTCAAAATCTTAAAGTATTGATTCACTATTTTCTCTCTCATACTTTAAGCTTTTGGCTTCTAAACAATCATGTTCATCAGTAAACACGCCCTTAACTCAACCAATAATTTTAGCATTGAAAACAACACCATTTCTGAAGATCTGTCACAATCCAACTAGGAAATTCATTTCCACCACTCAAACCACTCAAAGTGTTAACACTTTGCACATCAAAGTATTAAGCAGTTCCCTGTTCCAACACCAGTCAAACCTGCATTCAGCCTTAGCCAATTTAAATAGTAGAATACTATTAAAACTGTTATTCCTGATATTTTTCAAAGTTTTTCTCAGATCTTTACCCCCATAGTAAAATCCAGGGAAAATGACTGTGACAGTCCATATGGAAGCTGTTGTGCAGGCAAGAGCTGATTTGGCCACAATAAAGACTCTATGCTTAAAGTTGGAAAAGTTTAGTGGTTTTGGGACTGGTAGAGGCCTAGTAGGTAACCTTGACTACTAGGGAAGGTAATGCCTGCTTAGTAGGTAACTGGTGACTACTAGAGGCGGTGAAATTCCCAGTCCAGTAGGTAACTGGTGGCTGCTGGAGCTGGAGGGTGAGTCAGTTTAGTAGGTAACAAGGACTACTAGGGAAGGGAGGAGCTGAGGTAGCTCCACAATCCCTTGGCCACTTGCAGGAGGACTGTAAGTGGGGCCCTTACCTAACAGACTGGTAAGGGATTCTCATTTGTGTTTTCCTGGAGGCTTTAGGTAGGTCCTAAAGCCACCATAGGGACATGGATATGCCTAGAGACGTTATCATGGTAGCTTCTTGGGGAAGCAGCTGCAGAACCTGATAACAAACAGGCCTCTGGGAAGTAAAGTTGGCTAATTTGCTACTTAAGGCTCAGGACTAACCACCTTAGTGAGTAAAAACAGCTGCACAGCCATGAGAGTTTTCTGTGGTTGATGACCTATAGTGATGGTCACTTATGGGGGCCCAGTCAAACGCTAACTCACTTGAAGAAGACTTAGTGCCTGAGTCTGAGGTGTTAGTAACAAGGACTGCAGATGGAACCGAGGTGGTTCATGGTGAGGAATGGAACCAAGGTGGTTCATAGCTGAAGAGATGAAAGATCATGAAGCAGGACTAGCTGGAAAACTGGAAGTTGGTTAAAATAAACCAACAAAAGTAGATGCAGGAGCAAGAATGATGGATTTGGACTATTGGAAGTAGGATTTTCAACAAGAAAGAAGCAGTAAAAGAATTAATTAAAACTGCCAAAAGATATGATAATTTTTTTGATAAATACCATATATGGAAATAGAAGAGAAAGAGAAAATAGTTTACAGAAAATAAACTGTAAATTTACAAGGAATTGATTGAGTAAGAAGGAGCTAAAGTATCCAGAAACAGGACAGAGAAACTTTGAAGACAAAGGCTGAAGTTTTGCCAAAATAACTAATTGAGGCAAGTTAGAATGACCAAAATGTTGATAAAAACACGGAGAAACTTGGAGAAACGTTGAAGAAATTAGGGTTTGAAAATCCCCTAACTAAAACATAGTTGGAAGCGCTCAAGTTTGCCTGGAGAAGTGTGATGTGAATTACAGCAAAATTGTTTGAAACACAGAGCAAGTGTTTATCCAGAGCAAGACAGCACCAGGTTTGAACCAGGGTCAAGAGCAAGTCATTTGGGCAAAATTTTGGCAAAGCAGTTCAATCTGGGCGTCTGATTGGCTGCATATTAAAGCTTGTTTGATCACTGTTTTGAGGGCTTTAACTGAAGGATTTAAGCCTAAAAATAAGGGAATGAAGCAGAAAAAAGCTGGTTTTTAATTGTCTGAAGTAAGTTAGAAGATTTAATATATTATAGAGCAGAAGAAACTGGGTAGTTTAAGCCTGGAAAACCAGAGATCTGAGAGAAAATAGGACTGAAACAAGGAGCTATAAAAGGGGGATCAATCTGAGGCTTTTCAGGGACTGGATCAAGTGGAATAACAAGGCCACTAGAGCTATACAGAAATCTGGAGACTAAGGTAAAGGTGCAGGAGCCCAAGATAAAGGAGCTGTAGCTTAGGATAAGGAGCAGGAGCCCAAGCAAGGAGCAGGAGTCCAGGACTAAAGAGCAGAAGTCTAAGACTAAGGTTCAGGAGCCTAAGACCAAGTACAATGAGTCCCAGAGATTGTTGGAGGACTCCAAGTATTGGCAAACATCAATTGTTTCCCAGACCTCTGGGCCATATAATAGAAGGTTTATAAGAGGATCTTCCTTCTGAAAGCAAATAAAAGCTCATTTTGACCCCTGCCCAAATTTTACAGTAGTAAAGATAGACCCTATGAATGAGTTACCCAATATCTTTTACCCTAGCCAAGGGGAGGAAGACACCTATTTCCAAAGCTGTTGAAGGTTTGCCACTAGTAAGACTTCCAAGGAGGAGTGGGAGAGATTGACTAGGCATCTTGAGATGACAGATAGGGGAAGGGAATTTATTGGGAATGCTTTTACTAGGTTGTTGAAGGATTGATATAGGCCCACTGAGGGACTAGCACCAGCTGAAGTCCAAGTGCATGGTGGGGATGCCTGCCTAGTTATAGGGAAAGTATTGAAAGAGTTTGCAGTAATGTAAGCCAAGTATAGACTTTAAGCTAGCCATCTACCACTACTAGAGAATGTCAACTCCTTCCAGCTAGTTCCTGGATATGACCCAGGACACACATTGGGGACTGGTGAACAGGAACCTCACAATTACCCACCAAACCAACTTTGTATCCTGCTCTCATAGCCAAATACCTTCATCTACCATAGAAAATCACTAAGAAAGCATCTTTCTTGCAACTTCATCATAATTCCTCTTTGATTTTGCCATTGTAGCAAAACCAAGGCAAAAAAGTCCATCTTCTGTTACCTCAGCAAACCAATTTGAAGAAATTTTGTAACATTTCCTCAAATTGTTCCAACCTTAGCCTAATAGCCTAGCACCTAGCATAGCTATTGAACAACTTAGCAAGCCCTTTCAGATGGTCTCAATTATGTCTTTCTTTTGATAGTCCCCATCATTCAATACCTAAGACTTAGAAAATAAGTCTTCACAAGTTAATCAACTTATAATTGACCCCCATTAGTGTCCTCCAGCTAGGTGATTAAAAGCAGGGATACCTCATGTACCACTACTATTTTACTTGTCAAAGTGGATAATCTTGAGCTTTTAGGCGCAAAGTAACCAACTTCACTTCCCAGTAACCTCCAAATCATTAATTTCTGCAGCTAATTTGCTTTAAATTCACTTTAATTATGGTTCAGAGCTATCTATGCTTGACCAGCAACTTTAAGACTTCCTTAAATCTACTCTAAAGTCATAGAAAAAGAAACTTTACCTCCATCCTAGGTAAAGTTACCCAACTGTATTCTCACCCTAGTTAGGATCAAGATTTCAGTGCTATCTCAGCACATGCATCCTAGGGTACATAACTTCTCTATTCTTTCAAAACACTAGCAAGGGGGCACCTTACTAACACTCCAAGGCAAAAACCAAACCTCAACCACCCTCAGTTAAGTAAAACCCCAGCTACCACAGCTAGCCAAACAAGAAAAACCACAAACATTTAACTCTCTCAGGCAACCATTCTTTATTTGACCAACATTAGCCCACACTTTTTAAAGCAGATTCACATGTGGATCATCACAACTGCGCTCTAAAAAAGGCCATAATACAGAATGTTTCTAGGGGGATCTTCATTCTGTTTCCAATAAATGCCACTCAAAGCCCCTAAAGCCTTGATTTCACATAGTTCATCATGGATAAAACTCACCATATTTACTATCCTAGCCCAGGAGGAGAGATTGTGTAACAACATAGCTGTAGGAAGTTTGTCACTAGCAAATATTCTGATGAGGAGTGGGATTAACTGACAGAACAAATTGAGATGACCATCAAAGGCAAATATTTCCTGGAAAATGAGGTCAAGAGACTGTTCTAGGACTGGCATAGACCCAAGGAGGGGGGCACACCTGCTGAGGTGATGGTTTAAAGAGAAGATGTTAGGATAGTCATCAGAAAGATGTTTGAAGAATTTGCTATTCTTCAGGCCAAATACAACATATTATCCAAGGAATCACCTTACTTGAAGAATGATAACCCCTCCCAGCCAGCACCTGACAATGACCCAGGATATGTATTGGTGACCAATGAGCTGGAGCGCTACACCCCCTGCTTTCATTGTCCCTTTGTTAGAAAAAACACTAATAAATTTGGATTTTTTACTGGCCTGGTGTTGATCATACTTGAAAACCATCAGATTGCACCAATCAAGAGTTGCCACATCAACTTCCACAAATTCAAGTTTTTCTGTTAATAATGAGTCCCTGAAACATCTCTTAGGCAACAGTCAATCAGAAGTCAAGTTCAAAAAAATGTTGAGAAACCCTTCAACACCCCTGTCTTAGGTTTGCAAAAATTCTCCCACAGCCAATTGGATTCTCTCCCCCCATCTTATGGTTTCTCAAACTCCAGTTCTGGTCTTTAAATCTGGCAAGTGGGACCTTAGAACCTGCTTTCTTATTTTAAATTTAATAAAAAAATTAACTTCAAGAGTACACTCTTGGGGTCATTCTCTTTCTTAAAAATACTTGAAGTTAACCCTTCAAAGATTCCTTCTTTTGAAATCATTCACTTATCTCCAATTGCCTTACCCAGAGCTCCTACAAGCTTGTTAGTGTTAAATACTTTGGCTTACCTATTTTAAACTTCAAATTTGAGTTTAAACTTAAAATTAAAACTGAATATTAGCATAAAAGTTTTTTAATACTTACATAAATTGTCCTCAACTTGATAATGGCTTTGAAACAGCTTTTTCTTGACATTAAGGCTTTCTACTTTATTCCAGTTGCTGTTATGGTCCCACTCTCAAGTGTGATACTTGTTGTGAATAACAGCATTCACCATGTTTTGATTTTGCGTTTGTTGGGCTATTTTGAAGATGAATCTCTTGCTTTTGCTTTTGACTCTTAAAATGAACTGGCTTCTGCTTCTGGAAATATGATTATTTGGTTTCCTGACTCTGCGCAACTCACTTGCCTCACTCATGCTTGTGGCAAGTGATCCTACCATCCTGGTAGTATTTTGTGGTATTCCTAACCACTATATAATCCATTTTCTATTTTACCAATAAAATTAAGTTATATTCACATTTTTGTCTTTGTGTCTTCTGTACTTCCGTGCCTCTCTCTAGCCACGCCTAGTAGAGATTATTCATCCAGGGCCGCAAGGTAAACACATTTACCTTCCCTGTCATCTAACAAAGACTTAGTACAAATCCAATCCTAAGGTTAGGATTCTCTGTTGTGTATCTGTGCCGCGCCTCAGAACACAACAATACTCCAAAAATTAGTCCAAGACGCCCCCTACTTCCAGTTGTTCTCCTGCTATCACCCACTGTCCCAGGAATATTACCAGGTCAGATTGCCCACAGAATCCAATTATGCTAGTCCCTTTGATCAAATCTGTGGTCCTGACAGCTTCCCTGCTAGGTTGCTTCTGTGGTTTATTATCCCAGTCCTTTGGAACAACTTGTCCTCCTTGGCCTACTCAGTGATTAATAACCCCCACCAGCTAGTGGAGAGAGTGATAGATTTTCCCTCTCACATCCAGGTTATCTTCTTTCATAGGACCAACCTTGTGCAGGCCTTGACCCCTGAGAATTTTCCCCTGGTGGTTTCTCCTGCTTTTCCTCCTATACCCCTCAATAGTGTTGAGTTTTTCTTGACTCCACAGCCTCATGAGCTTCCTCAGGAATCAGAGCTTCCCCAAGAGGATGCACCCCACAGCCATACCCCTTGGCTGCTGTCTGGGATGATCCTAATGGGTCTTGATGTTTTCTTCCTTCAGGTCAGCTTGTTATCTTTCTTTTGGTCTTCTTTTTGAGTGGCTACTCCAGTTGTCCACTGAGTGGCATCCTGGTGGTTTGTCTCTCCCAGGATGGGAGCCAAACTTAGTTAGTTTACCCTCTCTCACATAGATTCCTCTCAGAATCCACTTAGGCTCACTAAGGCAATCCATTGTTTTGTGCCTTAGTGCCTCTGGTACCATATATATTGGATCCATGTTGATTCATGGGTAGTCAGGACACCAGTGTCAAAGGTTGCTCACCCAATTGTTGATTATCAGACTAATGATTCTTATTTCCACATGAATATCTGGTTTTTCTAACTTATTATCTAAAAGAAAATATCAGTTATTATTAGTTTTAACCAATCATACAATGCAACAACTGCTGAAAGTGCCAACAGTGTGGGATGCCATGAACTTAATGGTAACAGATGAGTGTCAACAGGAGCAGCAAGTGCAAAAGAGGTTATGGCAGGAGGTGGGGGAGTGGAGCAGCAGGATTGCAAGATGGTGCAGACATTCAAATCAATCAATCAATCAATCAATTGTCAACAGGTTTGACAATGGAAGGCAGGACTTCCAAAAGATTCTAATGATGAAAACAAAAATATAATACTGGGAGAATAATAAGATACGTTATTTAATATGAAGTGAAACCTTAGATAGTGTGTGTGGAATTATACTCAAAATTGGATAACTGATGAGTCATTTGAATTAGCATTACAAGGTGCAACATATTGTTTGAGAATAAGATTAAAATTTGGATTGACTTACCATGATTTTATATGATTGGATGTTTGAACTCTATGTTGAGGGATGACTTGTTTTGAAAAAAGTTTGCTTAATTAAAAGATATCAGACTCAAATTAAATGTATAGATGTAAGTTTAAATATACTTATTTAGCTTTTGCATTTAATTTTTTAGTTAAATAATATAATATTTCACTCTGATGCATCACCTGATCCAGGTTGTTGCAGATTTTTTTATATTTAACCTTGTTTACTATTACATCATCCAAATAAGGATGTCAGTGGAGTAAACTTGCAATAATAACATTAAGAATCAAAAAAATTATTTTCATAAAATTTAGACTATATAGATAAATCATTCCTATAATTCTGATCAAAATGGGACCAGATATGATAGCTCTAATTGCTCTAGATACAGAGTGGAAGGCCAGAATTGGGCTTGCACTATAATCAAAGGCCCAAACTCAATTTGATCCATCTAAATTCACCCTCAATACACATCAAGAAAACTAAAAACATCTTATCTGTCATGGCCTGGGTGACTCCCAGGAGAACCTTTGGTCAAGGGGAAGGGACAAGCCTGGAAGGCCCAGTAGATGATGGAGGCTGTCTACATCGCATAATTGGCAGTAGTAGACCAAGGACGCCACACTCCCATGTGGGGTATCTCTTGTTCAGCAAGCCCCAGCATGACAAGATAGGCAAACCCAAGCTTGCTGTAATTATATGATGAAGCGGAAGGAACAAGAGGAAGTTCTCCTGTGGCAGCGCTCATGGTCAGGCTTGGCTGGGCAAGTTGTTGGAGCAGAGGAACACCAGGAAAGGAGAGGCGTGGTGCAGAAGCAGAAATTATTTCTTGGTCCAGCACTCTAGCAGATGGGGTAAAGGCTGGTGATGGTTGGTTGGAGGCAGCTAGAAGTTGCTCTGTTTCCCAGCGCTGGCGTTGGTACTGGAGGTACTCTCTGTTTGAAAGCACCAGCAGTATAAAATTTGTGATAATGTAATAAACCCCTGCAAAGTATAAATGCTCAGTGTGCATTAGACAACAAAAGTTTATTAGATGAAGATGTCAACAAAGAAAGGGGATGCCAGTGTTCCCAGCAGGATATAGCTGGGAAACTGCAATTGGACTTACTGGCAACTCCTTATTGGTTGTCAATGAATTATTCTCAAGCTGGGTTCCATTGGTGACTCCTGATTTGTCAGTTAGATGGATCCTTTCATTTTTTTGCCCTGGGGAAGCTGGCAGGGGAATTTTGGGCCATTTGGCAACTCAAGTCCCCAATTCTGGGGTTCAGAGGGTGTGGGCCAATTAAAATCTTTTTCACTTGACTTTAGGACAGTTTCCAATTGCCCCCAGGCTTGGCCTTGACCAGGGTTTAATTCTCCACTTGGAATTAAAGTTTCCTTTGGGTTAATCTGCGTGATCAATGACACAATTGTTTGGTCGCATGATTGCTCAATTGCAGGTGTTGAACCTATGCAACATAGGGTTTTGTCTGGCCCATTCTGGGCCCTGATATTATCTCTGTGAATACTAAGATGATCTTAATGTTCAATAGCTTATTTAAAGCTACAGTTTAGCACTATATTTTTGATAAAGTTTAAAAATAAAATGTTAATGTTTTTAAATTGTTATTTTAGCTTTGCTAAACTTAATATTAATACTCCTTTATTTAGATTTCTATTTTATATTCATACTTGACATGCTCTAAATTTTAAATAAATAAAAATTAAACTAACTTTTAAGAAGCCTTTTTAAACAATATTATTTAAATTTTTTGTTGTTGAATGTCCCGAACCAAAACAACTCAAATATATTAAAATTGGTATATTAGATCAATTTGAATCTGTGCATATTTAGAACATCCACATACCAATATAAGAAAAGCCAATTTATAGACAAGTACTCATCATGCGAGAATAGACAAACCATGTTTGCTCACATATATTTTGCTTAACTAGATAAGAAATCAAACCGATTATTGGTGTAACTAATTCGAAGTTTGAATTTCAAAAAATTGATAAATAAATTAATCTTAAGAAATATTATATAAATAATTTGAGCAGTCAGCCAACGTAAATCCCCCGTCAGGCCTGGAAAGACCGACAAGTTCATCAATTGCACTATAAATGGTTTCTCAAATACAATGCAGGCTTCCCTTTGCGGGATTTACGTTTTAAACATCCTCCCGCTTGAGAGATTTAACTAGAATGTTGAACATAGTAGTTAGATGTACTAAACATGTGATCCTGTAAAGTACAGTCATAACCTTCATAATCAGTGGCTTCGGCTTTTATAGCTTCGTCGCAACTCGCTTACGAATCGGTTTGTGGGATTTTAAGGTAGGATTATCCAAATTAGGAGATGCACATGCCTAGAAAACTTTTTGTAATCAACATTTTAGCAACATCAGCCAAGTAGCTTTTAACTTCATTATAACGCCACACTAAAAATTAGACCGCCCTATTTGAAACGATCCAAATTTTCCAGAGCCTAAAAGGAATTACATTTTTCAACTAGTACTTTAATGATTACCTTCAAAATAAATCATTTTTATAGTCTTCATGTAAAACTATGCTCGTTTTTTAAAATACATCACATTATTCTTTATATAATATACGTATTAATAAACAAAAATATCTATTTCAAGGATTGTTTCAGGTAAGAATATATAGGCTTACAAAAGAGATAAATAACGTATTAGCTTCTCAGACCAACACAAAACATAAAAAACCAAAGTCTAAAAAAGTTTGCCATTGTTTACATTTAGCTTTGGATGGATTTTCAGAAGCATTGGCGGAATTTTCAGACAACATTTCAGTATTACGCTTTGGCTTTAACAGAAGTAGTTAGGCTGATTTTAATAAATCCTATACAAAGAATCATAAAATAGTGGTCAATTTGGAGCTAGAAAAGTGTGTAATCAAGAACAGCATACTTATATTGGATTTATAGTGGAGGAAAGAAACATTAACCAGGAGGACTTTATATCCACCTTATGATATATGTATCCTAATTATTGTTACATACAAATAACATCAAAAAATAAAAGGACAGTTCATAGCCAACTGCTGACCTGAGTCACTCAAACTGTCATGGCAGACTTGAGATTCTCCTAAGTCCCAGATCACATTCAATAAGGTAATTTGGTTGTTTTATTCAAGCCTACATATGATTTTTAGAAAGACTAGAACTTGAAGGTAAATTATACCCTTTAAAATAATATTAATTTTCCTAGTATTGATATATCATTTCATAAGTTCCTTAATAAACCAAGTTAACCTAATGTTACTGTTTTCTTGATAGAGTATATTTAAAGAAACTATATTATTGTTGAGGAGCTGAATGTACAGGTATTCTGGTCACTGCCAACACACTTAACATCCAGTCATTGCCTGGTTTGGTGCCAATCCAATCTACTGTTCTACATACCAAGAAAGGCAGCAAACCAATATCACATGACTCGTCCAAGTATCCAGTGACTTGAACCTATTCTGCATATGACCTTCCCTATCTTTGATCCAACTATATCCCACCACAGCGCAAGCTATATAAGTCTAAAGTATTATCCAATAAAATAGACTTCTCTTCTTCTTAATTCTATACTCAAAGCTTTCCCAAAAGTTGCTTCTCATCACTGGTAGCAGCTACGGTTTTTTGAGCACACCCATGAAAGAAATAATGACTGAACAGAACCTGCCCACCTTTGCTCACATACTCAACCAGGCCACATCCCAGGATACCTGGAAAACATACTTCCATGCTCACAATATTGACAAAGATATACCTAGTGGATGCAAAGTATTTGAAGGACTGGTCATGCCCAAAGCATGCACCAAGATAATTCAATACAGTAGCTCTCTCCAACCACAAACAAACACACAACCACCTATCACAGGCAAAGTTACCAACACCAGGTACATTGGTATTGACAATTTTGTCAAGGGTCTGGATGTACAGGCATTCTGGCTACTGCCAACTTACTTAACATCCAGCCATTGCCCAATTTGGTGCCCTTCCAATATACCATTTGACATACCAAGAATGGTAACCAAGAAATATCACATGACTGTCCAAGTATCCAGTGGCTTGAACCCATCTTGCACATGACCAACCCCTAGGTTTAATACAACTAAATTCCTGCCACAGTCAAGTCTATATAAGTCTAAAGTATTATCCAATAAAATATACTTCTCTTCTTTCTTAATTCCATATTTGAAGCTTCCCCAAAAGGCGCTCCTTATCACTGGTAGTAGCTACAGTTTTTTGACCACACCCATGAAAGAGAAAATGACTGACCAAAACCCGCCCACCTTTGCTCACGTACTCAACCAGGCCACATCCCAGGAGACCTGGAAAACATACTTCCACGCCCACAACATCAATGAAGATATACCTGGTGGATGCACCGTATTCAAAGGTCTGGTCATGCCCAAAGCATGCACCAAGATAAAGCAATACAGTTGCTCTCTTCAACCACAAACAAACACACAACCACCTATCACAGGTGAAGTAACCAACACCAAATACATTGTTATTGACAAGTTCTTTGGTAAAAACAAAGAAAACATCATCAACTGGCTAGACCACACAGCCGCCAAACTCCGCGCCAGCTGCATCCCCCATGAGAAATGGGTCCAGGAAGCCAGCAAGCGCCTGTACAAGGCTGCAGCTAACTGGTTTGCCACCTGGGTTGGCTCACAAATTGACAACCAGCTTGACAACTGGGAAGAGTTCAAAGCGGACATCACAAACAATTTCTGTGTCACCAAATCCCTCCAAGACATCACAATACAGCTCAACAATCTTTCTCAGAAGACCGCTGTCACAGCTTATGCCAATGAATTCAAGGAAATACATCGCAAAATCCAAAACCCGGCTCAAGCTGACAACATAAAAAGCAAAGCCTCATTCATCAACAGAATGAAACCCTCTGTTGCTGCCCTCATCCGCCCAGAGGCTAATACCTCCATGCCCACACTCATTGCAGAAGCCAAACACCCAGAAAAACGCGCAAACATGGAATATGCTGCACACAACAGCAATTGCTCCTCAAACAGCAATGGCAGAGAAAACTCCAATGGCAATAAACGCCAAAATACCAACCATAACAACGGCAACTCCAATTGCAACAATGGCAATTGCAATCAAAGCACAAACGCTCCTGTCCCAAGAAAGAGGACACCGCCAAAGTTAACAATGCTGAAGTAGCAACCCGCTATGAATCTGACCCCACATTCTCTGACCTTGAAGGTCTCAAAACAGAGGAACAGGGAAAAGAAGAGGGGGAACAGGATTAAGTGCCCCTGTCTCCCCCCAACTTGACAAGAAATTGTACCAAGGCACAAACTTTGCTGCTCGCATCCCTCGTGTCCCGCAATCCTCCATTTTTATGAACTTAAAAATTAAAGATCACTCACAAATTCTTGTCTACCCATGCACTTATAAATCTCATACACATAAAATCCTATTTGACTCTGGTGCACAACACACTATGTTAAGCAAACCATTTGTAACCAAATGCAAAATACCAGTTGTCAAATCTAACTTCAAATACGCCAGAATGGCAGACAAATCAAAGGTTCTACTCAAAGGCAACATAACTCCCTTCAGAATTGACCTCCAAGGCATACAAAAGTCCATAAAAGGACTTGTCATGAACAACATAAACTACAACATTGTAGCAGGAATGGAATGGTTCACCCAAGTGAACCCCAGCATATGTTGGAAAACAAAAACCATGATCATCAAATGCAACAGAGTCAATTTCAACATCCTCAAAGAACCCAACAACCTCATTCTAAGAGACACAGTATTTGTCCAGATCATAAACTAAGACAACTCAGAACGTCTAACCAAAGATAGTACCCTCCACATAATGAGGTACACCAAATTCAATAACATGCAAACAACCAAGATCCAATGCCCAGAACTCACAGCACCCCTAAATGAATACACCCATGTATTCAAAGAAGAACTCACAGAGTTACCCCCCAAATGGGAGATCAAACATGGTATCAACCTATGTAAAGCCATGCCCAAACCTGCACCCCTCTACAGACTCTCTCCCATGGAGACCCAAACCATCAAAACACACATTGAGGACAACTTAGCTAAAGGATTCATCTACCTGTCTGAATCCCCATGGGGGGCAGCAGTGTTCTTTGTAAAGAAAAAGGAAGGCACTCTGCATCTAGTAACTGACTACAGAGCACTAAATGCAAGCATAGTAAAGAATAAATACCCTCTTTCACTTATAGAGGATCTGTTTGCAAGACTCTCAGGAGCCAATTTTTTTTCCAAAATTGACCTCACCTCAGGTTATAACCAAGTTGAAGTAAAAGAAAAGGACATACCAAAAACAGCGTTCCATACACAATTTGGATCCTTTGAATGTAGAGTAATGAACTTTGGGATGACCAACGCTCCCGCAAAGTTTGTCACCATTATGAACCAACCGCCAAATGGCCTCTCAAATACATTAGGCTACCTTAATAATATCATCATATTCTCAAAAACAAAAGAGGAACACCTCACACATTTCCACAAGACACTCAATTGACTTGCAAAGCACAAACTTTACGCAAAACCAAGTAAGTGCTAATTTATGGAAAAGGAACTCCTGTTCTTGGGCCACATTGTCTCTGACGGTGGCATCAAAGCAGATCCAGACAAAATAAAAGCCATATATGACATGCAACACCCCACCTCTGTTAAACAAGTTAGATGCTTTCTTGGTATGATAGCTTACCTAAGGAAATACATCAAAGACTGCAGAAAACTCACCACACCAATCAATGACTTAACCAAGGGCAATGCCAAAAAGAAATTCATCTGGACACCAGAATTTGACAAGAATTTCCAACTACTTAAACAAGCTCTGATTGAAGCACCAATCTTGCAATACCCTAATAACAACAGGTGCTATACACTCAAGTCAGATGCCAGTGACACCGTCATTGGCGCAGTACTACACATCCACCAGCCAGGGCAGCAAGACTTCCTGCCAGTATGTTACAAAAGCAGAAAAATAACTAATACTGAGCAGAGATACCCAATACACAATAAGGAATTGCTAGCAATATATCACACATGCAAGAAATGTATATTTTACTTAGAAGGACATTTAAACGTCTGAGTACCAACTGACCATAAATCCTTAATCTATTTCAAAACTCAGAACACACTTGCACAACAACAAGCCAAATGGATGCCCCTGCTGGAACAGCTTAATTTGGACATCCAATAAAAAACAGGGGCAGAGCTGGTCACGACTGATGCTCTCTCTAGACTATGTCAGCCTAGAGAGGATCACCCTGACCACCTGGACCCTGACTGGCCAAACCTGTACAACACTGAGTATAAAACCAAAGGGAAAGACCCCTCAACACATCAACTGACCCACAATACATTAGTAAGGAACAAAAAGTATTTCCATGTATTAAATGGCACAGTATACCAAATCATTAACAACAAACATGTCCTGTACATCCCACTTGCACAAAGAGTTGACACCATACTAAGACATCACCGCCTACTAGGACATACAAAGGCTAACAACCTATACCTCACACTAAAAGAGATAGTATGGTGGCCCAACCTCAAACAGGATATAGTTGATGTTCTGAAAAAGTGCACAGTGTGCAAGGAATACACCAGTACAAAGGCTCTGCAGCCAACGGTCAACCCAGTACCAGACCCTAAATAATTCAAGGTTTGGGGACTGGATGTAGTGGGCCCCTTCCCAGAAACAAAAACAAACCAAAGTTTCTTAATTAAAGCTATCAACTTTGCCACACACTGGCCCATCTGCTAGGCAACAAAGGACCATAAAGCAGAAACCATCAACTATTTCATTATCAAAGCAATCATATCCGACTACGGCACTACAGACTACATCATAGCTGATGGAGCAACAGAGTTACCAGGTTACATAGTAAATGACAACTTAAAATCCAAAAACATTATACACTCCACAACCTCTCTGTACAGGCCACAGGCCAATGGCATAGTAGAACTCCTCAATGGCAGCCTTATCAGGACCCTAGAGAAAATAATGGATGGTAAAGCTAAAGACACATGGTCACTTTACGTGAAACATGCATTACTAGTATCCTGAGTCCGCACCAACCAAGGGACAGGCTATTCACCGTTTGAGCTAACCTACGGGTACAAACCGGAAATAATCACCCACAACAAACAGCCCTACATAAAGATCCCCCAGGGAAACCTCCCACAGTAGAGCAAGCATCAAACCTACAACACATCCGCCTCAAAGCTAAACTAGCAGAAATAAAGAGGTTCAAGACACAAAAGGTAACCTCCACAGAGGAACCACTTCCTATGACTCCCCCATCTGGGTTCTAGCTGGCAACAAAAAGAAACTAGACTTGGTACACCGGGGACCAGGAAGAATCATCAAGTACAGACCAGATCACAACACTTACCTAGTAAAGTTCCAAGGTGCCAAAACCCCAATTGTCAAGAAACACCACAGAATCCTTCTCCGCCTCAGTAAAAGAGAACACTTGATCAGACTGGTTCCAACTAGTAAACAGCTCCAGGAGCATCAGGTGGCAGCTGTGAAAACAAAGCCCCCTCCTGATGCACCAGAGTAACCCCTTAAGGGGGGTGTCAAGGGTCTGGATGTACAGGCATTCTGGCTACCGCCAACTTACTTAACATCCAGTCATTGCCTGATTTAGTGCCCTTCCAATATACCGTTCAACATACCAAGAATGGTAACCATGTAATATCACATGACTGTCTAAGTATCCAGTGGCTTGAAACCATCTTACACATGACCAACCCCTAGGTTCAATCCAACTAAATCCCTGCCACAGTAAAGTCTATATAAGTCTAAAGTATTATCCAATAAAATATACTTCTCTTCTTTCTTAATTCCATATTTGAAGCTTCCCCAAAAGGCGCTCCTTATCAATTTCTTTGGTAAAAATAAGGAAAACATCATCAACTGGCTAGACCACTCAGCTGCTAAACTCTGCACCAGCCTTATCCCCACAAAAAATGGGTCCAGAAAGCCAGCAAGCGCCTGTACAAGGCCACAGCTAACTGGTTTGCCACTTGGGTCAACTCACAAACTAACAAATAGCTTGATAACTTGAAAGAGTTCAAAGCTGATATTCACCCAGAACTTCTGCGTTTCCAAATCCCTCCAAGAAATTGCAATGCAGCTCAGCAATCTTTCTCAGAAGACCGCTGTCACAGCTTATGCCAATGAATTTGAGGAAATACACCACAAGATCCAAAGACCAGCTCAAGCTGACAACATGCACACTAGACCTCATTCATCAATAGTGTTGCAACTGAACCAATGAGAGTTCAGTATTTGAGTTGGGGAAGACAACAGTCCAATAGAAAGGACAAGAATGAATAGAATAAGGTATTGTTTATTGTAGAATATTGTGATTAATATACCATATGGGGAAAGCCACAAGACCACAAGGGGGTGGCATAGTGGGAAGTTCCATGTAATGTTCAAAGCCAAGGAATAACTTGTGAAAAGATCAGCAGGTCAAATTGGTAGCACTCCTAATTAGGATGAAGTGCCCGCAATTTGATATTGCCATCAGATTGATTCATGTTGTTAGATACATCAAGGGGTGACTCATCAAGCGCCCCCTGTGTATTGTAAGATATGTTGGCAGGCAAGGTTTGAACCTCGGTTGCAACACCCCCTTTTCCCCTTGCTTGTGTCAGACACCAGGATTGGAGTCTGTGGAAGATCTGGGAAGGTCCGCACAAACGACCTTTGTGTGGGGATGGCATGGCAGGGGCGCAAGCAATTATGTGGAGCTTCTTGGTGTTCCCTTGGGCATCTTTGAGTTGGTAGGTATGGTTGTCATAGACCACAGCTACCTTGAAGGGCCCTAGGTGATTGGGGTCTAACTTGGCAGAATTTGGGTTGAGGGTATAGACGGGGTCACCTACAGCATATCTTGACTCAAGGTGCTTTGTCCCTCCTTCAATTTGTTTGTGTTCAATTTCTTGGGCTTTGGCACGCCATTGGTTCAGGGATGGAGTTGTCAACAGGGGGGCTTCCTGGGAACTATAGTGTAAGGTCTCATGGTCTGGGAAAGATGATTATAAACTAAAGCTTTTAACCCAGTAATATTTATATTGATTAAATACAAAAAGTAGGCAAAGTCTGCAATAGCAACTGAACTAAGGCTCCTAAGAGCTTATACAACGTAAAATATGGACTAAGACAATTTATTAACCCTAGGAAAATAAAATAGAGACCAGTCTTAATAACTGACAATTTAGTTAAAAAGTCAATTTCTAAGTATGGAAAACAGTCTGCACTAGCAGGAGGATTAAAACTATCAACAATTAAATTGTGAGTGTTACTGTAAAAACTACCTAACTGGTGAAGAAGAAAATCAAAAGGAATCATGAGCTAAGATTGAACTAAGATAAAGAATTGAAAGGGAAAACACAAGCCACAAAACCTAACAAGTACCTTTTTGGGGTGCAAGTCAAACAATCTCAACTTAAGTTGAGACTGGATAAAACACAAGCTTTTATTCTAGCTTGAATTTGAGATAACTTAAAGGGGGAAGAAATATTAGTCAAAATTGGTTGGGTGGCTTAAACTGATCAGAAATCAAAGGGCACATGGTTGGTATAAAGTTAAGCTTAAAAGGTTAAGCTGGTGGTAAAGGGGAAAGAAGGAAGCCACAAATTGCTTGGCAAACTCTTAGATAGAGCAAGAGAGCGGGCCAGTAGACGGAAAAACAAGATCCAAGACTGCTGGCGTAAGCCAAGGTGAAAGCAAAAGGTAAGCGTTTTTGGAGTGGTTTAAACTAACCCTAGTGTAAAGGACGCGGGTTTGAGAATTGTTCAAAGGAATAAAGGTAGCTTTGAAATTAAACTTAACTGTTAATATAGGTTAATTTGAACAGTGGAAGCCAGTGAATAAAAAGTAAATTGTTTGGGAGTGAATTTTAGGTTAAAAACCTAAGGATAAAGAATAAAATGATCTGAAATCCCTTGAAAGAATACTAGCAGTGAAGTAAAGAGAAAAAGGAGAATCCTGACATGTAGACCATAACTTCTCCTGTTCAACTCCTGTCAGACTGTCTGATGTCCCAAAGGCCAAGGCGCTGGGGCTGAACCCGGTGCCCCTGTTAACTCTTGCTTGTAATATGAGTAAAGCGGTGGTCAGGTGTTCAGTCCACACAGTATTGGGGTGCTCCTGTGAGAGCTTGGCAATCAGTTGAATCAGTGAGCCATTTAATTGCTCTACACGCCCATTGGCTTGTGGATGGCAGGGGGTTGTGACTATCTATTGGAGTGAATTCTTGGCGCAGTATGCCTTCATGACATGCCCAACAAGTTTGGGGCCACCATCTGTGATGAGGCGTTTGGGCCGCCCAAAGCAGGCCACAATTTCCTTGCCAATGAAGTGGGTGATGGTGGTGGCGGTGTGATTAGTTGTTGCACAGGCCATTGGCCAACAAGTGAAGTAGTTGATGGGGAAACAGCGCCCATGTTGACACTAAAAATTTTGACAGTGGCCATGTCAACACTTTTAATGTTGACACTATAGTAAAGTGACAATCTGGTTTTACTTAATGTCGTTTCCTGGATGTTGACACTTTTTTAATTAACAAAACACTTTACCCTGAACATTTTGTATATGAAAAAATATTTTTAAACTACTTTATTATACTAAAATAAGCCCAGAGAGTTCAAAAAATGCAATAAAAAAATTATAAGTAATAAGAAAAAGGAGATATAAGCAAGTATTTTTCAATTTACTATGTAAAAAACACTCTTTATTATAAAAATATTTTTTATTCCCATAAAAATTAAAATTCCAATGAACCAAAAAAAAAAGATATTTTATATATAATAATAACTACAAAATATAAAAAACTCTATAATTAATTTATTATACTTAATATAATCATAACTGAAAAAATCTCATATCTTAAAGGTAAATTAACAAAATATAAGATATTTCTTACTAAACCACATTGAAACTGTACCTTAAACTTACCATTTATACCTAAAAAAATTATTACTATATAATTAAATTAAAAAATTAAAAGTTTAAAAGTAAAAAATATATAGACAAAGCAAAGCAAGGTTTATTGGGCTAATTAAAGCCACCAGAAAGAGCAGTGGCAACGTCCTCAAGGTACTTCTTGATCTCCGTCACCCTGTACTTCTTCTTCACCACCTTCTGAACGTCCTCCTGGTAGTCCTGGTCCTTGGACTTTTGCTTCTTGGGGGCCACCTGGTTGGTCAGGTTGAAAAACTTGGAGACATTTCTGGCCTGCTCCTCCTGAAGCTTGGAGAAGAACTTGTTGTATTTGGGGGTTGACCCAAACTTCACCTTCAGGTGCTTGTGCCACGCTTACAGGCTGAAGGTGGTCTTCATCTCCCCCTTGAGGAAGGCACCCTGGCAATTCCAAGGGGCAGTGGCCCCGCTCTTTCCTCTCCAGGCAGTCACCTTCTTGCCCACCCATTGTTGCTCAAAGTAATCCAAGTAACCTTTGAAGACAGTGGAGTGTTTCTTGATGTAAGCGTTCTCCAGGAGGGCCTCAAAGCCAATCCCAGTATGCTCTGGGCACACAAAAGCCAAGGCAGCAAACTGGGTGACAGCAAAGTGGCACTTCCCCTTACCATCATTAAGATACTTCTCAAAAAGGTCCTTCTTGCTCTTGAGATTCTTGATGAGGGCCTTCCTAAAATGGAAGAAGCAGCCCTGCACTTCTCCATTAAAGGTGGCCTCAAAGGCTCTGAACTGAGCTTGCTCAAAGTCCATAATGATAACATTTGGCCCAAGTGAGCGCGCATGAGCTAGCTGCTCTGCGGCTAGGGTCAACTCATCCTTCTCAGTGGAGGAGGGATTTGCCCTTGTGGCGTGAGTTGGAGGGGGAGCTGGTTGGTGGGAAGGGAGCACAAAGCATCCCAGACAATCTTGAAGGCTCTGGTGTAGACTTCAGTCTTGGCATCAGGAAGGAGAAAAAAAACAAGGGGGATAACCTGTGCATCAAATTGCCCATTCAGGACCCAAAGCTGCTTAAAGATGGTGGGGCAGGTTGCAAAGGTGCTGTCACACAGCCAGGTGGTAGCAGTATTCAGCTGCTCCAGGTTTTGGGTTATGGTGTAGGCTATAATCCTATCCTCCACTTACTGCCCATTATCATGCAGCAGGAAAATCTCTCTATCCTCAGTTTTCTTGAGGGCATTGGAAAGGACCAGGTTTTCAATGGTTGTGGCACTATTGGCCAGGGGGTTTAAGGCTTGGCGCCTATCACTCACAAACTTGACCAACTGGGTGTGGGTAGGGACCCTCTTGAGGTTGGTAGGGGAGAGGTGCTTACATGCAAGCACGGTCAGCTGGATTGGGGAAAGGTCCTTTGATGTGGGCATGATTTGCACCAGATACCATTTGAGAAGACGGGCAATGGTTGTGTTGGGCATCACACAAGTGTGTTCACCCTTGATAGTCTGTACCAGGTCCCAGCGCTCAGTGTTGATCCACACTGGGCAGGAGCGGTCCTCACAGGTATAGTGCTGGCTCTTGAAGCCCCAGTTGGAATTATTGCAGCTGAAGATATACCCGTTGGCCACCATGGCAGGCCCACCTTTAACACTCATGATGGGAAAAACTTTGGTAGGGTGGAAGGAACTTTAAACTTCCTGTCAGCATTGCAGATGTTGTGGGCCAACAGAGGGTCCCAGGGGCCAGCAGGAGCATGCCACAAGCCAGGGAAGTAATTGGGGCAGGGCTTGGTATCATCTCCAGATGAGCTTGAAGGGGGGAGTTTGGTGGCAGGGGGAAGCAGAAGGGGGCTTATTGTGGTGCTCCTCATGTGCAGGAGACTTATCCTTGGGTGGGGTCTTTTTGGCTTGTTGCCGCTTCTTTTTGGACTCCTTGTCAGAAGCCAAGTTGTAGAAACTGTGGTCCTTAAGGGAACCATCAGATTCCTCTCCCCCAGGGGAGTGAGCAGGGCTCTTCTCAGGAGAGGGCTCAGGGGAGGGCTTTGGTGAAGGCTTTGAAGATGGTTTGGGAGTGGCCTTCTTTGATGAGACAGGCTTCTTCTTGGTGGGTTTGGTTGGCTTTGAAGGACGCTTGGTTCCTTTGGGCTGCTTAGAGGTGTTTTTGTCCTAAAATAATAAGTAAAAGGGTTTAAAATAAAGCAATGCATGTAAAAAACAAATAAAACAACTTAAAAAGCATAATATATAAAAAGTAAATCTTAGATGGTTTTTATTGGCATTTCAAAGTTAAAAAATACTTGTATAGTTTTTATTTTTTTATAGTTTTAAATAACAAGTTAAAATTTAAGAGAAATATCTTAAGTATTATCTTTAGATATAGATTTTATTTTAAAATTTAGAAAATATGGAAGAGAAAAGTTAAAAATACAACATATCAAAAAATCAGAAGTTTTTATTATGTAAAACATAAAGTTTTATATGTGAGAACTGAAAAGCGTTGAGATTATGAGTGACAATTAGTAAAAAAAGCTGAATTCTCACTGTCAATTAGAAAAATTGTAGACATTATTTTTGACAAAATTCTCACTGTTGACATTATTATGAAAATTTACTATGAAAAACATAGTACACTTAATTAAATTTACGCAGGCTAGCCAAAATTAACTGTTTTCTGTGTATTTTTGTTCACATAAAAATTAAAAAACATATGAAAATAAGTAAAAAATAATCAAAATTCTTTATTTGTTAATTAAAAATAATATTTTGGGGGTGGGAATATGATATTTTACCATTGCGCTTATATGAAGTTGTTAAGAAGTTGTATTCAAGTATTGAAAAGGGTAAAGTGTCAACAATGTCACTTACGACATTCTTTATATGAGGTGGCATATTAATCTAGGCTTAATCACGCCACTCTAATTTGCTTAACTCCACCCCAGGGGGTGATCACAAGCAAATAAACAACATTTATGAGTGTCAACATTATTTTTAATAATAAATTCTATAGTAACTTACATAGTAACTCACACTTAAATTATTGGATTGTTGTTAGCCACCAATTCACTTAATATATTAAAGCCAGAATAAGTGCCACATATATATTTATAAGATGAACCTTTTAACAATCAACTGTATGCACACTGTCTTTTTATATATATTAATTTAATAAAAAATATTTTTAAATATACACTTAATTTTTTTACTGTAGATGTTTCAGTTTTAGTATTAAAAATAAGTTTGGCTTAAAAAGTGTCAACATTGACACTTTTACGTTGTGAAAACAAATAAAAAATAAACTAATTTTTATTAGTAAAAGTAAAGGAAAAATTTGGTTAAATTGAGTTTTTAATTAAGCTTAATATTAGATTGTGTTGAGATGGCCACAACTTTGTTGTGTTTTCTGGGTTTGCACCCCTGAACGCTTTTAAAAAAATAATTAAGCTAGCACAACTAGCAAAAAACATAGGAGATTTAGAGTTTTGAGTCAACAGTGACCATGTCAACATAATTATTGTTGACATGGGTGCTGCTGCTGTCAATGGCAGTTATGATGTATTTATTCCCCAGTCTGTCTTCAGGGAGGGGTCCAACAATGTCAAGGGCCCACTGTTCAAAGGGTTCCATGGCTTTGATGGGCAGGACAGACTTTGGAGGTGCAGGTTTGGATGTATTCTTTTTGCACAGCACACATGTTTCAAGGAGATCCAAGATGTCTTGATACATACATGGCCACCAAACCTTTTATTTCATGATCTCAAAGAGGTTACGCCCTCTGATGTGACCCAGGGTTTGGTGATAATGCAATATTGTATCACCTCGTTGTGTGGTGGGAATGTAAGGCATCTTCTCACCTGTCTCCACCTGGCAGCAGACGTTGCCAGCATTAGTGGTGAACTGACTTTTGTTGTCCTTCAGCTTGGAGATGGTTACTGAGTTAAGGCCTTTGTAACAAGTTGCCTCAGGACAGAGGTAGAGCATAGGCCAGTCTGGATCCAAACCGTCATCCCCAGTGATGGATGCTATGTAGAGGCATGAGAGGGCGTCAGCTGTGACAAGTTCCTTCCCAGGCTTGTACTTGATGCACAACTGGTAGGGGGATAGACGCTTGACCCAGCCTGCCTGGCAACGTGTCAAGTGGGACTACGTGTTGAAGTACTGGAGCAACTTGTGGTCTGTCAGAACGCAGGGTGGAAAGGTAGCCCCTTCCAGGTAACAGCACCACTTCTAGACGCAGTGAACAATTGCGCTAGCTCCTTGTCATGAATTGGATAGCATTGCTCTGAGTCAGTAAGCTTCCTGGACTCATATGCCACGGGAAGGAAGACACTATTGTCAGTTTCTACCCGTAGCACACCCCCTATGGATCTATCAGAGGCATCAGTCTTGAGTTTGTACTGTCGGGTTTGGTTGGGGAACTGCAGTACTGGTGCCGTTGTGAGCCTTTGCTTCAACGTCTCAAAGGCTTGATCTCTGGCGGGGGTCCAATGGAAGCGCTGTTTGGTATTGAGGAGCTCAGTAAGAGGTGCAATTAATTCTCTGCAATTGGGGATGAACTTGCGTACATAGGCAACCATGCCCAAGAATGTTTGCACTTGGCCTACATCAGTGGGGGGCGGCATGCTAGTGATTGCCTTGATTTTGGCAGGATTGGGCTTTATCCCTTGGGCAGAGATTGTGTGCCCAAGGAATAGTAACTCTGACTTGAAAAAATCACATTTGGAGGGTTTAGCTTTTAGCTGGTTTTTCCAAAGGGTGTTGAGGACAGCACAGAGGTGTTAGAGGTGCGTGGTTTGAACTTGACTGAAGACAATAATGTTTTCAAGGTACACAACAACACACGTCCCAATCAGTTCCTCAAATGCTTTGTTCATCAACATGACAAAGGTGGAAGGAGCATTGGTCATTCCAAAGTTCATGACTCAACACTCAAACAACCTGTAGTGTGTGCAGAAGGCAGTTTTTGCCTCATCCCCTGGTGCAATGCGGACCTGGTTGTACCCTGCAGTGAGATTGGTCTTGCAAAACACCTTTGCACCTGCAAGTGTATTGAACAGGTTGTCAAACAGCGGCAGGGGGTACTTGTTCTTAACTGTCACCTCATTTAGGGTGCAGTAGTCTGTGACCAGGAAGAGGGACCCGTCCTTCTTGGCTACAAAGAAGAACACCACCCCATATGGAGAGAGCAAGGGGCAAATGAAGCTCTTATCAAGCGCGTGCACAAGATGCTGGCAGAGGGTTTCATCTTCCTTTGGTGTGAGACGGTATAATGGTTGTGCTTTAGGTAACAATCCTTGAAGTTGTACAGCATGATGGATCTCTTGAGGAGGAGGTAGTTGTTCCAGTTTTTTGCTGAAGACGTCCTTTTACTCCTCAAGGAGTGTGGCAAGCGCTGGTGGAGGTGAAGTGGTCAAGGGAGGGGCCGCAGATGGTTCAGTGCGGATAACTTTGACTGAGCATTGATTAAAGTCTAGTTTCCCCCCTTGAAATCATACAAGCCTGTCTCTGTTATTCTAACAATCACAGTATTGCGGAGTAGCTTGCTCATTTCAACAGGGTAGATATGGAAACCAACCCCATTTCTATTGAGGGTGATAACAGATATATCCCAGTTGATGTAGGGACAATTGTGCCAAAGCCAGTCAAGTCCAGCAATTACATTGTGGCTGAGCCCTGCCATAATTGGCCCAGAGAGCTTAACCTGGATGTTCCCCATTCTCACAGAGAAGGGTACCGTCTCATGGGTAATTGCAACTCTATAGGAGTCAGCTACTTGTACTGCCTTGAACCTGCTGGGCACTTGGTCCAATTGTTGAGAGTCAGCAAACTCCTGGTCCACCATAATGTGGTTGGCCCCAGTATCTACCAATAGTTTGTGGGTATTCCCACAAAAACAGAAGTGATAGACTAAGCGGGTTACTTTATTGGAAGAGTGGCTTGCTTGAAGCACAGGGTTGTCACTATGAACCTGGAAGACATCAAGGGTTTCAACTTTGTGGATACTGTAGTCGCAGGGATTCTTTGCAAGCAGGGATTGAGAGGAAGGGTCAAGTGGGGTTGTAGAACCTCTTGTTGCTACAACCCCCAGGCTTTTCCCTGATCCTCAATTTGTGCTAACTGGATTTCACCCTTGCAGGGACGTTTGATTCCATTTTCCTGCTGGCGGGGCTGGCGGCGGCCCACTTGGTTGTGGCCACTGCCTGGTGTTGCACAAGGTTGAGACGGAGCGTCACTAGTACAGTGGAAGCCCATCAACTCCTTCTTGTTAGACTCCACAATGGCCTTGTAGCAGTCATCAATGGAGATGCAGCAACCTACAGGGACCCACTTACAGATATGGGGCTTTAACCCATTGCTGATGAGGGTGAGTAGCATGGCATTTCTGTCAGTTACAGCCTCAGGGGCAGCAGCAAGAGCTTGTTGCCAGGCATCAAGGTATTCAGGAATGGATCCAGTCTGTTTAATTGCTAGAAGGGGAGTTCCCACCACAATAGGCGAGAAGGTTTTACTGTAGCAGGACTTTGCAGAGTCCCAGAATGCCACCCAGGTGACCTCAATTTCCTGACTGGCCCAGTTGGTGAACCACACAACGGCAGGCCCCATGAGGCGTCTAGATGCAGTGGCAATCCACATGGGTTCAGGAACCTGGCAGATACAAAGGCAGGTTTTGGTGGATTGAAGCCAACTGAAAATGTTAGCTCCTTTGACTCCACCTGCAAAGGATTCCAGCTGAAGATTGAGCATGCATTGTGAGAGGTCTGACTGGGGAGGGGTGACACTGGCATCACGTTGCCCAAGGCAGAGCCAATTATACACACTTGTAAGAACTAGCTGGACTTGTTAAATAACATACCCATCAGGGATGTCCCCCTTGGGGATTGACGGGAAGGTCTCTGGGTGGGGAGTAGCCATACAGCCCGTACTCCGTCCTTTCTTAGGGGAATTTTTTGTTTTAGGTAGATTGTGAACCTACTGCTGCTACCACTGTTGCAACTGAACCAATGAGAGTTCAGTATTTGAGTTAGGGAAGACAACAGTTCAATAGAAAGGACAAGAATGAATAGAATAAGGTATCATTTCCTGTAGAATATTGTGATTAATATACCATATGGGGAAAGCCACAAGGCCACAAGGGGGTGGCATAGGGGGAAGTTTCATGTAAGGTTCAAAGCCAAGGAATAACTCATGCGGAGATCAGCAGGTCAAATTGGTAGCGCTCCTAATTAGGATGAAGTGCCCACAATTTGATATTGCCATCAGATTGGTTCATGTTGTTAGATACGTCAAGGGGTGACTCATTGAGCGCCCCCTGTGTATCTAAAGATACGCTAGCAGGCAAGTCTGAAAACTTGTTTGCAACAATAGAATGAAACCCTCAGTTTCTGCCCTCATCTGTCCAGAGGCCAACACCTCCATGCCCGCGCTCATTGCAGAAGCCAAGCATGCAGAAAAACGTACAAACATGGAATATGCCGCACACAACAGTAACCACTCCTCAAATGGCAATGTCAGAGACAATTCTAATGACAACAAGAGCCAAAACACCAACCATAGCAACAGCAACTCCAATTGTAACAATGGTAATTGCAGCCAGAGCGCAAACTGCTCCCATCCTAAGAAAGAGGACACTGCCAAAGTAAACAAGGCTAAAACAGCAACTACTATGAATATGACCCCACATTCTCTGACCTCAAAGGTATTGAAACAGATGAACAGGGAAAAGAGGAGGGGGGACAGGTTTAAGTTCCCCTGTCTTCCCCCAACTTGACAAGAAATTGTACCAAGGCACAAACTTTGCTGCTTGTATCCCATGTGTCCCGCAATCTTCCATCTTTATGAACATAAAAAATAAAGATCACTTACAACTTCTTGCCTACCCACACAATTATAAATCTCATACACATAAAATTTTATTTGACTCTGGTGCACAACACACCATGGTTAGAAAACCATTTGTAACCAAATACAAGATACCAGTTGTCAAATCAAACATCAAATATGCCAGAATGGCAGACAAATCAAAGATTCTACTTGAAGGCAAAACAACTCCCTTCAGAATTGACCTCCAAGGCATTCAAACGTCCATCAAAGGACTTGTCATGAACAACATAAACTACAACATTGTAGCAGGCATGGACTGGTTCACCCGATTGAACCTCAGCATATGTTGGAAAACAAAGACCATGACCATCAAACACAACAGAGTCAATTTCAACATTCTCAAAGAACCTAACAATCTCATCATAAGAGACACAGTATTTGCTCAAGTCATAAATCAGGATAACTTGGAAGGTCTAACCAAAGACAGTACCCTCCACATAATGAGATACACCAAATTCAATAACATGCAAACAACCAAAATTCAATCCCCAGAGCTTGCAGCACTCCTAAATGAATACACTCATGTATTTAAGGAAGAGCTCACAGAGCTACCCCCAAACAGGAGGTCAAACACATCATTGACCTATGCAAGGCCATGCCAAGACCTGCACCCCTCTACAGACTCTCCCCCATGGAGACACAAACCCTCAAAAGTCACATTGAGGATAACCTAGCTAAAGACTTCATCTGCCCATCATAATCCCTGTGGGGGATGTAAATTCACTGCCTCCTTTGGCCCTGGATAGAAATGTGTTCCCCCATTGTACAAAGAAATCCGCTCATAGTCCAGCTAAACCACTAAACTTGTTAAAGATTTAGCTCACACTGTAGACAAAAGATTTGTATTGGCATACCCTGCAAATTCTACAGCTCCCACCGTTTCTTCCTTGGAAGAAACCCTGGTAAATTTGGACTTCTTGCTGGCCTGGTGTCAACTGTTATCGAAAACTATCAGATCCAGCCAATTGGCCCCTGCCACATTGGCATCCAAAAGCTCAAGTGAATTTCAAGTGCTTGAAAACCCCTCCAGCCAATCAGGGAGCACTGCAAAAATTAAGTTGAAACCCTCCAGTTTCCCCAACTCTGATCTAAAATTTTTGTCCCCACCAAATCAGACTTGAATCCTGAAATCATGTGACTTTCCCCTGAAGCACACCCTCCTTTTACACAGCAAGGAGACTTTCAGTCCCTTGCTTGTGTATTCTCAAATTTATTAAACTTTGGAATTTTTGCTGCACTTTTTGACTTTTGGTGGAGGGCTTTAAACTTTGTTTTGACTCCCTATAGTTTGAAGATTAAAGTGTTAGAATTTTTGTTGAAGTTTACCTTGTGTATACCCGCTTCAAACCCAGCATCATCTCTGGGCTCTCTAGAAGAAGCTCGGACGTATAGTCTTTGCTTCTCCCGCTTTTTCTTTTGAAAGACAACTTTGAACCTTAAAAATTTAATTGATTTTCAATATAAAGACTTACTTTTAATTGAATTTTCTTTAATTTTTCTTGATTTTGAACCCAACTTTTCTTATATTTCTTTCAAAGTCACCCAAGACTACCACCAAGTCTTCCACGTGCCCTCCTGGCTTCATTTTTCCTGCTTTTGCTTGTGGGTCCCCCTTGTTGCTTCAAAATTATTGGTTCCTACCCACGGAATCTTGCCTACCTATCTGAAATTTTATGGAGAACACAGCCATGCTACTCCCAGTTCTCAAATTTGTGGCGTTTTCTGTGGCCCCCTTTCTATTGCTTCTGTGGTCAACTTCACCAGAGTTGTGGACCAAGATTTCCTCTTCTGCTTGTCCCATGGGCAATGATCTGTCTCGCCTTCTGGATCTCCCTAGTGGTCTCCTGTTCTCTGGGGAGGCAGTGGTAAAGAGTTTGACTTGTGACAACCTGGATCTGGAGTCCGCCAGTTTCACTCAGCCTGCCTCTGTGGTTAAGGAGAATCAGCGTCATCCACGCCCAGTCCTGAGAAGTGCAACCTGGTGCTCCTCCAGGCCCCCGTGGCATCCCCTCTTGCTTCCTCTTATACACCCTGGTTAATAACTGGGCTGGTGTTGATGGGACTGAACGCCTACTTCCCTCAACTATCCCCTGTGTTGTCCTTGTGGTTCCCCCTTTGAGAGGCCATCCCAGTTCTCCACTGGGTGGTATCCTGGTGGTATATTGCACCAGGATGGGAGCCAAACTTAGTTAGTTTAGCCCCCCTCTCTTACAGGGGAAGCAGTTTTCTTCATAAAGAAAAAGGAAAGCTCACTCCATCTAGTAACAGACTACAGAGCTCTCAATACAAGCACAGTAAAGAATAAATAACCCCTCTCACTCATAGAGAATCTATTGCAAGACTCTCCAGAGCCAAATTTTTCTCCAAAATTGACCTCACCTCAGGTTACAACCAAGTTGACGTAAAATAAAAAGATATACCAAAAACTGTGTTCTGTATACAATTTGGATCTTTTTAATGTAGGATAATGAACTTTGGGATGACCAAGGCTCCCGCAACATTTATCACTATGATTAACCAAGCACTAAACAGTCTCACAAATACATTATTCTACCTTAAAAATATCATCATATTTGTAAAAACCAAAGATAAACACCTCACACATGTCTGCAAGACACTTGATTGACTTGTAAAGCATAAACTCTATACAAAGCCTAGCAAGTGCCAATTTATGGAAAAGGAACTCTTGTTCTTGGGCCACATTGTCTCTGATGGTGGTATCAAAGCAGATCCATATAAAATAAAAGCCATAAATAACATGAACCGCCCCACCTCCTTTAAACAAGTTAGATGCTTTCTTGGAATAGTAGCTTACCTAAGGAAATACATCAAAGACTGCGGAAAACTAACCACACCAATCAATGACCTAACCAAGGATAATGCCAAAAAGAAATTCATCTGGACACCAGAATGCAATAAGAATTTCCAACTACTTAAACAAGCTCTGATTGAAGCACCAATCTTGCAATACCCTAATAACAACAGGTGCTATACACTCAAGTCAGATGCCAGTGACACCGTCATTGGCGCAGTACTACACATCCATCAGCCAGGGCAGCAAGACTTCCTTCCAGTACGTCATAAAAGCAGAAAACTACCTAATACTGAGCATAGGTACCCAATACACAATAAGGAATTGCTAGCAATATACCACACATGCAAGAAATGGAGATGTTATCTTGAAGGATATTTAAATGTCCAAGTACTAACTGACCATAAATCCTTAATATATTTCAAAACTCAAAACTCACTCACACAGCAACAAGCCAAATGGATGTCCATGCTGGAGCAGCTCAATTTGGACATCCAGTATAAAGGGGGGCAGAGCTGGTCACAGCTGATGCTCTCTCTAGGCTATGTCAGCCAAGAGAGGATCATCCTGACCACCTGGACCCTGACTGGCTCAACCTATATAACACTAAGTACAAGACAAAAGGGGAAGATCTCTCCACACATCAACTAACCCATGATACATTAGTAAGTATTGAAAAACATTTCCACATATCAAATGGCACAGTTTACCGCATCATTAAGGATAAACATGTTCCCTACATCCCACTTGCACAAAGAGTCAACACTATACTAAGACATCACTACCTACTAGGACATACAAAGGCTAACAACCTATACCTCATTCTAAAAGAGATAGTATGGTGGCCCAATATTAAACAAGACATAGTTGACTTTTTGAAAAAGTGCACAGCATGTGAGAAATATACCAGTACCAAGGCCTCACAACCAACAGTTAATCCAGTACCAGACCCGGAACCATTCAAGGTTTGGGGGCTGGACCTGGTGGGACCCTTCCCAGAAGCAAAAAATAAACAACACTTTCTAATTGTAGCCATTGACTTTGCTACATGCTGGCCCATCTTCTGGGAAACACAGAACCACAAGGCAGAAACCATAAATTGCTTCATCAACAAGGCAATAATAGCTGACTACAAAACTCCTGACTACATAATAACAGATGGAGCCACAGAGCTATCAGGACACATAGTAAACAACAATTTCAAATCCAAAAACATCAAACACTCCACAACCTTGCCCTACAGGCCACAGGCCAACGGCAGAGTTGAATGCCTAAACAGCAGCCTCATCAGAACCCTCAAGAAAATAATGGATAGCAAAGCCAAAGACACATGGCCACTATACATGAAACATGTATTATTAGTATTGCGGTACACACCAACCAAGGGACAGGCTACTCACCATTTGAACCAACATACTGATACAAACCAGAGATAGTCACCCACAATAACCAACTGTATGTGAAAATCCCCCGGAAAAACCTCCCAGAGTAGAACAAGCACCAGCTCTACAACACATAAGCCTCAAAGCTAAAATAGCAGAAACCAAAAGGATCAAAGCACAAAAGATAACCTCTTCAGAAGAACCACTTCCAATAAACTCCACCGTCTGGTTCCTAGCTGGGAACAGGAAGAAGCTGAACCAGTACACAGGGGAACACTTGAATTGGCTAGTACCAACTAGCAAACAACTCCAGGAACATCAGGCAGCAGCCGCCAAGACAAAGCCCCATCCTGATGTACCAAAGTAACCCCTTAAGGGGTGTGTGTGTCAAGGAGCTGGATGTACAGGTATTCTGGTCACCGCCAGCACACTTAACATCCAGTCATTTCCTGGTTTGGTGTCAATCCAATATACAGTTTGACATACCAAGAAAAGCAACAAACCAATATCACATGACTTGTCCAAGTATCCAGTGACTCAAACCCATTCTGCACATGACCATCCTTATCTTTGATCCCACTTATATCCCCACCACAACACAAGCTATATAATTCAAAATTATTATCCAATAAAACATACTTCTCTTCTTTCTTAATTTCATATTTGAAGCTTTCCCAAAAGTTGCTCCTCATCATTATAATAGTTTTGACATAGAAAACCTGTAAAAATCTATATAACTCAAAAGACTCAGAGAATGAACTGAATTTCTTTATCACTATAACTCAAACATACATACATACCATAAACTTCAAGTGCTCTATCAAGGTAGGTATAATGGTATATAAATTCTCTTTTATGTATGCATTCCCATTTTTCACTATATAAAACATAAATTCTAAGCTAGGATAAACTTCTTTAAAAATCAATCTAATTAAAACCAATGAGTCCAACAGCAGTTTCTAATTACACTGAGATAAAAAATCAAATCAGACTAAAATATAAACATAACCTAAATCAAAATATAATAATTAGTAAATATAAACACCATTAACAGATATTTGGATGTCAATGTATAATAAGACCCAGCCATATAATAAAATACACACAAAAAATTATTTGGGTCTGATCACAACAATTGTTAAACTACAACAGGATACAGTAGTTTTCACATATGTGAGGATAAACAAAAACAACTAAACTTTAAATAAAATGAATTCATCCTTAATAAAACATAGCTGGGGTAATTTAAAGGCTGAAAAAAATATAAATTTAATCAGTTACAGTAGTTTTAAAAGCTATGGCAAAAACCAAAAATACTTCATATTTAAGCAAAATTCAACTATCAGTGTAAAATATACACTCTGTTAACAGGTATTTTTGGTGTTAATGGACAAATTGGGTCAAAACATCAACAAAGTGCTCACACATCAAACAAAACTATTCAAAATAAAAACCAAAATACATGGATTCACAAACAAAATGGTGTGGGTTGACCTTTGGTGTACATATGTTTACTATGTGAATTGGTGACAAAATACACCCAAGTGTGGTGAGTCAAAATTCAAACCAAAAACAAAGCACAATAGCAACTAAACATGTAAATGAAACCACTTGATTGCTGTGTGAAATTGATTGTAATCAAGAATGATACCATGGTATCTAAAATAAGGCACATAATCTGAAACACAAATTTAAAAATAAGGTGTTGGGTGCTTAAATTTGGCGTAAAATCTTGGAAAAAGTGTGGAACTTATTTTGGGTATTCTAAAATGGACGTGGTAAAACCAAAAACAACTAATTAATAAATAAAACATATATAATCAGGATATTGGGTGGAGAAAACTCTAATTAAATATCCATATTCAGATAAAATCAAAAATTAAAATTAGGGAGTAAATTAATTGAAATTCATTTAGTATTTTATTAAATTATTAAAATGGAAGGAACACAACAACAGAGTATCAATACACCTGTTGTGCGCCACAGTTGCGGTTGCCCCTGTGGGTCAAAGAACATAGTTTTGTACAGCCCAAGTGCCTACTCAGGAAGGAGATAGGAGAGGAGAGTTCAATAGTGATGCTTCACTGACACAGCCAGTTCAAGGAGCACAAGCTGCAAGGGTGCTGAGCATCAACCCTTGGGTCCCCAAGCTGACCTCAAAGCCCACTAAGGTTACCACAACCAAAACAGTCAGAAACAAAGAGATCAAACTTACCTCATATGTGTTTGACCCCGTCTACTGCCAGGAAGCTGTCCCAACAGCCATGATGGAAAATGTGAAGCCCATTCTTGAAACCAGCTATGAGTCCTACGTCAGTGATGGCAACCAGGAAGATGATGACAAGCCCAAGTTTTTCCAAACCGCAGATGGGCAGCAAGTGCTCAAGAAGGTTGCAGCCTTCTACAACAAGGTTCTCATGCCTTGTGTGCCAGTTGTCAATCAGGATCCTGGCTCATCTGAACCCATCAAGGCCGCCCAGAAGCACATTCCTGACATCAAGTGCATAATTCTTCTCAGGAGTATGCGGAAATCTGGTGACTATAAGGCGGCTGCAGCTCTTGTTGGGGTGGATCCCAAGTACACCTCCAAAACCTTCAAAACCTACATCAATACTGGCCAAGTTCTTGCCACAGAGAGATCCTTGCAAGTTTCTATCATTCTCACCAAGGAGCACAAATGGGCAATCTGCCAGTGGATAACCCAGGACTGTCATCTTGAACTGGAAAATATACAGTCAATGGTTAAATATACTTTTGGGGCTTAGGCCTCAATTTCCTTTTACTACAATTTGGTCAAGGGTATGAAATTTTTGTGAAAAAAACTCAGGTTATCTCCCTATAATAGAAACAGCCCAACCAACATTGATACCTGGAAAAAATATGCTGAGGCGTACACTGCCCTCAAAGCCAAGGGGACCATCCAATTTTATTATATCAACAAATCAGAATTCACCTTGTCAATTCAGAATGAGTATGACTATGTCCCCAAATGCTCCAATGACAGGGTAGCTTGATGTTCTGCAGTCCGCGCCACAGCCTATTCAATGGTGGCTCTCCTTGGTCCAAAGGGGATTGAGCTGAATCAAATGATATTGGGTTTAAACAATAGCAGGACAAACTTATCTTTTCTCCAATTGGTCCAGGAGCACCTGAGGCACACAAGCCTGGGCTTCACCAACGTCATTGTTTTGGATAACATTGGTCTTCACAAGGTGGCAGATATTCTTCAGGAATTCCCAACAATTGACACCAGCATCACAGTTGGCCCCCAGCAATTGGCCACATCAAATTTGCGCCTCCTATTCCTCCCTGCCTATCCCCATTCCTAAATCCTATTGAGGAGGTCTTTGGGTGGTTCAAGCAATTTTCAAGCAGGGGACTCCAACTGGGACCAAGGACCTCTTTGATTTGCTGCAGGCCGGAATCCACACCCTTCCAGCAGAGACTGTGGCCAAGTTTTATGTCCACGCTAATTTGTTTATCCCCATGTGACTAGCCAAGGAGCCAATCAACTAAAGGGTGTATATATTCAATTTTTTATATTCTTTGACTATTTTTTAAATTTATATATTATTATTTTATATTTAGAAGTTTCCAAGCCTGCAATTGCATAGAACAGCACCATTGATACAGATGTCTAATTTTTGTATTGCAAATTAATTTATTCTATTGTATTCCGTTGTGCCAAGATCAAATAGTTAATATCACATTATGGTAATTATATAGAAGTTTCACTTTGTCCAATACATAAAAAGTAAGGTAAAAAATAATAAAAGCACTGAAATTATAATGATTTTTATTAGCTATAGTAGCTCACATGTAATAAGACCTTCTATAAGTTTTATTGTGTAATAATAGTTTGCTAAAATAGAAGTTAGTTAAAAATTAATTGTTATAAAAAAGTAAAACATTAAGATTTTAAAATATATTAGAGAGAAAGAGATTTTATTATTGACAGCAATAATGAGTTTGGCGGTATTTACCCACCCGGCAATGGAGGTGGCACACAACCTTCACTGCCACACTGTGGACAGTAGATACTCCACTGTTGAAATATTTGCGCCTACTGGTAAAACAGAATACTGTGAGGTGGGAGTGTAGTAGCAGATTTTCAGGTGGGGATGTAAACCTGTAAATTCCAGCCAGGATCAGAGCGTCCTGAATCACATGGTCCACTGAGTTATAGCCTGGGGACATTCTTTCCATCCAGGGAGAGTCTGACCTCGTCAATCCCAAGGAGGACCCCATCTAAGTCCTCAATGTTGGCTCACATCTGTAAGGAATTCCATACCTTACACAATACAAAAACAAACATTAGGAGTCTGGAGAAACCTCAAAACCTTAAAACTGCATTGTTAAATGCAGATTCAAAAACCAAGTTGGATAACAGAACTATTAATTTAATTGAGCCAAAAACACATTTGAAATTGATAAACAAATGTGTTTTAAGCAAAAACAAGTATGAAAGCAAAAACAAGCGTAAAAAACCTGAACAACATATAAATCCCACTTTAAAACTGAAAATTAAGGCTTCAAACAACCATTACAACAACTGTAACAATTCAGCATTAAATTTTGGCTTTGAAAACCATATTACAGCCAATCAATCACAAATTAAATGTATAAACAGTCCAAACCAGACTTTCAGTGACCTAGAAGGCCAATCAAACCTAGAGAACTAACCAAGCCACTGCAATAATGCACATCCAGCTCCAGATACCATACCTAACCTAAGTGAGGTACAATACTACAATGCAATAATTCTACCCCACACTTGCAGGTTGGCCTGGTAAACTCTATGATCCATCCCCCAAATTATCTCAGTATTTAAACTGAACATCTTCCCTTGAGTTAAGTGCTCCAACAATTTCTTTTATTCCTATCAACCAATAAATCTATATTTTCAATTCTAAACACTTGATTAGTAGATTCTAAAGGTTCTTCCCCAACAGCATGAAGTTCATCTTCCTTATATGGACTTTTTGTGTGTTAATTGGTTATGGGCAAGCAAATGTTAACTTCAAAAACCCCAAACCAACACCTACTGACAAATCTGAAGACTCAATTTGGTATTGTTTTGGTCCGCGTTAAAGACATGCCCCTTACATTGAAACAGCTTGATTCCCACCTATCATCCACCCCAAGCCCCCTGGTTAGTCTTGGGGTACACCAGTGTCTATTATCTCCTCAGTCACTTCACTCCCTTCTTGGGAAGATTCTGTCTATTTGGTCACCTTCTACACATGTTAATGATAGGGATTCCAGTAGGTTCCACTCTGATCAAATTCAACTTGGGAGCTCTACTCCATTCAATTGGAGAAAGACTTCCCAATGAGTGGATCCCTGACTGTTTGTTAGAGCCACTACTGAAACACCTTATGGGTGGTCCAGGTTGACACTTTACCTATTAATTTGTCTTCTATGTTGCCCTCTTCAAATGTGTTGCCCTCATAATTGTTACCTTTACCATAAGCTTCACCATATACAAGATTCTGTCCCTCTTTTGAAAACCAACTACCTCAGAACCAATTGTCCCCAGAACCAGCAACCAGATCCAAACGGTAGTCCTGAACACCCTATCTGCCGTTGTCCCAGGAGATAATGAAGGAAACAAGATCCTGATGCTGCTGGCTTTTTCCAAGTCCCTGTTCAAAACCTCACCAGAAAAATTTACCACTGACACACAGAAAGTGCACCATGTGGCAGAAAAGCTTACTGGTAAGTCTCGCCTTTGGTATGCCAAAGCAACCCTACAAGGAGAGGATATTCTCAATAACTATGACCAGTTCTGCGACGCCCTCTTAGCTACAGTATCCCCTGCTCCAAACTCCAACCAGTTAAGAGACCAAATCTCCACTCTCTACCAAGGAAGAATGTCAGCCCAAGATTACGCCAAAGAATTTACCTGCCTCAAGAATGCCATTGGGATGATCAACAACAAAGCCTGCTATCTGTTCCGTAAAAAACTCTCCTTTGAACTGAAAAATTTCCTTGCCCGTCATGAGTTGCCAACTGACTTTGACTCCATGGTCAAGGAAGTAATCAAGGGGTCTGCCAAGGTAAAGCAGCTCCTGTCTTGGGCCAAACCCCAGAATCCTGCCTCCTTGCCTGCAATTGTTATTAAGGAAAACAGAACCCCCTCAAAGGTCCAAGGAGAGATGCCCAAAGGACTGATCCCCAAGGAGGGTGGAGGATACCAACTCTTGACAGAGGAGAAACAACGTCAAACCCAACTTGGAATCTGTATGTATTGTGGCAAAGCAGGACATTCAGCCAAGGATTGCCAAGCCTTGGCCAAGGTACAATCTCCCATTGCTCTTATAGCCAGTTCTTCTAATAAAGAACCCTCTCAATCTTATGCCCTATTACCAGTCAAGCTAGGTTCTGCTAAAACCTTGCAGGAAGTAAAAGCCTTATTGGATACGGGTGCTATGGGAAACTTCATAAGTAGCTCCTTGGCCCAACAATTAGGACTCCAGGAAGGACCTTCTGCTTGGGTAACTCTTGCCAACAAGTCACACACCAAAGTGTCTAGAATTGAGGGGAACCTAGGGGTCAAGGTAGGGAATAACCAATTTGATATTATGGTGTCCTCCTTGCCAAATTTGGCCTTTCCACTTATTCTGGGTTTCCCCTGGGCCAAGACCTCCAAGGCTGTATTAGATCTGGACTCAATGGCACTCTCCACTCAGAAAGAAGGGATTACTTCTTCTATTCCCTTTGACCAAACGGAACACAAAGGAATCTTGTCTCCAGAAGACACCATCAACATCCTTGCTGTCTTGAAGGAGATATCCCAAGTCCAGATCCCTCCAGAGCTTCAAGACCTGGTGGAAGCCTTTAGTGAATCCTCCTGTTCCCAACTACCCAGTTGCAGAGAGTTGGACCTATGTATCAATTTAGTACCAAGATAAGTACCCACTTGGGGTAAGCTCTATCCAGTCAACCAAGCCCAGAGCTTAGCCATGAAAAAATACTTAGATGAGAATGTAGCAAAAGGATTCATGCATTGTTCAAACTCCTCCTGCTCTTCCCCTATGTTCTTTGTGGGGAAATCAGATGGATCCCTAAGACCTGTGGTGGATTACTCAAATCTCAACAGCATCACAATCAAGAATCAAACCCCTATTCCTTCCGCTGAAACCCTCACTGATCAACTAACAGGGGCAAAAGTTTTCTCCAAACTTGACCTTTGGAACACCTACCATCAAATTTGTATAGCAGAAGGCCATGAATGAAAGACTGCTATGAGAACCCCGTTTGGATTATATGAATACCTGGTAATGCCCTTTGGTCTAAGTAACGCTCCAGTAGCCTTCCAGGGGCTCATGAATGAAGTCCTCTTTCCCTTTCTGGATACTTGCACAGTAGTATACCTGGACAATATCCTCATCTACTCTAAGGACCATGACTCTCACCTCATCCATCTTTGAGAAGTCCTCCAGGCCTTAATTAAAGCTTGCTTGTTCTGTAAACTGGAAAAATGTGAATTCTACAATAAAGAAATTGAGTTTCTTGGCTACAACATCTTAGAAGGAGGCTTTGCAGTTGCCCTGTCCAAGGTCCAAGCTGTAGCAGACTGGCCTGTCTCTACCTCCCGCACCAAGCTTTGTGAATTCCTGGGACTAGCTACTTTCTGTCATAAATTCATCAAAGTCTTCTCAGCTATTGCCTTACCTCTCACACAACTCACCTCAGACAAAGTACCCTTCACATAGAATCCTGAAGCTCATTCAGCCTTTGATGCCTTGAAAAACGCCTTCTCTTCCGCCCCTGTCCTACTACACCTGGACCCAGAGCGTCAATTTTTTCTGGGTACTGATGCCTCGGACTTTGCGCTGGGGGCAGTGTTGCTCCAGCTTGGGGAGGATGGAGAACTTCACCCTGTTGAGTTCTACTCCTACAAGCTCCTGGACAGGGAGCACAACTATCATGTCTACAAAAAGGAATTATATGCCATAGTACGCGCATTGGACCACTGGAGAAGATACCTACAGGGAAGTAAATGGCCAGTCCACATTTGCACAGACCATAAAAACCTCCTATACTTCACAGAAAAACACAAGGTTTTCCCCCGCTTGGCCCGGTGAGCTATTGACCTAATGACATACAACTTTCAAATTGAACACACTCCAGGTAAGAAGAATATTGTCCCTGACGCCATTAGCCGCAGAGAAGACCTTGACGACCCTGATACCTCCTACCATGCACACAACATCTAACAAGTGTTGGAACCTTCTTAATTCCTGAAACTCATTGCTACTGTGTCCTTGTACACCAACCTGGATAAAGATATCCAAGAGAAACAACTTCTGAGCCCTCCAACTAGCACCGTTAATCTGGAAATAAGAAACAACATCTGGTTCCATGACAACTCCCTGTTTGTTCACCAAGGTCCTCTTAGAAAACAAATCATCCAAGCCTTCCATGACACTCCTCTATCAGGCCATGGGGGTATTACTAAAAACTTCAAAAGGATCTCCCAACAATACTGGTGGCCCTCAATGAAGAAGTTAGTGGGAAATTACATAATCAAGTGCCTTGAGTGTTATCAAAACAAAACCTCCCGCCAAAAGCCTCAAGGTCTCCTGCAGCCCCTACCAATCCCTCCTCAACCATGGTCTTCCATATCAATGGACTTCATTGTTGAACTACCCAAGAGTCAGGGAAATACATGAATCCTAGTGGTGGTGGAACGCCTAACCAAGTATGGTATCTTCATCCCCTTCTCCACTGCTTCTGCAGAAGAGACCGCCCAGATGCTCCTCAAGAACGTTTTTGCCTATAATGGGATACCAAATGACATTGTCTCAGACCAAGAAACCCAGTTCACATCCAAGTTTTGGTCTAGCCTGATGAAAGGGTTGGGAGTCCAGACCAACCTCTCCACCTCATTTCACCCCCAGACTGACAGATAGACAGAAATAGTTAATCAAGTATTGGAGGCTTATTTACAAAACTACGTCAATGCCCAACAGAATAACTGGTCTGAGCTTCTACCAGTAGCTCAATTAGCCTATAACACCAGTCATAACATATCCATTTGGATGTCCCCCTTTAAGGCTAACTATGGATATGACCCCAAAGAAATTCCTTCTCAAACAGAGACAACCTCAGTTCCACAGGTCAACAAGCATCTAAAGGACTTCTTCACAATTCAAGCCAAACTTAATAAACACTAAATAAATCCGTTCAGACATATAAGAGGTTTGCTGATAGACACTGCAGAGAACCTGAAAAATACTTCCCTGGATCCCTGGTGTTCCTAGACGCTCACAATCTACATATCAAATGGCTATGTCAAAAATTGGGAGCCAAGAAGATAGGGCCCTTGGAAGTAATACAAAAGATTTCCCCCCTGACATACCAAGTCTGCCTGCCAGAAGGATCCACAGTCTATGACGTTTTCCATGTCAGCCTTCTCAGTTGGTACCATGAATCTCCAGAAAATCTCTCTCAGGCCAAATGGAACCCCCCCCCCTCTGTTAATGAATCATCTTCCTGAATGGGAGGTGGAAGAAATCATTGATGATAAAATGATTTGTAACAAACCACACTACTTGATCAAATGGGTAGGATATGGTATGGAATCAAACAGCTGGGAACCCCTTGACAATTTGACCAACTGCTGAGCCCTAGTTGATCAGTACCATCAAGCAAAGAGAGGAGACAGGGCCTTAGGGGAGGCTAGTGTAAGGAATTCCATACCTTAAAAAAATACAAAAACAAACATAAGGAGTCTGTAGAAACCTCAAAAACTAAAAACTGCATTGTTAAATGCAGATTCAAAAACTAAGTTGGATAACAGAACTATTAATTTAATTGAGCCAAAAACACATTTGAAATTGATAAATAAATGTGTTTTAAGCAAAAACAAGCGTAAAAAACCTGAACAACATATAAATCCCACTTTAAAACTGAAAATTAAGGCTTCAAACAACCATTACAACAACTGTAACAATTCAGCATTAAATTTTGGCTTTGAAAACCATATTACAGCCAATCAATCACAAATTAAATGTATAAACAGTCCAAACCAGACTTTCAGTGACCTAGAAGGCCAATCAAACCTAGAGAACTAACCAAGCCACTGCAATAATGCACATCCAGCTCCAGATACCATACCTAACCTAAGTGAGGTACAATACTGCAATGCAATATTCCAACCTGCCTCTTCTTGCATTGCAGCCTGCAGCTTTCTGCAGGCCTGCAAGGCAATAATTCTACCCCACACTTGCAGGTTGGCCTGGTAAAATCTATGATTCATCCCTCAAATTATCTCAGTATTTAAACTGAACATCTTTCCTTGAGCTAAGTGCTCTAACAATTTCTTTTATTCCTATCAACCAATAAATCTATATTTTCAATTCTAAACACTTGATTAGTAGATTCTAAAGGTTATTCTTCAACAGCATGAAGGTCATCTTCCTTCTATGGACTTTTTGTGTATTAATTGGTTATGGGCAAGAAAATGTTAACTTCAAAAACCCCAAACCAACTCCTACTGACAAATCTGAAGACTCAATTTGGTATTGTTTTGGTCTGTGTCAAAGACATGCCACTTACGTTGAAACAGCTTGATTCCCACCTATCATCTACCCCAAGGCCCCCTGGTTAGTCTTGGGGTACACCAGTGTCTATTATCTCCTCAGTCACTTCACTTCCTTCTTGGGAAGATTCCGTCTATTTGGTCACCTTCTACACATGTTAATGATAGGGATTCCAGTAGGTTCCTCTCTGATCAAATTCAACTTGGGAGCTCTACTCCATTCAATTGGAGAAAGACTTCCCAATGAGTGGATCCCTGACAACATCCTAAAGTAGAACAGGAACCCCAGGTAAATCACAAGATGAAGCCTTTGCCCAGCAAATGCTTTAGTAAAACCACACAGTTTGTTAAACACTGCACTAATTTTTTTCATGTTTGGTCTTGGCAAAGGTAAGCTCCATGACTATAGGGAGTCCTGTCTCATTGACACTCCAGGCCAGCCCAAATTCTGCCAGGAGTATTTTGGTCTTCTTTACAGCTGTTACGTTGACAACAGCCAATTTACCCACCACACACCCAAAGTTCTCAAGCAGATAAGAGAGTTTATGCTCCACCAGGAAGCAGAAGCAAGCAGACACATGCGCCTGGCCCATCTCTGATATTTTCTTGAATGGGAGTGTCTCCAGGACGTCTCAAACAAGCTCAATGTAGTTAACACAGTAAACTCTACTGAGGGCCATCAGGTACAGGCAGATCAATTGGGCATTCTTGTAGGCAGTAACTGCCCACTCAGATGCCCCCTTGTTGTGCATCAGTGCAGCTAAAGCCTCCCTAGCCATCAGGAAGGAATTGTTTATTCTGTCCTCAAGCTCAAAAACAACAGGAGGTGACAGGGCCAGCTGCCTTACCACATGAGTGACGTAGTTTGCATAAAACATGATGGGGACAAAGGAGACCAGGACCTAGTGTATTACACCATTGATGACTTCTATAAAAAAGGTAAGAACTTAGGAATTATATTAATTTTTTATTTGTAGATTACCTTCTTAGTGCCCTCCATCCAGGCCCTCTTTGTTGGTTTGAGATGTGCATACATCTCAGGGTCATTGACCCAGACAGACAGGCTAAGAGAGGGCAAAGGACTTGAAATGGAGGCCTTCTATGACAGTCTTCTGGACGTTTAGAAGACACTCAAATGTCTTCTCTGATGTGTTGGGTATTTTGGTCATTTACAGCCTTTGTGAACACCTTTTCAATTTTTTCCCCTTTGAGGATGGCAGACTTAACCCTTGCTTTGACCTTTAGATTAATGTCTTTGATCTTTGCAATTGCAAGGTTCAGATTTCTCAGAAGCTTCTTGAGTTCTCTCATATCATTTTTTACTAACCTTTGTATATGTTTTATAGCTTTCACCTCAATAAACTCTGTGTTATTCTGATATTATTGCCTCTTTGTTTATCCCTGTTTATTTTATTGTTCTCTACAATATCACATCTTTTTACCCATTGGGTATATGTTTTACACTTATCTCAATGTATTGTTTGCTTTGTGTTGGTGTTGCTTCCATAATGACCATATTATTTTTAGCATTTTACACAGCCCCCTGTGAAAATATTATCAACAATTTGGTGGTTGTCAAAATTTGAACTAGAAAATTATAGGTTAATTGTGTTTAGATAAAGTTGTTACTGATCTGAATTCAAACCCTTAATGATAAACTTTAAGCCAATCAGGAGCTGAGTGATAAAGTGATTGTTGTGACATAAAGGGTCATTTAATAATTCTTTGATGCTTATGCACTAATTAATATGATTGGCTGGTTGTTTTGCCATTGTGCAACATTGCTGCTGTGGCAAGTTGTTGGTGGACTAGTGCCCAATCAGCTGCTGGGTTAGCACTAGTCCATCAACAACTTGCCACAGCGGCAATGGCGCATAATGGTAAGACAACCAGCCAATCATATTAATTAGTGCATAAGCATCAAAGAATTATTAAATGACCCTTTATGTCACAACAATCACTTTATCACTCAGCTCCTGATTGGCTTAAAGTTTATCATTAAGGGTTTGAATTCAGATCAGTAACAACTTTATCTAAACACAATTAACCTATAATTTTCTAGTTCAAATTTTGACAACCACCAAATTGTTGATAATATTTTCACAGGGGGCTGTGTAAAGAGCTAAAAAATAGATGTGTTCTGGATCTAGATACATGGCATAGTAAATATATGATTTTATAGAAATAAGCTGAGCATAAATAATAAAACCAACTATTAACAAAGAGAACATGAACAATTAAAATTCAAAAAAAAGATAATATAAATAGAAAATGTTTGGCAACAGGGAGTTTATTGGCGGGGGGCAGAGAAGAGTGATGCCTAGTAGGCAGAATAATGTGGGAAAGAAGGCGTAGAGCCGGTGCTGGCCTGGGAGGTCTGGAACTGGATGAGTGGGGCTAATAGGTTGGGGTTGATGGTGGCGGGGGTTAAACCAAGCGGATTGACTGTGATGGCAGCCATATTATGTTTTTTATATTCCTCATCTATCATTGACTCAATTGGCTGATAGGTGGCTGTGGCACGGGGTGGGAGACACTTGTCTTTCCATGATTGGTTGCCCATATTCACATGGAAAACCATCTGCGCAAACAAGTCAGCCACTATTTGGCAACCAAAGAGAGAATCATGACCAAGGGACCCAAGATAGAGGTTGTTGAAAGCCTGAGGGCAGCGCTCCCAGAGTGTAGCTCCAATGTTAAAGAAAACAACATCATCCAGATGGATGTCTGCATTGCCGGCTGGGTACACAGAGGCCTGGTGCCTGTGTTGCTGGATGGCCTTGAGGGTGGTGGAGCTACCCTCCATCTGGTGGCTCAAGAAAACCTGGTGCTTGGAATTCAAGCCATGCCAGGAGTCAAGTAATCCATCAAGGATGTGGCTGTACTTGTAGCCATTGGTGAAATCTGGGTTTGTCTGATAGTAGACAAAACCCTTGGCTGAAACAGCCATAAATGCACCAATAAGTGGCCCCTTCTTGACCTTCTTCCTCCCTTTTTTGGGTGGCGGCTCTTCCTTGGGTGCTGAAATTGTCAAAAGCTATTGATAGCTTGTAGCAGGAGATGAAGATGATGTCATCTGTTATACTAGTCAAGCATTGGACCAGGGTGGATTTGATGGCAAGATCATATGGGAAATTCTCAGCGCCATCCCATTGGTTGCCGGCAACATTGGTCAGTACCCGGATTGATGCCACCTTTCCATGCATCCAGAGCTGCACCATGTGCTCAGACACCCATATGCCATGGTGAACAAGTTGCTTCTGGACCTGGGTCAGGGGAAGCTTGGGGTCCCGCTGAAGGAGGTCAAGCATAATTAGGTAGGCCTTGCTGATCTGGGACTCTGGAGCCTTCTTTGGCTTCTTGGCTGTCCCAATCAGATTCCACTTATTCATTGGGTTGTTAAACTCCCACATTATGGTGGCTCAGGTAAATTGCAATTGGGTTGCAATCTGATCCCAGGACAGACCCTGCAGGTTCAGTGCCACAATTTCCTGAAGAATTTGGGCAGTGGTGATTCATTGCTTGGGGCACTGTGCCGCAGGAGCTGAAGCCTGATTGGCTGATGGGGGGCAGGTTGGCTGATAGCAGAAAGTTGTTCCAAATCAAGGTTGCCATCCTGATTGGTTAGTTGACGGACAGCTTGTGTGGGGGTGGGTACAAGAGTGGGGGTAGTGTTGGGCACAAAGTGACTATTGCACAAGTCAAAGCCATAGGGGTTGGGGGTCAGGTACATGTCAGCTTCCTTGTTACCTGCCTCAAAGGCTTGGGTGTAAACAAGTACCTCCACGTTCTGAGCCTTGCCTCCATTGTGAGCTGGCTTGGCTGCTGGCGCCGTTGAAAAGGTTGTTGCTAGTAAAAACCATCTTGAAACAAAACCTAGGATAGTATCACTAAAAATAGAAGTTTAAAATTTTATGATTTGTTTTTATTGTAATCATCATTCCATATTTGGAAGGTTCTCAAACCCATTATACAAAAATAAGGATCCATTAAAATGAATAAAATGCCTTTTTTCCTAAATTGGATAGCTGTTGATTGGCTGCTAAATTGTTATTTTTCTATTTTAGGCTGCTCATACTACACATCTTGTGTGACTTCATTTTGTTTCATGCTTGTTAAATCTTGCTTCTAGATTGCTCAAATTTCATTTCATTTTAGTCCTTCTGTCAGTGCCTCATATGACTCCAGATTGGATTATAATATTGTTGTAACTGTGCTGTTTTAGCATAATTACAAGGGGGAAAATATTTAGAAGCTAGATAATAATCTTTATTGTGAGATAGTGATTATATAGTCATGGTGAATCAAGGATAACAGGAACATGATTGTTGATAACACAGTTGGATGGAAGAAGGGGGTGGCTTGATTCTGATAATGAGTCAAGCGCCAAAACAAGGTATCCACTGTAAAGGATCATCATCTGTTCATGTTGTTGGATTTGGTAATTTGAGTTGATTTCTTAGTCTGGCTTTGGGTGACCAGGTAATTGTATTGCAGGTCACAAACCTACTTGGTTGGAACCTTGCTGGCGGGTTGAGCCTGCAGTTTTGACACCCCCCAACTGAAGGTCAGACTCATCTGGGGGCAGATTGTCAGGGAGGTTGTCAGGAGCCTGGGCGCTGTATTGGACTAATTGCTGTTCTGTGGCGGACAGGGCAGTTTCTCGTTGTTTTTGTCTTTCTTTTCAGGGTTGTAGGCAATAATGGTTTAGGGTCTTGTCTTGCTTACGTTTTCCAAGCCCTTGCACAAGGTAAGTGTTATTGTCATTTACCTTTAGGATGATTGCTAGCCCTACTTTCTTGGGTTGTAGTTTGCTCTTGTCAACGTTCATGACCCAAACTTTGTCCCCAATTTCATGTCTATCTCAGATGGGGACAAAGATTTTTTTGTAGACATTCATTCTCATTTGCTGTTTGTTTTCTGTTAGCTTCTACAATGTGAGGGTCTGAGCGTGGGGGAACTTCACTCAGAATTTCCTGTTTAGGTCCTGTCAATGCTTGAATGATATTTGGCTGTATGCTGTATACCAACTCAAATGGGCTTTTTCCGGTGGATCTGTTCACTTGGGTTTGACACACAAGTAGTGCAGTTGGTAGCTGCTTATACCAGTCTTCAGGTCTCCCAGAGGTGAGTTTGGCTAAGGCTTGCATGAGGCTGCCATTTAGCTGCTCTACACGTCCATTGGCCTGTGAGTGGTATGGTGTTGTTACAGTGTGTTTGACCCCATTTTTTGCGAGGTATGCATTGGTGGTTTTGGAGGTTAATTCTTTCCCTCCATTGGTTATCAGGAGTTCTGGATTTCCAAACTTGCTGATTATTTCTTTGCCAATAAAGCGTTGTACGGCATTGCTAGTGTGTGCCTTTACTGCTTGGTCTACTGGCCATCTTGTAGCAAAGTCAATGGCGGTGATGATATATTTCTTGTCATTGTGTTTTCCTAGAATGGGGCCAACAATGTCAAGAGCCCATACTTTGAAAGGTAGCTGTGTGTGTATGTGTCAGGGACCAGAGGATCTTGACTGGTTTCCATCTGACTGAACTTAATATTTAAATCAAACTAAATTAAAACTTTATTTCAAGGCTAACTTAGAATGATCACAAGGAGATCATTGTGAGAAACACCTTTATATACCATTTCATTAGATTCTTTAGAATCTTCCTAAATCTTCTAGACAGTCTTAGGGACTCTGCTGGTGGCATCAGGCTGGGGTTTTGGGGCATCTTCTGAACAGCATGACTCATGTTTCTTTGCAAAATCCCGCACATTGGGCTTTGCATCCGAGTTTGTCTAAAAATATCACAGATTAACTTTCCTGGTGTTTGCCTTCAAAATGCGTGTTTGGACGTCCAAATCCGTCCTGTGGTTGCTGAGTTATGCTTGAATTAAGATTCACATCAATTCTTGTGCCTTGGTCGCATAATTTTGTCACTTCACACTGGTTAGGAAGTTTAGCTGGCGGCCAAACTTTAAAAAGCCATAGCTCATTGTCTAGAGAAGCTAGGAGAGTCATCAAACTAGAATTGAGATTGTGGAGAATAGTAGAGTTTTCCCAAGGCATTTCTGTAACACAAGATGTGTCAGGGTGTATCCTGACAGGATGGGAAGTACTGACTTTGGCAAGGTTTTGCTTTTGGCAAATTTTTTGCATACCTCACATTGGTCTAGAACTTATTGAACATTGCAATATAAGGTTGACCACCAGGCATTATGCTTAATGAACTCATATAGGTTTCAGCTCTTGGTATGTCTAAGGTCTCTGTGATAGCGTAGGATGGTGTCTACTTGCTGATGTGTGGGGATGTAGGGAATGGTTGTGCCGTCAGACATTTTTCTGTGTAGGGTCCCATATACGTCAGCAAATAGGTGTTCATTTTTGATGACTGTTTCCTTTTTCATGTTGGTTGTGCCAGGGGGGAACCCTTTGTCCTTTTTTTGTAGCACTAAGAGAGGCCAGTCTGGGTTGAGCCCATTCTCTCCCCTAGAAGCGCGGACATACAGACGGGACAGGGCGTCCGCCATGGCGAGCTCAGCCCCGGGCTTATATTGGATGAGCATGTTAAACCTTTCTAAGATTTCCATCCATTGCGCTTGGCGGCGTGACAGGTTTGCTTGTGTCTTGAAATAGATGAGCAACTTATGATTGGTTAGTGCTGTGAATTCTCCTTGCTGTTCCAGATAGCAGCGCCATTTGACTAGGCAGTGTACGATGGCCAACAGTTCTTTGTTGTGGATTGGGTATTGACACTTGCCATCTGTCAATTTTTACAATTTGTAAGCTACGGGCAGGAAGTCACCATCATTATTTTTGATTTGTAGTACTTCCCTAATGGATGCATCTGAGGTGTTGGTTTCCATTTGGTATTCCCCGTCACGTTTGGGGTATTGCAGGATAGGAGCTGTTGTGAGTTTCTCTTTGAGACGTCTAAAACAGAGGTCACATTAGGGGGTCCACAAAAACTTGGATTTGGCACCTGTTATGGCGGACAAGGGGGCAGTCAAGACGCTGCAGTTGGGTATGAAGCAGTGTACATAGGTCACCATTCCCAAGAAGGTGCAGAGTTCTGACTTATCCTTAGAAGGTGGCATTTTGCAGATGGCTTGTATCTTCTGGCTGTTGGGTTTGATGCCGTCCTTTGAGACTATGTGCCCCAGGAAGGGTAGTTGTTTGCAGAAGAACTGGCACTTGGAGGGCTTGGCTAACAGCTTGTGTTGTGCCAAGGTAGCAAAGACTGCCTTGAGGTCTCTGTGGTGTTATTCCGTCAAGGGGCTGTAGATGATAATGTCTTCCAGGTACACTAGGGTGTGCTTGCCTATGTGGACCGCAAATACTTTGTTCATGAAGGTTACAAAGGTGGACAGGGCATTTTTCATGTCAAAGTTAAGCACCACACACTTGTAGGAGCTGTACTTAGTGCAGAAGGCTGTTTTGGGGATGTCTTCCTCCTTGATGCAAATCTGGTTGTAGCCTGCTGTCAGATCAATCTTGGAGAAGACTGTGGCTCCTCCTAAGGCATCAAAGAGGCCGTTAATCAGTGGCAGTGGATAAAAATTCTTGATGGTAACTTTGTTTAGGGCTTGGTAGTCTGTGACCAGACGCAAGGTACTGTTCTTCTTGGCCACAAAGAATATAGCTGCTCCAAAGGGAGACTGTGAGGGGCGGATAAGTCCTTTTTCTAATGCCTCCTTGAGGTAGGCGCGTAAGGCGCTGTCTTCATTTGGGGTTAGCCTGTAAATAGGGCGAGCCTTGGGTACAGCCCCTTGAGTTAGATGGAGTGTTGAATGTGCTTCTCAGGGGGCAGCCCAGGTAGCGCTTCCTTGAAGATTTCTGGATGGTGGGCCACAATTTTGCGGTCCTGAGGCATGGTTGTATCCTGGCAATATTTGAAGTGTATGATCTTGTACTGGCAGGAGTCCCAGTCAATTGCCTTCAGGTTTTCCTTTTTGCCCAGGGTCTCTGTGATGCATACAAAGACGTGGTTGCGTAGGAGCTGGTCCAAGGAGTCAGGGTAGATCTGGTGGTTGACACCCTCACACTTGATGGTCAACACTGAGGTTTCCCAGTCTATGTTAGGATTGTTCTTTTGTAACCAATCTAGCCCCAGCATAATATCAAACTTTGGGAAGTCAATGACGGGACCTTGGATGGTGGAGTGGAGGTTTTCAAGCATGACAGAGAAGGGGGAAGTTTCCTTTGTCACAGCAATGTGGTGTTTGTCAGCCAGGAACACATTTTTAATCTGCAAAGGATTAGTGGCCAGCCTGAACTTATCTACAAAGCTGCTGTTGACTAAGATTCAATCTGCGCCCAAGTCCAAGAGAGCTGAGCCTGTGTAACTGCAAAAGCGGAAAGGGTAAGACATCAATTTATTGAGATGTCTGGCAATGGTGTATAGTACCAGGTCTTCCGAGGGCACTTGGATCATTGGGCATTGGTCCACGTCCTTGGGTTGGTATTCATTGTTGGGCGAGTCAGGAGTTGCATGGGGAGAGCTTGGCTTGCTTAGTGCTCTCCCTGGGCTTTTCCCTCATCCTGGTTGCCTTGGGTGGCAGTGACGCGGAAATGGGTACAGTTTGACTGGCTGTTATTCCCATTCCCATTCAAACCCGTGGGTTTGTGGTTATTGTTGTTGCTGTTGCCTCCATGGGGCGGTCAAGAGGAGCGCCTGCCTGGATGGGAGTCCTTGGGTCTTTCTTGTTTCCCAGTTTGTGCCTTGTGAAGTGCGTTGGAGGTTTTCTCCGCTTTCTCCGCTTCACGGTACAAGCTTTGCAGGTTGGTCACCTGGTCCAGGTTTACATGCCTCATCACATGCAAATTGAGGATGTTGTAGTACATGAGGTGTGTGGCTAGGGTATCAAAGGCCATGTCAGATGGTGCACAAAGTTGGAGTTCCTCGTAGGCGCGGGTGAGTTCCTTCACAGTGCCTGTCTGGGTTAGGTTCTTTACTTGGTGTATTATCATGAGTGCCGTATCCTTGAGCACAAATCTTGCCAGGAAGTCTTGCTTGAAGGTATCCCAGTTCTTGTCAGTGTGCTCCTTGTGCCACTTTTTGCACCAGGTGCCAGCGTCATGGGTCAGGCAAATGGAGATTTCTGCAATCCAAAATTGCTGTGGGCATTATATCTGGGCCAGCTTGCTCTGGGCGGACTGGATCCATGTGGCAGTGTTATTGTTGTTGGCCCCAGCAAAAGGTTCCAAGGCGGCGCTTTGTAGCCTTTGAGCTACGTAGGCAGGCATGGCGCCTTTGTTGATTGGTTGCAACATCAAGGAGGGAGCCTGAAAGAAACCTTGTGCAGACATGACGTTAAAGGCAGGTAGTGGAATCATTGTGTTTTGGTACAGGACAAAGCCATTGGGTATCTCAGCACCAGGAGTGTACGGAGTCCAGTCAGGCGGGAGGCTAGACATAATTCTGTCAAGGATTTGTTGACCGCGGCAAGTACGGGCAACAGGCGGAATTTTTCAAGATAAGGTAGGGTGGAGAGCCTACTTGTTCTACAAATGTTGTAACTGTGCTGTTTTAGCAGAGTTACATGGGGGAAAATATTTAGAAGATAGATAATAATCTTTATTTGAAAGATAGTGACTATATAGCTATTATGAGTCAATGGATAGTAGGAACATGATTGGTGATCACACAGCTGGATGGAAGAGGGGGTGGCTTGATCCTGATAATGAGTCAAGCGCTAAATTGAGATATCCACTGTGAAGGATCATCATCTGTTCATGTTGATAGATTTGGTAATTTGAGTTGATTTCCTAGTCTGGCTTCAGGTGACCAGGTAATTGTATTGCAGGTCACAAACCTACTTGGTTGGAACCTTGCTGGCGGGTTGGGCCTGCGGTTTTGACACCCCCTCCCAACTGAAGGTCAGACTCCTCTGGGGGTAGGTCGTCAGGGAGGTTGTCAGGAGCCCGGGCGCCATATTGAACCAGTTGTTGTTTGGTGGAAGGCAGGGTGGTTTCTTGTTTTTTCTGTCTTGCTTTGCAGGGTTGTAGGTAGTTGTGGTGTAAGGTCTTGTCTTGTTTGCGTTTCCTGAGCCCTTGCACAAGGTAAGTGTTATTGTTGTTTACCTTTAGAATTATTGCTGGCCCCACTTTTTTGGGTTGTAGTTTTCTTTTGTCAACATTCATGACCCAGACTTTGTCCCCAACTTCATGTCTTTGGCGGATGGGAACAAAGGTCTTTTGTAAGTGTTCCTTTTCTTTGGCTGCTTGTTTGCTGTTGGCCTCTATTACTTGAGGGTCTGATCAGGGTGGAACTTTACTGGGCATTTCCAGCTTGGGTCCTGATAGTGCTTGGATGATATTGGGTTGTGTGCCGTATACCAGTTCAAACGGGCTTTTCCCAGTGGATCTTTTCACTTGGGTTTGGCACACAAGTAATGCAGTCAGTAGCTGCTTATACCAGTCTTCAGGTCTCCCGGCGGTGAGTTTGGCTAGGGCTTGCACGAGGCTACCATTAAGCCGCTCTACACGTCCATTGGCCTGTGTATGGTATGGTGTTGTGACAGTGTGTTTGACCCCATTTTTGGTGAGGTACACATTGGTGTCTTTGGAGGTCAATTCTTTGCCTCCATTGGTTATCAGGAGTTCTGGCTTTCCAAACCTGCTGATTATTTCCTTGCCAATGAATTGTCAGACATTGTTACCGGTATGTGTTTTCACTGCTTGGGCTACTGGCCACCTTGTCGCAAAATTGATGGCTGTGATGATGTATTTTTTGTTTTTATGCTTTCCTGGCATGGGGCCCACAATGTCCAGAGCCCATACTTTGAATGGTAGTTGGGTTTGAATGGGGATTACAGACTTAGGCGGGGTTTTTCTTTTGGCAAACTTTTTGCAGACCTCACACTGTTCTAGCACTTCCTGGACATTGCAGTATAAGGTTGGCCACCAGTCTTTATGTTTTAGGAATTAATATAGATTTCAGCTCTTGGTATGTCCAAGATCTCTGTGGTAGCAAAGAATGGTATCAACTTGTTGATGTGTGGGGATGTAGGGAATGGTCGTGCCATCCGACATTTTCCTGTGAAGGGTTCCATATACATCAGCAAAGAGGTGTTCATTCTTGATGACCGTTTCTTTGGTGATATTGGTTATGCCTGCAGGGAACCCTTTGTCTTTTGTACGGAGCACTAGGAGAGGCCAGTCTGGGTTGAGCCCATTCTCTCCCCTAGAAGCGCGGACATACAGACGGGACAGGGCGTCTACCATGGCAAGCTCGGCCCCGGGCTTATATTGGATGAGCATGTTAAACCTTTCTAAGATTTCCATCCACTGCGCTTGGCAGCGTGACAGGTTTGCTTGTGTCTTGAAGTAGATGAGCAACTTATGATTGGTTAGTGCTGTGAATTCTCCTTGCTGTTCCAGATAGCAGCGCCATTTGACTAGGCAGTGTACAATGGCCAACAGTTCTTTGTTGTGGATTGGGTATCAACACTTGCCATCTGTCAGTTTGCGCAACTTGTAGGCTACGGGCAGGAAATCATCATCACTATTCTTAATTTGTAGTACTCCCCCAATGAATGCATCTAAAGCATTGGTTTTCATCTTGTATTCTCTGTCTTGTTTGGGGTATTGTAAGATGGGCGCTGTTGTGAGCTTTTCCTTGAGACATCTAAAACAGAGGTCACGTTGGGGGGTCCATACAAACTTGGACTTGGCACCAGTTATTGCAGACAGAGGTGCAGTCAGGACGCCGCAGTTGGGTATAAAGCGCCATACATAGGCCATCATTCCCAAGAAAGTGTGGAGTTCTGATTTGTCCTTGGGAGGTGGCATTTTGCAGATGGCTTGTATCTTCTGACTGTTGGGTTTGATGCCGTCCTTTAAGACTATGTGTCCCAAGAAGGGTAGTTGCTCTTGGAAGAACTGGCATTTGGAGGGCTTGGCCAACAGTTTGTGCCGTACCAAGGTTGCAAAGACTTCCTCCAGGTCTTTGTGGTGCTGTTCCACTGAGAGGCTGTAGACAATCATATTGCCCAGGTACACTAGGGCGTGTTTGCCTATGTGTGGTGCAAACACTTTGTTCATGAAGGTTACAAAGGTGGACGGGGTGTTGATCATGCCAAAGTTGAGTACCACGCATTTGTAGGAACTGTACTTGGTGTGGAAGGCTGTCTTGGGGATGTCTTCCTCCTTGATACAAATCTGGTTGTAGCCTGCAGTTAGATCAATCTTGGAGAAGACGGAGGCACCTCCCAAGGCGTCAAAGAGATTGTCAATTAATGGTAATGGGTAATGATTCTTAATGGTGACTTTGTTTAAGGCGCAGTAGTCTGTGACCAGGCGTAAGGTACCGTCCTTTTTAGCCACGAAGAATACAGCGGCCCCAAAGGGAGACTGTGAGGGGCGGATAAGTCCTTTTTCCAATGCCTCCTTGAGATAGGCACACATGGCGTCATCCTTGTTTGGGTTCAGCCTGTAAATGGGGCGTGCCTTGGGTACAGCTCCCTTGAGTTGGATAGAGTGTTGGATGTGTTTCTCAGGGGGTAGCCCAGGTAACTCCTCCTTAAAGATATCTGGGTGACAGGCCACAATGTCACAATCTTTAGTGTGGAGGTGTCCTGTTAGTCCTTGAAGTGTATTATTTCATACAGGCAGGAGTCCCAGTCAATTGCTTTCAGGTTTCCCTTCTTGTCCAAGGTCTCCGTGATGTGTACAAAGACGTGGTCTCATAGGAGTTGGTCTACAGAGTCCGGGTAGATTTGGTGGTTGACACCTTCACGCTTGATGGTCAACACTGAGGTAGCCCAGTCCACGCGGGGGTTGTTTTTCCGTAACCAGTCCAGCCCTAGTACAATGTCAAACTTAGGGAAGTCAATGACAGGACCTTGGATGGTGGAGTGGAGGTTCTTAAGCATGACGGAGAAGGGGGCAGTTTCCTTTGTCACAGCAATGTGGTGTTCATCAGCCAGGACCACGTTTTTAATCTGCAAAGGATTAGTGGCCAGCTTGAATTTATCCACAAAGCTGCTGTTGACTAAAGTTTGGTCTGCGCCCGAGTCCAGGAGTGCTGAGCCTGTGTAACTGCAAAAGCGGAAAGGGTAAGACATCAATTTATTGGGATGTCTGGCAATGGTGTATAGTACCGGGTCTTCCGAGGGCACTTGGATCATTGGGCATTGGTCCACGTCCTTGGGTTGGTATTCATTGTTGGGCAAGTCAGTAGTTGCATGGGGAGAGCTTGGCTTGCTTAGTGCTCTCCCCGGGCTTTTCCCTCATCCTGGTTGCCTTGGGTGGCAGTGACGCAGAAATGGGTACAATTTGACTGGCTGTTATTCCCATTCCCATTCAAACCTGTGGGTTTGTGGTTATTGTTGTTGCCGTTGCCTCCATGGGGTGGTCAAGAGGAGCGCCTGCTTGGATGGGAGTCCTTGGGCCTTTCTTGTTTCCCAGTCTGTGCCTTGTGTAGAGCATTGGATGTTTGTTCCGCTTTTTCTGCTTCACGGTACAGGCTTTGCAGGTTGGTAACTTGGTCCAGGTTCACATGTCTCATCATGTGCGGCTTGAGAGCATTGTAGTACATGAGGTGTGTTGCTGGGGTATCAAAGGCCATGTTAGATGGGGCACGGAGACGGAGTTCCTCATAGGCGCGGGTGAGTTCTTTAACGGTGCCTGTCTGGGTCAGGTTCTTTACTTGGCATATGATCATGAGTGCCGTATCCTTAAGCACAAACCTTGCCAAGAAGTCCTGTTTGAAGGTGTCCCAGTTCTTGTCAGTGTGTTCTTTGTGCCACTTGACACACCAGGTGCCAGCATCATGGGTCAGGCAAATGGAGATCTCCGCGGTCCAAAATTGCTGTGGGCATTTTATCTGAGCCTGCTTGCTTTGGGCGGACTGGATCTATGTGGCAGTGTTGTTGTTGTTGGCCCCTGCAAAGGGTTCCAAGGTGGCGCTGCAAAGTCTTTGTGCAACATAGGTGGGCATGGTGGTTTTGTCAGCTGGTTGTGGCATTGAGGAGGGTGCCTGAAAGAACCCTTGAGTGGACAGGGCGTTGAAGGCAGGTAGCGGGATCACCATGTTTTGATAGAGAACAAAACCATCAGGTATCTCGGTACCAGGGGTATATGGAGTCCAGTTGGGCAGGAGGCCAGACATGATTCTGTTGAGTGTTTGTTGGCCGCAGTGTGTGCAGGCAACAGGAGGAATTTTTCAAGATACGGTAGGATGGAGAACCTACCTGTGCTACCAATGTTGTAACTGTGCTGTTTTAGCAGAGTTACACGGGGAAAAATATTTATAAGATAGATAATAATCTTTATTTGCAAGATAGTGACTATATAGCTATTGTGAGTCAATGGATAGTAGGAACATGATTGGTGATCACACGGCTGGATGGAAGAGGGGGTGGCTTGATCCTGATAATGAGTCAAGCGCCAAATTGAGATATCCACCGTGAAGGATCATCATCTGTTCATGTTGATAGATTTGGTCATTTGAGTTGACTTCCTAGTCTGGCTTTGGGTGACCGGGTAATCAGATTGCGGGTCACAAACCCGCTTGGTTGGAACCTTGTTGGCAGGTTGAGCCTGCAGTTTCAACAGTATTGTTGGTTTGATTGTTTTGCTTGTTGAGGTGAGGCTCTCTCTTAGCTACAGGGGTTTCCTTGTGCTTGTTGGTGGCGTGTAGATTGTCAGACTTCTGAGCTGTGTGTTTTCCTTCTAGGAATACATCCTCAAGGTTCTTGCAGCAGATCATCTCAAACTGACGTCTAATGTGTGTGGGAAGGCCATTATAGAAGTTCAGACGTGGCCCAGGTTCATCAAAGTTAATGGTATTGGGTGCATGGTCATGTAGTCCTTCATATGCGGCAATGTATTCTTTGATGGTTCCTGTCATTTTGAAGGTTCAGAGTTTGTTCATGATCACTACGTCTGAATCTTTCATGGAGAACTTTTTGAGGAAGGCAGCTTTGAATATTTCCCAGTTTTCTTTCTGGTCAGGGTGTTGGGCTAGCCATTTGGTTACAAAACGTGAAGCAGTCCCAGTGACGCAGAGGGCAATCTCACTGACCCAGAGTCTTTGGGGATACTCCACTTGTTCAAACTTGCTCTCGGTGCTGTTGATCCAAAGAGAGGCATTTTCACGGTGTAGTCCTACAAAGGCACCAATCTCAGCGGTAAATAAGTGTTGAAACACAATATTGGGTATCTCAGGTTGTGTAGGCGCTGTTTTGGTTGGCGTGGTAGGGAACAGTCTGCAGGCTTTGAGAGTGTTGTACTGGTCAATGGGTACAAGGACGTTATTGTAGATGACAAGGCCTGGGGGAACGTCATGTCCTACTTTGTAATCTCTCCAGCCATTAGGGAGTGACATTGTTTGGGTTCTTTTCTTGGGAGGAATTTTTCCTTTGAGTTGGGTAGGTATGGATAATCTACCTGTGCTACCACTGTCAAGTTTATACTTCTGGGAAGTATAATAAACAAAATAAAGGGGAAGATTAAGAAGAGAATGATACTTTATTGAATATGAATTTAGAATATTATATAGTATCATGACAAGCCACATGTCGTCCATGTACGTCATGGAGATCATGGGGCTTATCTGAGTAATGTTCCTCTTGAGTCATGAGGCTTAATAAAGTTGTTTTCCATTTAGGACCTGGATTGAGTGATCCTCGTCATAGATGGTTAACTGATAATGGTGCCACCAGTTTATTGACTGGGCGGTGAACCACTCAGTGAGCCGCTCGGTGATTTACTTGGGGCGTTAATTCCCTGGGAGGGAGTAATCAAAGATGTTGCAACATCAGCCTATTAAATTACTAAAAAAGTTAAAAATTAATTGAAATAAGGCTTATTTTTATATTTTGCACCTTTAAAAATTCCCTAATAAACTGTACATTATATTGATATTCAAAGAACATTTAAGATTATGAATTAAATAATACCAAATCAGTATACATGCTTTTAAATGCTCAAACTGGCGACTTGGCTTAACTTACTAAATAAAAACCCATCTGTATAATTGTTGATTATCTATTTTTAATCCTGAACTATTGCAGCTAAAATAAAAAAGTTCAAAGTCTTAAATGAACAAATTGGGTAGGGCCCTTTTTACTAGTTTACTCACCCCCAATAAATAAACCCACTTGGTTGATTCAGACAGAAAACTTCTATTAAAGTTAGTTTGCACCTTCAAATATTTTTATTTACATTTTTTAAAAAATGGCAGGCAATAAATTCTTCAATCTTTCGCCACTAAAAACATCTGTTGGAGCCAAAACCAGTTAACGGTTAAATGTTTTTATTGACGCTAAAGTTTCACCGATCAAATTCTACCTCAAAGGCAGAGCAAAGTATGTAGATAGGTAATTCTACCCTCTTGTATTTAAAGTCAGCGATTTAGGCACAATCTTTAGCTTTATTAAAATGGACCTAGCATTTGAAACCTATGTCCAAGAATTGTAATGTACAGCCATGAAAATATAGCATTTGAATTTATTTCGCATTCAATAATAACTCGGTTAATTATATTCATCTTCACATTGGTTTTCCTAATAATTTACTTTTGTATGAAGGATGTCTCAAGATGATGTCAAAGGTATTTTAGTTGCAGATGAAACTGGGCTGTGTTTGACAGGTAAAATTTGATTTGCCATTTTAAATATCTTCTTTCGCCTTGTTGCATTTTTTAGTCTATTTTGGCACCGCTATAAATAATGTTATAGATCATATATTGTACTTTCATGCAAGCTTAACCTTTTCCCCTGAATTTAGTTTAGCTATAAGATTTGCTCTAAATTATTGATGACTCTGTTATACATCATTTCCTGTCTTAAAAGTTTATTTAACTACCACTGTTAATTTTTTTGATTTTGTGCTATTTTCTACTACTTGCTTCCCAAAATGTATAGCCTGGCGTGTATGAGGTTAGGTCAAAACAGAGTCGGAATGTTTACAGGAAACTTTTGTCTGCTGTATAATCATTCAAAATTAACATAACCCATGTTCTGAAATCGTATAATTTTAATAGCGTGTTAAGTGTGGCTTCTTTCCAGATACTATCAAAGCCCAAATATAGCAAACCATTATGTTTGGTCTTACGAATGGAAGCGAAGTTTGCAACTAGGCCATAGCGTCACGCAGATCTGTTTATTTCTAATGGGATTAAGTACAAGCAGGTCGTTGCTACCACCGTCACTGAAATTAGCTTACTCGGCTTTTTAAAAAAATCTAGATCACCTGGTTGTTTGATGATCCTCTTATTCGCCTATAGTTTAGTCTGTCTCTAGGAAACGAACTTAAATATTCATTTGTTTTCAAGTTAATTATACTCTAGACACTTCAATGTAGACTTAACTCTAAAAATATTTTTATTAATTTATCTTAGGTAAACTTTTGATCTATGATAAACCTCATAAAACTGATTTTTACAGTTTACATTCACTTAATTTTTCCTTGCTTAGAGCACTGTGTATTTAATTGCATTAGCAGCCATTGTTAAAACCTACATGCTATGTTCTTTTCTATAGAAGAATGCTAAGATGATATCTAAATAATTACTTTAAGATTTAACTTCCCTTAATGACTTTTAGCTTGGCGTTTTTTACATCATATTTTTAATTTCATAGATTGCTTATTGAACTTATTCTAGCAACTGGAATAGCCCCCGCTTCTGCTTCAGGGTATATTGCTGCTATTAGCCATCATGCAAAAGAACTCAGTGAGTTTCATCACAAGGAACATGAAGTGCCAACTACTATAATCCAGCAGAACACTATGTAAGATTAACCTTTAAGAAAATTTGTGTTCAAAAAAATAATAGATCACTAGGAAAATATTTGTCCGCATGGAGGGATCATTCACAATTGCCATCTATCGTCAGATTGCTTAATAAATTCATTTTCTCTGAAGACTTTTTAGTTCAGGTAAGCTTTTTGAGTATACATAATTGGATTTTAATGAAATAGATGGTGCTTAATTAGCTACACAAGTATGACATTACACAGTAGTCATATTTGTTATTTAAATACCTCAACCTTTGGTACATTTTTTGAGATATCTCTACAACCACATGATAAATGTAAATTGCCACAATTTTACAAAATTTAACATCTCAATCTGGCTCTTCTGTGAATTCCAATAACTTGGTGTTTAGTTTTAAGGAATCAGCATATTTTTGCATTTGAAAATTATCTGGTCATAATCTTTTTATTAAATAAAACAGAATAACATAGTCAAAAATCACTTAAATTGGCATTAGGGATGCTTGACTCAGCCCTACCTAGCTTCTGGCTCGGGGCTGCTCCAGCTCAAACGGAAATATTTAAATATTTTAAAGTAAATCTCGAAGGGGGTGACCCAGAGCCAGAAACTGGCTGTGGCTGCCCGGGGCTTGGCCAAAGCAGCCCTAAATGGAATCAAACATGTTTGGCAAAATGTTTACAATCTTGGGAATTATTGTAAAAGAAAAGCCTCTTTAATTCAACCAAAAAGTAAAATGCAATATCTTTGCCCTAAGCAGTATTTATACTTATAAATGATGCAAGGCGACCCCCATCACAAATTTTTCTAGATAATGAATTGAGCCTAATGAATCTTTTGGACTAAAAAGTCTTAATATGATAATTTAAAGAGTATCCAAGGGCAAGTTACCTAAGCTAAAATTGAGTTGTTTTCTGATTGTTTAATAGGATAACCTCACAAGTCCAGTACTGAATCTTCCCAAAAAAATCATATGAGTTCCAGAGGTCAAACTCAGTAAAAGATTACCCAGTACTAGGTTGCTCAAAAGAACTGCTTCACAAGTTAATTGGGATATCATAACAATAGTTATGGAAGAAGAGTTATATATGCCAAAAAATTAAGGAACCACCCAAATTTTGTTGGTAATTAAAGTTTCCAAAACTACAGTGCACAGCAGACACTATAAAAGAAGCTATGGGGTTGTGTTATGAGGAAAAACTACTTATTAAATAAATAAATAAAACCAAAGAGTTGACTTTTACATGTGGTTATATAAGCCACCATTCATCTGTCTAGGAAAAGCTTATTCATTCTGATGAGATCTAAATTAAACTCTTAAAATCTTATAGGCATCAAAGTTTGTACCACAAAAAACACAGCTTATAATATAGCCTAATTAAAACTCACTAATAAAAATAGACACCAGTCCATCATATTTTGGGATCGCTTCACAGATAATACTTGAGAAGATCCAATCAACAGAAAATCATGAGTGGTAGCATTTACAAGAATATTCTTGATTGAAACAACATCATGCTTGTGTGATTTTTAGTAATTCTGGCCACTTGTACCTTCATCTATTATGATAGCCCAATCACTAAGCCAATAAATGTGAAAAGTATCTGGATAATACATATTATGTTTATTTGAATTGTTTTTATAAAGCCTTAATAAAAATTTATTGTACATCTTTAATATGCAGTCAAATCATATTTTTATAAAAGCTCTAGACAATTATTTTTTGCAACTGAGGTTAGCAACTTAGTTATCAACATATCTAACAATATGCATGAAGCGCTGGCCAAGTCACATCATGACAGATGTAATGCCCTGACCCATTTGACTTGCAGGTATACTGTAAATTCAGAACCTAAACGTAAAAATGTGGGATTGTCAAATCCTTGGTCCAAATTTCAAATCACTTTTGCAAGATGGCCTTTTTTTAATTAAATTTAATTCTTTGTATATTTATTTGAATTTTTAAAAATGCAGGAACTCATAGACACTTTGCAAATTTCAAGTCAAACTGCATATTTCCAATGAATGAAATGAATTAACTGGAATCAGATTTGCAGTGTTCAAATCCATCAATCATTTTCATTAAGTTTATTATGTTTTTTGAAATTGCGGGATTGTCAAATCCATTAACCAATTTCAAATCACTTTTGAATGCCACTAGTAAACTCAAATAATAATTGCGGAAACTATTATCCAAATTTAATGTACAGTAAGCACTCTTGGAAACACTAACCCAAATTGAGAAGCTCCACCATGGCTAAAATCTAACTAAAAATGCAATTGTGATAACCATGTTTAGACATAAAAATTGATTAAACTTTAAAATTACCCAAACCCAGAAAGGATACAATATTATACACTTCAAATCACAGATTTAGAAATTTTGTTACTATTCAAGGCTAAATCAAGAGAAAATAACTACCTATAGATAAACCAAAAATCTAAATAAATACATATTTAATCTAAAATATATTTTTATTTTTATGAACAGACTTTCCCATTCCCAACAAGCTCCTGCACAAGCCCACGGGGCAGCCTGTTCACGAGGGCATCCCAGAGGGTCCAAGAAAAGACCTAGAATATAACTTGAGGGAATTGATGCCAATACACAGGCCTCCCAATGTTCCAGCGCCAGTCAACCACCTCCCACATCACAAACCAGAAACAGCAGCTTGAATCCCAGACAGAAGCCACTCTCAAGGCCTGTCATCAAAGTCTTTCATACCAAGGTCATCAGGAATAATGGGGTTACATACCCATCAACTGTGTACCCAGTTGCCACCCGGCCCTGCACTCTTGATCCAAGAGTTGCCACTGCATGCCCTGCGTTTTTGGCATCTCTTATGAGCCATTGGCCACAACTGAGGGGCAATATGTGCCTGTTGTATATTCAACAATTGATGGCGTCACTATGAGCAAGAATAATCCCACCTTCTACACAAAGGTCCCCATCCCATGTGTTGAGCCTGATAGCCTGGATGCTGTGGTACCCACCAAGAGCCAGTGTTGGTTGACGGATAGTGAGTGTGAAGCTCTCCTCAACTGCTTAAACGGGGGAATGGCAGTTTGGGATATTGCGTCCCAATTTGGTGTCACAGCCAGATATGTTGGCAAACTCAACACCAAATATAGCAACACCAGTCAAATTGCTAAATCTGTCCAGGCTAAGCGGCAGCCAAAACTCTTGCAGCCTGTGCATATTGACGCAATAAAACAGTAGGTAGCCAAGAATTGCCACCTGGACACACTTGCTGTCCAATTAATGCTGATCACAGAGTTTGGGCTTTCTGTTTCTAAAACCCTTGTCTACAAACCAATGGTCAATTTGGGCTTCTCATGGAAAGTACTGGGGGTTTCTCTGTACAATAGGAACAGCAAGAAGACCATCAAGGATTGACATATTTATTCCAAGACCTATCTTGCTCTAAAGCAGACTGGCAACATATAGTTCTTCCATATAGATGAATTTTCATTTTCCTTCTCACTCAGGTCTAGTCATGGGTGGGTTGAGAAGAGGTCCTAGGATGGTGTAGCACATTGTGCAGCTGTTTTTTCCCAAACATATTCCATGGTAGCGCTTTTTGATCCCCGCGGGTTGGACCAATATCAAATTATTAAGGGCTCTCATAACAGCAGGACCTTTCTTGATTTTCTCCAAACTGTCAAGGAGTACCTTCAGATTAATTATCACAGTACAACCAATATTGTTGTGTTTGATAATGTTGTGCTCCACAAAGTGTATCTGGTTTTGCCTGAGTTCCCACCCATTGATAAAAATAGCCATTTCTCCAGCCACTGCCTTGCTGATTGTCCAATGAGACTCCTCTTCCTCCTTCCATATTCTCCATTTCTGGATCCAATTGAGGAGGTGTTTGGTTGGATCAAGAATAATATGAAGAAGGGGCTCCCACAGGACACCAAAGATCTCTTTGACATTCTTGAGATCAGTCAATTTGCAATGCCACCTGATGTGGTGGCGGCTTTTTATGAGCACTCTAAATCCTTCTTCCTCAAAGCCCTTGCCTCCAAGCCAATCAGATAAATAGGTGCTCTGGGTTTTATTTGTTTTTATTTTTATTTATTTTGTTTTTATTAGGACTTGAAAATTATTATTTATATATAATGACTTGACATTGAATTGTATTACAGACATATAAGAATTTGCACATTAGTTAAATGAAATTATTTTTATTGGATAAAGAGACACATATTTTTAGTATAATGTGCCAAATATTGTATTGACTGTAGAGCTACAAATAAATAAATTAAAAAAGATAGAAACATATTAATTTTATTTGAATAAATGTGAACCCTTTTAGTGCAGTAGCTTTTTTAAAGCCACAGATTGGACCTTGTGAGTCATCACCTGATTTTATTGATTTAGTGCCACTTTAGCCACACAACACAAAAACCAATGATTTTCATGTTTATCTTACTAATTATTATGCATGACGTGGATTTAAGCATAAAAAATCTATTTATCAAATCATATTAAAAAGGAAAAGTAATTCAAATTCTAAACAAAAACTTGTTTAAAACATGAGTGGTGTGGGCAGTTCAATTTTGATAAATAGAGCTCTTGTTATTTAACTTTTTAATATATGAACCTGTACTTGACAATCAACTAAATAAAAAAATTATAAATTAGATTTAATTTAACTGTGTTTTCATTTATTATAACTATTGTATTATAATATAATACCTAACTATATATTACTATTATAATAAAAAAATAGAAATAAAAAAATTAAAATAGAAGAAATTTTTATTGTGCAAATGCAAAAATGCAAGGGATGGGTTATTCAGGGGAATTGTACCCCAAAATGCTGTCTTCTGCAAAAGCCACTAATTGAGACCACATAATCTTCTGTATGTGGTGTATGATGCAAGAGCCAATTGTGAGTGGGGTGGCACTCATCACCCCAATTGTGGCCAAGCGCTTTATAAAAGATAGGGTCATGAGGGAGTTTGTGAGCAATTTTTTTCTAGAGGGTAGTAATAACCAAACATTGATGCTAATGCAAAACTGTCGTAGAGAACGTGCTCCACGGTCTTATAGCCCTGTGAAGTCTTTTGTTTTTCTAGAGCTAGGCGGCAAATATCAAGTTGTTGAGGGATGTCTTCTTCTTTCTTGATGTTTGTTTTCAATATGCAATGGAGGAGGATGCCAAGGTATACTGTGATATGCAACCTCTGCAATGTGCAAAGTTTGAAAAATAAACAGAATTTTTTATATGTAGCTTTTAATTGGTTGATATATGAAGTGTTTGAGTATTTGAAAATTGTTTCCTGGGGAGCTCCAGTGGTGTCTGCCCCCCAGGCTTCTAAAAAAATTAATAAAGGTTTTAACTTGTTCACAAGGTTTGCATTCCCAACTTTATTTGAAAATACTTTGATAAATTCATTGAATATTGCTGATTTGAGATATTTATTTCCTACTTGAAATTCAATATTCTTTAGATTCTTTTCATATTCATTCATATTTGAAAATGGAAATCTTTGAACACTTTCATAGATGTATTCATCAAAATTCATTTGATAATTTGTTGAGATTTCATTCATTTGATTAAATTTGATTGTTGCTCCACTTCATATGATTCTCTCACGCAGGTCAAACACTCTGTGGGTGCTTGATAGTGAATATTCATTAATTCCTTCTTTAAATATATATTTATATTCATTTGAACTATTTGAAAATTTTCACTTCAGCTTCTTTGGATGACAGGGGCTATCAGTTTTTGATAGCCTCCATATACATCACTTTATGTATATGGTGTCACTTCAACAACTTCTTCCCCATTTCTTGATGTTACTAAAGAGAAGGTAAGTAAAAGACAAAGGAACTTACTAATTCTTTCCCCTGCAGCCCCCTCAGCCACAGGCACCCCTTCAGCAAACTTCATGAGCACTGGATGCTCTTCATTAATCTTCCTGGGCTTGATCTTCCTTATCTTTCTTGCAATTCTGTCTTCCATTTGATTCCCTACATTTGATAAAGTTTCCTCCATTCTTGAAGCACTTCTGCCTCTTGATTGTTCTTCTTCATTTCCTTTGTTCATTTCCATTTCCATTTCAATATTTTCATTTCCTTCAGCTTTAATGGCTTCATCTTCATTCCTGTTCATTTTATTTGCTGCTTCTATTCTTTCTAGCAGTTTGATTTTTTGAGTATTTCCTCTGACACTTTGCCAGAATTTGAAAGAATCATATGCTGCATCTTGAAAATTTGACCTTTCTAATATTTCCCCCTGTAGATTAAGTAATTTTTCTTTATTCTGTTCATCTATTATAGTTCCCAAGTTACTTAGGGCGACTTCATTTGATTGGATTATTGAACACCTACATTTCCTAGTGTTCCTGTTACTATTTACCTAATATTTATTTCAAGTTCAATAACCTTCTGAAGGTGTTCTTATAATTTGTTTACAAGTTAATGGATATTTGACATGTTGTCTGAATTACATCCCAAAAAATGGTTTTTATATCACTATCATAAACACATAATCAGGAAATTCTAAATAATGAATATATTATTGACAATTATTGCAAATAATACAAATAACTTGCAATTATACAAAAAAATAGCATAACGTAGCACAGAATACACCAAAAGTGCACTAAACTAGCCATCTGAATTAGTACATGTAGATTATATTTTTGCAGTATGTACCATTTTTTATTTGACAAAACTATCATTTTATTGATATCTCACATTGAATTGTGGATATTTTATTGAATGTTAAGTATACTAGGTTGTATTAACAGACATTCCAATTATTCATTATGTGCATAACTCAAAGTATTTTTTAATAAAATTCATTGTAAACGTGGTATTTTTAATTGTGATTTTATAATTGGGCTTTGTCTAAATTAGGGAGCCATTAACACTTATTAAAAATATTGATGCATAGTGCATTTTACAGCTTGTATATTTACCTATTGGTAGTGATTCTTTAAAATTTAAGTTGAATTTTGTGAGTTAGTAATAATACAATGGATCAATCAATCACTGTTTATGACCATTAATTGGATTATTCTCTTTGCTGTGGTGATTGTGCATTTTCTGATATTTACATGCCGGCATCTAATTGGCTATTTTACCATCTTATTGCACAGGCAATAGGAAACAGGGTCACCACCCCAACTACAGCTGGTCTCAGGGTGCAACCCTGCTTTCTATTGCCTATGCAATAGGATGTGAAACCAACAAATTGGATGCCAGCACGTAAATGTTAGAAAAGGCACAATTGCCACAACAAAGAGAATCAGCCAATTAATGGTCATAAACAGTGATTGATTGATCCATTGTATTATTACTAACTCACAAAATCCAACTTAAATTTTAAAGAATCACTACCAATAGTTAAATATACAAGCTTTAAAATGAACTATGCATCAATATTTTTAATAAGTGTTAATGGCTCCCTAATATAGACACAGTTCAATTATAAAATCATAATGAAATACCAAGTTAAAAAAATGCATTGAGTTATGTACATAATATCTAAAGATCAAGAGTTAATGTCTAGCTACAATATTCTAATGTAATATTTACATTTGTTGATACTTAATTTATTATTGATAATAAAAAATATTCATGCAACTAAACATATGTTATCATAGCAAACATACAACATTTTTTAATTATGGGGAATATCAATAATGCAAAAAGAATATATTATTAATTATGAACTGAAAGAACAAAATCAATTTTAATAAGTTGTCACAAAGAAATTTTTTATTTTACTCATCAAAGGACAAGTAGGGGAGGGAATGGGCAGAAATAACATTGCCTTCATCTGCGCCTGTTAAAGGGACAGCATCAGAGATAGTGGGGAGGGAATGGGCAGTGGTTTGAGAGTCAGGGTTGGAAGGAGGGTGGCTTGATGGGGGGTTGGGGAGGCAGGGTTTGTTGACTGGGAAGGGGCAGCAAGAGCTGATTGCTTCAATTGCTCAAATTTGTCTTCCATCACATATGTGTGCTTGGTTAAACAAATGGATTGGCGTGGGGGAGGCTGGAGTTCTTTATGGACTTATCACTATCACTTGCATAGAAAACAATGAGATCATATAAGTCTTGGACAAACACAGAAGGGAAAAGCTCATAATCCTTATCAATTTGGGTGCACAGTTCATTGTATGTGGCAGGATTTAAGCTCCTGAGAGCAGAATCAAAATTATAGAGACATACATCTACAAGATGCATGTTGGCGTGGTTGATGGGGTAGGACCAACAGGTATGCCCCACAGCCCTGATTTCTTGGGTTGTCCATTCCCGCTGCTCTATCTTGGCACTCAGAACAACTGTGTATGCGGCATTTTGGGTAGTCCACTCATCCAGCATGACCTTGAGCTCTGTCTGGTAGGCATACCCATCTGCCGTGTTTGACAACGTGGAATAATAATTGAAACCCAATGGGGAAACTGCTAATAAAACCCCAAAAAATTGATACAAAATTGGGCCACGCTTGTAAACATAAGATTGAATACACTTTTCTCCATAGTCTTAGTACTTGCAGAAATCTAGGTATATGACAAGAAGATGGCGTCATTATGGGCTCTCATTGCTCTCCCTTTTATAAACTTAATTATAGTAGAATTGTGGGGTCAGTATCCACCAAACTGGGACCATTGAGAACTTGATTGGACAAGATTCTAGCAGCAACCATAACTCTGTGCATCCACAAATTGACTGTTCTCTTATTTTTGAATATGCCATGGAGTCCCAGTTGGAGACAAACCTGGACCAGGGGCATCCACGGGTCACGTTCCATGATGGCCATCATAAGGGGATGAGCTTTTTCACTATCAGTTGATGTACGGGCTCCAGTTGGGGTCTTCTTGGGAGGGGGCCACAATTGGTGCAGGCTTGCAGGGTTGCAGCCATAGTGGACTTTGCAAAACCCATTGCATCCACAATTCTCCCAAGGGATATAAGCATCCCTCACTTTTTAATCATTTTGAGAACAATTTCAGGGTGATCAATTTTCTTCTGCGTCTTGAAGGCTGATTGGCTGGGGGTGGGATGTGTTTGTCTTGGGAATCAGAAGGTGCCATCTGATTAGCTGTTTCTGGATTCCAGCTTCCCTGGGTGACCCCTTGGTTAAATTGGATGATTTCAGATGCTAGTGTTGATACACGGTCTGGATTAGCAGCTACCTGTGTGTCATGAATGACATTTCAATACTTGTATTGAAAACCTGGTAATTGAAACCCAGGTCTCAAGGAAAGCCTTATGTTGACCAGAGTGGACAGGGAACCGCCCAACTGCTAGTTGGGTCAAGCCCTGGACCACCAGAGATAGATGACCCCAAACAGGGGGAATGAAAACCTGCCAACCTGCCAAGCGTCAATACTAGAGGTTTGAAATCAACATTGGAGACCCTGGAATCAAACCCTGATCCTCCAAAGACTAATCAAGTCACAAAAAGTGGACAGGAACCCGCCCACTTGTTAAATTGCAAACCCGAGTTGATGAGTTACTCCGAGACCCACCAGTCTCCCGAGGACAATTCCCTAAATGATCACCAGATTGATGCCAACCTTGTGCCACCAAAGATCTGGACCTATGAAGAGGTTGTAGCTTGACTTAAGGAGGTTAAAACAAACCCTATCATTAAATCTGCCAATGACCACCAGCAACTGCCAGTCTTCTGTCCAGAATGGGTAGTACAATTGAACTACTTAGGTGACATAGTGAACAGTGGCAGCGGAACAAAGCATTGTCACTTTTATTCATCAGAGCAGGCACAACCTGGATCTACCACCCTCAAGACTCTAAGCCAAGATCCATGCCCCACCAGTGCCTTGTCTGTGAACCTGAACCCTGCAAAAATCAAAGAAGCAAAAACCCATGGTATAAAAGCCCTGGCAGTATGGTGATGATCATATCATCATTTTTGATAATAAAGTTTTATGAACCTTTGGTTCAAACAAACCTTACCTTATCTAGTCTTAGTGATCTTCCATCTTAACTCTGGCCAAGTAGACCATCAGGCAACTGCCCCCTCTGGAGACCAACCTGCTGACCCTCCCCAGGCACTATACCATCCCCCAGAAGCCCCCTTTGAACCTGTGCATTTTACCAAATACCCACCCAACCCTGCCTACGCGGAGTACAACTTGGAGACCATCCTCATTGCTGATCCCTTGACAAGGACTAGAGAAACTGAATACATAGGACGTGAAGGAAAGTGGTACAAGAGGCCACCCAGATTGTTCAAAGACAAGTACACTTATCTGCCTGCCTACTTTGTTCCCATGACTCTGCCCTTAACCCCGTGACCCAACCGCCCAATAGAGACCCCCACCGCGGCCAAGACTACGTCCACCCAACTGTTTGAAGTACTCTACATTACTTTGATGGGAATGATAGACACTAGGGTGCCCAATTCAGGGCCCTGGTCTTTGCTTGGGCAATCTGTTTCCTATATTATCAAGTTAGCACCCATCCTATGGTGGGCATTACCCTCTGGCCCGGCCGTATTCCGACCCAAGCCAACCAATGCCTCTACCTATGCCTGGTTTCCTGACACTGTGCATGGTGTGAAAACAGGCCATGCTGGAAGACACAGGAGAAAGAACACACCCCTGGGTAGAGCTTGGGGAGAGGCTTGAGGGTTGGGAGTAACTATAGACAGAGGCTTCACTATTGGAAGACCCAATGTAGCCCTGCAGGATTTCATCAAGGCCAAGGAAAATCTGGTTTAATTGGTTGGTATTGAAAGAATACATAATAATTTTTTCCTAAAAAAATTAAACTCAAAAAAGGGGAGTGTGTATTTTAGTCAATTCTATTGTTAAGTATGTTAAGTTGATGAATAGTAGGATCTAAATTTTAGCCATCCTAAAATGAAATAGGGCAATTTTTGAGAATACCTATGATCCCCAAAAAAATTGGCACAAATCCACTCTAGATTCTTTGAAATGCCTTTTGAGACACCCTCTAAATTTATATTTATTTCAAATTAACCTCAATTATGATTTGAAATTTGGCTCTTGGATTTGACATTTCCGCAATTTCAGATTTGTTAGACATACAGAAAATACCAGCTTGTAAATTAGAATCTCACATTTCTAATCCATGTATCCTACATTTGCTGGTTGTGTTTTGTCTTTAGTTAGTTGAGTTATCTGCTCAATGGATTTGAAATTTGCCAATTTAAATAAATCAAAAATTCAAATTAAATAGTTGATTTTATTAAACATTTTAATTTTCACTCAGCTGAGTTGCCTGCAAAAGTGATTTGAAATTTGGACCAAGGATTTGACAATCCCGCATTTTCACATTCAGGTTCTGAATTTACAGTACCATTTCCTTGTATTATTTCAGATCATTCTAAGAGGTTCTTGGGTCCTTATCTGATGAATCATGTTGTGAGTTTGAGACAACAGCTGGCTAAGTTGTATCATACTTCTTTAGACGCATTTGAAATTCAGGATTTTCTTTTATTTATTATCTAATAATAATTTGAATTAATGCTTCTTCTCTGTGGCTTTCATTTGAGTGAAAAACGTCCAAATTCAATCACTAAAAGCTGATATATATTATGATTTTTTGCACATTATTAGCTATTGTTATCATAGGTTTGAAATCCAATCTTGATTTATTTGGGACGTGTTGATAAGTCTTTCACACTCAAATCTTCACCCCTACATAAATTTTGATCTAAACATATGGAGAGGTTATAAAGATGGTGTTCTGATGGCAAAGATATGTTTTATTGACCAAAGTAGTTAAAACGTGATTTTCTGAAATTGGTATGTCATGGCAGGCCACAACACATTGGCTACCACATATGATATAAAAATAATCTCTCCTCTCAATAAAGATGATCTTATTCCAAATAATTTTTCTGTCCTCTCTTAGACTTTTCCCTTTTCTGATTTCAAGTACTGAACATAAATAGTTCAGTTACAACAGTGATAGCGGTGATAGATTACAACATACCTATCAGAAAATTCCCCCAAGAAAGAACATAGTAATACTTGTATGGCTAACTCTCTCAGAAACCCCTTACTATCTATCACCAAGAGAGATGTTCCAGAAGAATATATTATATACCAAGACCAAATTGTTTTAACCAGAGTTTACAATGAACAAAACCTAGTTCAATGTGACTGTAGTGTCACCCTTTCTCAGGTAGCTCTTTTCCAAAATATGCTAAACCTGCAACTGGAATCCTTTACAGATGGCATATAAGGCACTGATATTGTAAGTTGACTGGATTTTATTAAAGCCGGTCTTTTTATTTATCAGGTGACAGAACCCATTTGAGTTTCCCTGGTTTCATAATTCCTTGTTGGTCCTGCTGCTGCCTGAGTTACTATGTAAAAAGATAAAAAATATGAGGTTACTTAAGCCTCCTTCAAAGAGGAAGTCAAATTCTGCTACAGCAGATTTTTTCTCTCATTGTAGTGGGGACACTTATAATAAGCATAAAAAACAGGTAGTAATGCAAAGTATCTCACTGCCCAGCAACAGGCACTTATAGTTGATCCAGAAGCTATTACTGCCAGAAGCACAATACTTCTCACAATTATTAATAATGGGTTAAAATCACATATATGTAAATGGGTGCCTGTGGGGCTTTGCACTTCTATTGACAATTTTTACAAGGCTACCATAGAAGCAAACAACCAAGATACAATGAGCTTTCAAAGATCTAATGATGTACCCCCTCAACCTTGCCCTGCGCCTGGCAGCGCCCACAGTCAAGTAGGATGCTGCCAGCAAGATAACAACAACAAGCGCCCTTGAGAAGAAGGGTTACAGCTAGCACAGATTGAGGGTCTGAAAAAAGCCTGGGGGTTGTAGACATGAGAGGCTCTGAAACCCCTCTTGATTCATACTCCCAATCTCTCCTCGCTAAAAACTACTGTGACTATACCATGCGTGAGGTGGAACCCTTAGATGTATTCCAAGTGCACAGTGACAACCCTGTCCTTCAATCCAATTATTTATCAAATAAAATCACTTTATTGGCCTACTCCCTTTGCTGCTGAAAAAACACCCACAGACTTTTAGTAGATACTGGGGCCAATCACACCATGGTCAATCAAGAATTTGAGGACTCCTATAAGTCAGACAGAGCCCTCAGCCAATTCAAAGCAGTAAACATAGCAGAATCTCACAGAGTAGCTATCACCCATGAAACAGTACCCTTCTCAGTAAGAATGGGTAATATTCAGGTCAGGTTCTCTGGACCTATCATGATTGGCCTCAGCCATAATGTGATAGCAGGTTTAAACTGGCTACATCACAACCGTCCTTACATCAACTGAGACATCTCTTTTGTTACTCTAAGAAGGAATGGTGTTGGTTTTCAAATATACCTAATTGAGATAAACAAACTACTTTATGCCACTTTTTTTGTATGGATAACAGAGAAAGGCTTCTATGAATTCAAGGGGGCAAGTTAGGCTTCATTCAATGCTCAGTTGAGGTTATTCACACGGAACCCTAACTCTGTAAAAATTAAACCTAATCACCTTGGGCCCTTCCAAGTAGCCACCATCTACAGCAATCATAGCTACCAACTCAAGGATGCCCAAGTAAACATCAAAATACTTCATCATGATTGCTTGCCCCCTGTTGCACCAAACTCACCCAGAAACACTTTGCTCACAATTTTCTAGACCTATCACAAATTCTGATCCTGATCAAGGACAAAAAGCAAGGACAATGTGATGTTGCAACCAAGATTGACAATTTGTCTGCTAATTTATCTTATGACATGCAAAAGGCGCTTGTAGAGCCACCTCATGATGTATCTAACAAGGTAGTCCCTCATGCTTCAAATGTCAAGATATGGGTAATAATCCCAAGTTAGGAGTGAAACTGATTTCAGATGATAATCATTTGATAGGTTATTGAAAACACAGACCATACTTGGATCATGCTATAATACCACCCCCTTGTAGACTGGTGACTACTTTTTACAGTATAATAGTTTCAAGTGCTAAATAAAGCTATCATCTTATCCTTAATCTCTGTTCTTTTCTTTTGGACTGTTGTCTCTCCCAATTTCAAATACTGAACTATAATTAGTTCAGTTGCATCATTGGAAGAGGGGGATCCATCTGAAAAATTGAGAGGTTGATTCCAGTATCACATCTGGATCAAGCCTTGAGGCCACCTTCTGTCAGCTTAGCCGAGCCATTTCACCAAGAAAAGATTCTTCAAGAGGGAGTAATCAAGGATGTTGTGGTGATTCTAGGGGAATGTAAAATATAAACATTAAGCATTGGATCCATGATAGTGAGATTGGCTTTTTGGAATTTAAAAGGATTTAGATTGGCTTAGAGTTGGATCTCACTAGACTGAAATACACTTGATGTGTATAATCTGCCCCTTTTAAATGAGACTTGGTTTGATCTGATCCATAGAATTTTCAGTCTACTGCTTGTGTACTAAGTTGGTTTGGTCTAGCTCCAGCTCTAGGCTGCCATCCTTAATTGTAGGAACCAGTTTACGACATTATGATTCATTTATGATATTTAGGATAGGAATTTAGCTATAAAGACATAAATGATGTCATAGTGTCGGAAATTGGTTCCTAGAAATAAGGGTGTCGGAAATGAGGTGGGCACCCCTAGCTAGCTTCCAACTCTAGGCTGCCACAGCCAAAATGACTTTACTTGATATTTAAATGTAGTAAAATAACTCTTTGGAAGGCGTGGCTTAGAGCCAGAATCTGGCCGAAGCACTTTACTTATGCGGAATTGACATGCCAAGTTTTACCCTTGAAAACAGCTCCCCGTTTCCACCATATCAAATATATGCTAGGCTAAACCATACTTTTTAAATGGATACAATTAAATTATTAAGCCATAGCCTGATAATAATTTACAGAGCCAATTCCTTATTTATATTGATTATTTCACCCAATCCAATGCCCAAGATAGGCTTTCCTCCTTGAAAGTGGAAAATATATGGGTCATTATTTTTCTTGTTATGCCTAGGTGCCAGATTTATCCTTTTATAACTTAATTGCATTATTCATATTCAAATTATTCAGAAAGCTTAAAATACAATAAAAAAATTCCAAAACTTTAATTGATCTTGGGCTTAAATGATTTTTTTAAAAAATAAGGCATCAATTTTAGAATTGAAAATTGCAACTTATAGTATTACTGAAAATATCTTAAGTGCTACTACAAACTACAAACCAAAAATATTTATGATGATTTGCATGGGAGAGTAATAGCAGCCCCAAAGCTATAAATGCTATTAACCTATCTTTGGCTCATCATAAATATTCTTAGTTTGTTTCAGAAAAAAAAGGTTGTTGTTTTTGAAAGACTGATAACTCTATTTAAAATACACCCTCTAGTAAGCTGCCCTACTTCATGAACTTGCCCTAGTGCACCACTAGCATCTTCTGATATTTTTGTTTCTCTGGTATCATCACGTGATTTCAAATGATAAGTTATCTCGGAATATTCTGAGAAACTTTCAAATGTTAAAGGTGAAGTATACAAAAACCATCTTTCATCAAATATGAAAGATTAATGCGCAGATTTTTAACTTTGAGCTCTTTCCTTATAGGCCTAACTTTTCTCTCATAAATATAAAAGAATGAATTTTTAGAAATATTTGAGCCTGATAGCGCTGATTTATATAATTCTTTTCTTTTTTCTTCTTGCTCAAAAATATTTTTAATATCATTTATATTATTAATATAAAGCTTGTTTTCTTTCTCTTTTAATGTTTTTGATATTACGCCAAAGTGACCATCAACAATGCTTTTTCCATGACATTCTACAAAACAATTATATTTTATAGAACCTTTAATATATTTGGGTGCCTCTTTAAATAAGTAATATAAAAATTCATATGATCTAAAATGATTTCTATTATCAGTCCATACTTTTATATTTTTATTTTTTTAAATCTATCTAATTTAAGAATTTTTATAAAACACTCACCTGAAAATAAAGAATCATGTGATAATATTTGAGACAAAAAATCATGATATTCATATTTAATTTTATTGTTTTCCTTAAAAACTAATGCAAACCCTAATAATGAGATTGGTTTTTTTGAATAAAAACAATTATTGGTCTCAATTGGACCACCTCCAACCTTTAAGTTTTCTTTATAATCTATAACTACAACACAAGACTCATCATCTAATTCATTAATATCTTTTTTATATTCACAATTTTGATGAACATAAAAGTCTTGGTGCTGATTAATAGTCTTTAAGTCATTTTCTATAGATTCTGGTAATGGTAAGTTTTTACTTTCACATTCTTCCTTCTTTTTTCTAGTGAATTTTTTAAATTACAAATATTGCACATATTGGTTTGTTTTTTACTTTTTATTATATTTTTAGGGATTAATTTATAGTAAGTAGAAATTGAAACTGAAATTTCATTTTTTATTTTAATATTTTCATATATTTCTTTTTTGTTTTAAGTAGAGAGTATTTAATTTCAGTTGATTAATTGCTCATCTCTTTTTCTATATCTTTATAAATTCTTTCAGGCACTTTTTTTGTAAACTGGCTTGTTTCAAAATAATTTTCCAGCAGTTTTTTAATTATTTTTAATCCTTTTTTTAATGAATAGTTATTATTTTTGGCTTTTTTGTTTAAGCTTACATTTTTATTTTTATTTATTTTTCTTAAGTATTCAAACTCACTTTTGGTTATATTAAACCCCATATCATTAAGCTCTTTTAAAGAGTAACTGGAAGTAACCAGAGATTGCAAGGCTGGGAGATGTTTTTGGGGAGAAGATTTCATGAGATCCTTTAAGTTTTCAATTAACTCATTGCCTTTTTGATTTTGAATAGTTGGCAGGAACTGAGCTTTCCCAGATTCAGTTTGAGTAAGGAAGTGCTTGATGAAATTATCAAGATCATCACCAGCAATAAAGAGGAATGCCTTTTTTAACATTGCAATTCTCTCTCTTTTTGTTGAAGCTCCCAAGGAAAAAAAGGGTAGCATGGCAGAAGTAAATTTAACTGAGGACATGGTAGTATTTTGAATCTGTAATTAGGTCAGATCTCTGAAATTTGCCTTAATGTTGGAGTAGTTATGATCAGAATGTGGCCTTTGAATGGGGTCTTTTGGATTAGAAGCTTTGTGGTGCTTTAGCTCTTATATACCAAGCTAAATGACACCATTCTGAAAGAAATGGTGTGATAGCTTATATTATAGTTTGAACTTGAATTTATGTTTGCAGAATTGATTAAATACCCAGTTTTCATGCACAAGTGATACATGTGAAGCAGCTAAGCATTATTATTACATCATATCCTCTTTGTAATCAATGCAAATCAATTAAATGATGTATTCAGTTAATTGTAACTCTTCTGCATATTTTTAAAATGATAAAATACTAAAGAATTCCATTTAAAAAATGCTTAATTTGAGGTTCGAAGCTCACTTGAACCTTAAAATCAATCTAAACAGTGATAAAAACACCCTAACTTCAAACTATTATAAAATCCTAAAGAATTGAGCTTTTTAAATAAAATAAAACGCTAAAATAAAGTTCTCAATCTTATCTTTAATTTCGTCAAATAAAAAAGATCTGTTGTATATTAAAAAAGAGTATTTATTAGCTTTGAAGTGATCTACTTTATATCATTAGATATAATCATATAATAAAATCTGGATTATACTCTTTTAAATTACTTTCGCTTTAATAATGAGTATAGTATACATATTAAAATTTTTATACTAATAGAAAGATAGGATTCTTAGCTTCATTTTGATAGTTTGCAGTGTGAAAAAATATTAATTTTTCATTGAGTTATTAATGTTTTAAATATAAAATGTTAATTAGGTACTTTTTCAAAATCGAACTGTGTTATGCTGCGACTTGAGCAGCATGTGTATTAGAAAATGGCCTAATCCCTAAAATAATGACCCATATGTTTATTACGGATAGGGCTGGGAAGGTCACTTTTTTGAATCGAAATAAATTTTTTCAAATTTAAATTAAATAAATATATTGTGACCGTCCCAACCCTAATTATGGATGTGGGGATTCTGAACTGATATTCACTTTGGCGTGTTCATGACGAGAAACACGTGTAAAACAGAGCAGTATCGTGTGATAATTGCTGAAACAAGAAAACATTTATATAACGCTATTAACATACATTCCCGTTGAAAACACTTATAATAAACATGAATCAACCAAAGCAGCACAGCCAGTAGAAAAGATCACCATTATATAAACCAAGCATCAGCGATTCCAAACCATTGTCTCAACTCCGTTTTTTTTCGCATCTCTTGATCAATCATCTCCTGAATTTTATAAGACATGCCTAAGAGGAATACGATAAATCGTGTCTCAGAAAGGACATCTGATTCCCATAGAGATAATTCAAGAGATGAGAATGAAAAAGAAATTTCAAAGCGGTTTTTGAAAAAGCTTGCATTGCAATCTTTACTTGGAGCCTTTCGTAGCGCATCATACCCTACTTAAACTCACCTTTTTGTTAGGAAATTACTTTATCCTTTTGGGCTTAAGAGGTGTTTATAAACTAGCCATGACTGTTCTCTCATCAGCAAAAAGGTATATATCTTCTTTTTGTTCTTGTTTGACCGGCAGTATAGAGGGACCAATAAACAGTTCAACTTGCGAGATAGTTTTTTTGGAAAAGATGCTCATAGAATGGCTTTTGTCTTTTCAGGCTTCACTTTTACCTGGAAAGTGTTATCAAGACTCCTGCCAAGGACTAATGCGTTAAGTAAAGATGTTAACTACTTTATAGCTGGTAACATTCTTGCCTTATGTCAGCTAATTGGATAGGGTCTCTTTCTGGTTTGTTTATTCTTTTTGAAAAGAGAAACTTTAGAAGCCAGTATTGGCAGACTTTATTATTTCGGTAATTTTTTTATTTTAAGTAGTCTCATTATTAGTTCCCTTCAGAGCGGGGCCTTAACTTTATACCAAAAGACGGGGATTTCTGTACCTTATGGAAGCCAATTGTTTTTCACTATAGTAGCAACCCAAGTATTATACGCATTTGTTCTGTTTCCCAATACCCTGCCGCCATCTGAACTAAAGTTAATGTTCAACATGTCCAAAGTGCCTCCCAATCTGTTTGAAATCAATAGACGGATTTTAAAAAGGAGAGAAAAATGTCAACAGAGCAATTGATCGATGCAATTCCAAAAGAATGTATTAATCAAAACGCAATAGAAGAATTACACCGCATAAAAGAGATATCAACTCTGATTCCTTGCAGAACAATGCATTTAGATAACACTTCATGTGTAGGGGGTGTTTTTGATAAGCTTATATCGTGCTTTAAACTGATGCTCCCTGCATATGCTTTTGTTAATCTGACTTCGAAATTGGTGTTTGGTTTGTCTAAGATGTTAAATAATCCAGCACATGAACTTCTTAAGATCGCTCAGAAAACCTTTCGTTCTGGAGTCTTCATTGGGGTTTTTGTTGGTGCATACCAATATTTTACTTGTAGAGTTCATAATCTGGCGCGGTACATCAAGAAACCAGCCTTTATCCATGTTCTTTATGCTCTAGCACCAATGCTAGCCAGTATCTTATCAGTCCCTTTAGAGAGTCCTCTCCGGTTGCAAACGTTAAATATATTTCTGGCACCCAAATCCTTAAGCAGCTTTTACAGCATCCTACATTCCCGCGGCAGGCTCCCTAAAATCCCAAACTTTGAAGTAGGACTATTCTCTCTTTCTACTGGACTCACCATGGTAAGTTGATATAACACATACATATTAATCATGTTTTAGATGTGCTTCAAACATAATCGCAAAACCATGGATCCCTTCCTTTTGGCAACCATCAGTCACTTCATTGAGGCAGACATTAATGTCGATAAGCTGATGAACTTGCTGGGCAACTGATCATCCATCTCTTCTCTCTGAACCTATTTAAATGCTTATCCAAGTAGGAGGCTGTTGAACATTTTTTAAGGAAACCAATTTCTTAAAGCCAATCAGCTTCTATTTTATCTTAAGAAGCTGCCTGCTGATTGATTTTATCCTGAGTTTAAACAGTGCATCTTCTAAAGTACCTAGGTACTACATATATATTTATTAAACTTATTAGAAAACAATTTTGACTAACTAATTTTTAAAATAACCCCTGTTTAAAGCTTCCCTACAAATAACTTAGTTGATTCTACATAAACACAAGACATGTTGTCTATCACCTCTGGTATATCTTTTCATTCTTGGGGGAATAGCTGAACATACCGACACCCAAAAAGAAGCTGATATCACTATTTGGTTCCTGTAGGCAACTCACTGACAAACTCTTGGCTTGATTTGATTCCCCTACATAAGTTCCCTGAGGCACTTACTACACTAGCCATAATATATCCGCCCTAGTATGTATATGTAGCATATTTCTAGTGACATTAGTACAACTTTACTTTAAGTACTAAATTCATATCTTAAAACCCCATTTTCTTTGATTAGCTCTATTATCAAACAATTCACCCAACATAGTCTCTAAAATTTCAGAACTGCATCATCTAATAGCATCATCTTATTTCTAATTTTTCTTACTAGCAACTTGGATTCTCTCCTGAAATGCTCACAATACAGCAAAGACTACCATGTGCCCCTGGCCTTATACAAACCACCATCACTGGATATGTACAATCTAGGCCCAACCAAATTCATCCATCTGAATGAAAAATAATGAAGGCTTATAAAAATCCAGAGAGGCAGCTTAATTCAAAAATGAGCAAAGGGAAACAACCACACTCACTAGGCATATGAGCAGCCTCCATATTGAACGGTTTGATAGAGAAATATGGCTATTCAGTTGAACATTGCATTTATTCAACAAAATATGTACACAATGCTGCTGCTGCTTCTAAAACTGTTCCATCTTAGCACACAGGTCAATCAAGCTAAGATCTGCTTGATTTCTGATAGTGGTTTATAATACGAAACCTGTTTAACCCCTGAGAAGGATTAATTTTAGATATGTAAGGAATAATGACAAGTCTTACTATGCTGGAAAGCTTTTATCTCATGCTTTTAAAGCAACCACTGAATATTAAGCTAGACTTTAGCTAGGTAAGCTTATTTACAACACACAGTAGACTTCAAAGCTGCCAAGGTTAATAAAATTAACTTACCTTAGAGAAAAATCCAAAGATTGGTGTAGGATATACAACTAACTGGCTGTCACAGTAGGTTCCATCATGCTGGGAGTTATCTGCCCAAGCAAGAAGGCTTGAAAAGCCGGAAAGTCTTTATCAAAATTGACTGAGTTAACAGATTTAAATCAAACAGTCGACCAGAAATGGGTTACGGCTGCTCCAGTCTGTCAGCTGAAACCAGTTCCTCCTTGCAAATTGACGTTGATAAATTGGCGTAATTTGAGGGTCATCCAATACGAGCTTGTTAATTGGCATGGTCGTCAGAAATTGGTCACACAAGGGTTTTTTGCAACCTGGACCAGATACTTACTTGACAATGTGAAAGGAATAGGAGGCCAAGATTCAGGTGGTATTGCTTAGTCAATTTTCTGATATATATTGAATAATTTTCACTGTTTCAACTCTAAAAGTTGAGTCCTCCCAAAAATTTTACTCAATAAAAATCATTTATCCCTAGTTCTAATTTACTTTTCAAAATGCATCCTGTGGTTGAATTGTTACAATATATTTCGTACAATCTGATTCTCAACTGAATTATTTCTGGAAGATGGGGCCCAGCGGTTGGAACTTTGTTGTCGGTGCCGCCCAATGCTAATTTTGCGCCAGCTGATCTTGAAGCCCCACCCTCCATTCTGGAAACTGATAATTTTGTTGCCTCCTAATGTCCAGAATTTTATTCTGAAGATACATTGTTGCTATCTCAGGCCATTTATCTTGGGCTACTTTGGTTAGGATTAATTATTCTGCTTAATCCTGGTATTACAATTGGAAATTTTAAAAAGATATCTGAAGCCATGTTGGTGGTTAATCATTAATTCTATGTGAATTTGGGTGGTAATTCCTCATCACTTAGAAATGCTTCATACTATCCTGCAATTTCTGTCACACTGGCAGGGATTTGGCCACCAATATGTGAGAATAATTGAGAATAAAAGAAGTACACATATACAGCTTTTTTGGTTCTGAGTGCCAGGGCCCAAAACCAGCCTGACAAAGCATTGTTCTATATCAAATTAAAAGAGTGTGAATCTGCAACTGTGCGCTTGCGCAATTGCTTGATTGAGCTATCAAATAAGGTTTCAGTAATTGATGTCACTATTTCCCAGAAACTAAAATCAATGCCCTGGAGACGCCTGCATCAGAAAGCACCCAGAAACTCAATGCAACCCGTCCAAATCAATTCTGGTTGTCCAAAATTGTCAGAAGTTAAAGATTTTGGCTCCAAAAGTCACCAAAGTGACCCTAAGGTTAGGGCCAAGCACCAGGGCCTAATAATAGTGTACTGGCTTTCTTAAGCAACCAATCAGAAGATACCAATGTCAGAGAAACTGCAGCAGATAACCAGCTGGCCAGTAAGGAGTTATCATCAAGCCAGAAACCAATTTCCCAGAAGTATATAGCTGGGAAAGTTAGAAATCACTCCCTGTTAATATATCTAAATAAACAACTGTTAGTAAATTCAATTTGAGCATGTTATCTTTGCAGAAGTTTATTGAATTGCTAAAAGCCTCATACTGTTAGTACTATCAAACAGAGAGTACTTGCAGCTCCAACATCAGCGCTGGGAGACTGAGAAACTTATTGATGCTTCAGTTCAGCCAAAAAACCCTGTACCTCCCTTAAAAGCGCTAGACCAGGAAATAGATCATGCTTCTGTGCTCTTTTTTCTCTTCCTAGGTTTTGCCCAACTCAGCTAGCTTGCACCACCAAGCTGCCACGGTAGGTTTCATAATGCCAGGTATTGTCTGTCCAAGTAAGAAGGCTTGGAAGGCCGGAAAACCTGTATCAAAATTGACCAAGTTAACAGATTTAAACCAAACAGTCAATCAAAAAATGGGTCACAGCTTCTCCAGTCTGCCAGCTGAAACCAGCTCCCCCTTTCAAACTGACATTGATAAATTGACGTAATATGAGGTTCACCCGATATAAGCTCATTAATCAGCATGGTTGTCAGAAACTGGTCACGCAAGGGTTCTTTGCAACCTGGACCAGGTACTTACTTGACGATGTGGAAGGAATAGGAGGTCAAGACTCAGGTGGTATTGCTTAGTCAAATTTTCTGATATATATTGAATAATTTTCCCTGTTTCAACTCTAAGAGTTGAGTCCCCCTAAATTTACTCAATAAAAATCATTTATCCCAAGTTCTAATTTTTGATTTTAAAAAATGCATCCTGGGATTGGGTTGTTGCGGTATATTCTGTACAATCTGATTCTGAACCAAATCATTTCTGGAAGATGGGGCCCTGCAACTGAAACTTTGTTGTTGGTGCCTCCCAATGTCAATTTCATGCCAGCCAATTTTGCAGCTCCTTCCCCATTCTTGAAAATGAAAATTGTGTTAATTCCCAATGCCCAGTTTTTTATGCTGAAGATGCATTGATGCTTTCCCAGGTCATTTATCTTGTACTACTTTGGTTAGGACTAATTGTTCTACTTAATCCTGGAGTTACAATTGGAAATTTCACAAAAAAATATCTGAAGCCGCATTGGTGATTAATCATCAATTCTATGTGGATTTGGGTGGTAATTCCCCATCACTTAGAAACGGCTTCATATTATCCAGTGATTTCTGTCACACAAGCCAGCCCATGAGCTACATCACAGGAGAACTCCCCCTTATCACCACCAATTTACCATATGATTACAGTAAGCTTGGGTCCGCCTATCTCACCATGCTGGGGCTCTCTGAACAAGTGATTTCTCACATGGAAGTATGGCGCTCTTGGGCTACTGCTGCTAATTATGTGATAAGAATGGACCCCATCATTTACTGGGCCTTTCAGGCCAGGAATTTTCCCCTGACCAAAGAATCTTCTGAGAGTAACCTGGGCCATGACACTAAGCCTTATTGCCATTTTGATAATAAAGCTGCTATTAACATCTGGTTTAGCCAAAAACTTTCTTATCTTGCTCTACTTCTATACAATTTTCAGTCTAACCCCACAGGTGCTCTGTCTAACACCATCAACCCATTGATCATCCTGAAGACTCCCAGCTGGCATTTTATTGTCTTCCTGGTGCTTTATTTGGCCCTGTGCACTTTACTGAATGCCCATCAAACCTGGATTGCAAGGAGTTCACCCTTGAGAATATCCTCTCTGATGATCCTGAATCCCATAATAGACAACCAGAGACCTTTAACAGAGAGGGCACTTGGTATACTGTTCAATTGTAACTATGACAAGATAAATAAAAACTATCTTCCTACATACTTAGTAACCATGACACCAGCCCCAAACATTTCAGCCTGACTGCCTGCAAGTCTCTGTTGAGACTGTGGATTTTACCATCACCCAGATCCTTGGGATATTTTATATTACTCCAACTTAATAAGTAGAGTTTATATTCTCTACTGATGGTCTTTGGTCCTTTTTGGGGCACATTCTCATATACCACCAAGTTAGAACTTATCCAGTGATGATTTTTACCCTCCAGGCTGATGGCCTGCCTGAGGCCGCAACCTCTATCCCTACCTCAGACAGCTGGTATACTGACACTTATATTGTCTTTAGATCAAATAATGGTATGAAATTAACAGTTAATACCTTAATTTAGTTACATTTAGCTATCAATCAGTATAATAGGATGCTTTTGAATAGCTATATGCTTTACAGTAGTTTATACCCTGTTATGATAAAAAATCACTTCAGCTGAGAAAAAAATCAACTGAGTTTGTCAGGAAACCAACCCTGGGCGGCCAGCCCTTTAGAATCTGGGATCTTGTGGGCTGCAGGCCAGGCAAGCAAAGCTCATAATAGGGTTGGAGCTAAGTTGGATAGATACAGCATTGATCTTTCAAACCAGGGGCCAGCAGCAGGAACTATAGTGTCTATCACCCTTTTGGGGGTGATAGACACTATTTCAAATGTCTTATTGGTATTATCAATGTGAAGATTGGTGGTGGATGTGGGCATAGGTTTGAGCATAAGAGAGGGCTTCATTCTCATTTGGTAGACAGTGAAGAATATATATTTAGCTTGGAATTGACAGGGTTTTGTAATGTGCCAGATGTCTTTTTGGTTAAATCTGGTCAACTCCTTAGTTGTCACAGTAGGTTCTATAATGCCGGGTATTGTCCGTCCAAGTAAGAAGGCACAGAAGGCCGGAAAACCTGTATCAAAATTGACCAAGTTAACGGATTTAAACCAAACAGTTAATCAAAAATGGGTCACGGCTGCTCCAGTATGCCAGCTGAAACCAGCTCCCCCTTGCAAACTGACGTTGATAAATTGACGTAATATGAGGGTCACCCAATATAAGCTTATTAATCAGCATGGTTGTTAGAAACTGGTCACGCAAGGGTTCTTTGCAACCTGGACTAGATACTTACTTGACAATGTGGAATGAATAGGAGGCCAAGATTCAGGTGGTATTGCTTAGTCAATTTTCTGATATATATTGAATAATTTTCCCTGTTTCAACTCTAAGAGTTGAGTCCTCCTAAATTTACTCAATAAAAATCAATTATCCCAAGTTCTAATTTTAAATTTTAAAAATGCATCCTGTGCTCAGGTTGTTGTGGTATATCCCTTACAATCTGATTCTGAACCAAATCATTTCTGGAAGATGGGGCCCTGCAACTGAAACTTTGTTGTCAGCACCGCAAAATGTTAATTTCATGCCAGCCAATTTTGTAGCTCCTCCCCCATTCTTGAAGATGAAAATTGTGTCACTTCTCAATGCCCAGAATTCTACGCTGAAGATGCATTGATGCTTTCCTAGGTCATTTATCTTGGTTTACTCTGGTTAGGACTGATTGTTCTACTTAATCCTGGAGTTACAATTGAAAAATCCACAAAAAGATATCTGAAGCCGCGTTGGTGGTTAATCATCAATTCTATGTGGATTTGGGTGGTAATTCCCCATCATTTAGAAACGGCTTCATATTATCCAGTGATTTCTGTCACATTAGTGCAGGCCAGGAAATTAATTGCTAGTATCTTCTCAGTGATGTATTATTTATAATCAGGCTTTAAGGGGTACTTCTTAAAATGAACAGGACCAAATGAAGCACCTGGCAGACAATAGATAGCTGTTGAATGGGCTGGCGGGTCAAAAAGGCTGGTGTATAACTTGAATAAGGCTAAGATAAAATATGAAAGTAATTGGGAAGCTTATAAATCATTCTTTTATTTCAAAATAGAATTAAATGCTGTCACAGGGTCTAGGTGTCAGGAATTTACTTCATTTCATTCCTGACAACAATCATTTAATTATGAAGAAAACAGATTCTTTACTACCTTCTAAATTATCTGAAAATCCCAATAATGCAAAGCTAGTTAGTAGTAAGTGTACTTTGTTACCTATGTTTAAAGACCCAAATATCTTGGTTAATCACTTAATTCTTGAAACAGGGATTAACCCTGTTGCTTCCCCAACTTTTGACAGTTATCTAAAAGATATTAGTTGTTTAAAATCAAGTTTGGAGCTTCTGTTATCTCAATCCAAAGCTTTCAGCCAATCAAGTGGCTTGGTTTCACTTTTGAACTTACTTTTGGTGTCCTCAGATGACATTGAGCGGGTTCCTTATACAGGCTCCATGTTTGCTTTTCCGTTGTCTTCTGTCTTTCCTTCTGGCCTCAGCATTAATAACCCTAGATTTTGTGGGGAGAATCTTTATTGAAAACTCCAGGTGGGATAGTCAGTTGAGAATATATCTGTTAATCTTTAAATAATATTGTTGCTAAAATAATATTGCAAGGAAATTAATTTTCAGTTCCAGATTCAAGATCTCAACCTACCCCAAATCTCCAACATCTTTTCCAAACTTCCTTATTTTCTTTATATTCTTATCCAACTGATTTTCCTTCTTACTATGCTATATAAGGCTGGTAAATCATGCCTTTCAATTTTTCCAATCAATAAAGTCTTACAATCACCCAATTGATTTTCTTTTTATATTGACTTAAATCCCCAGTTAAACCATGAGATTGTCCAATACTTCCCCATGGAAGGCCATTGGGTATAAATGGCTTATTTGGATAATCTTGCCGCAGACCTTTAAGGCCAGCATTTTTCTGGAAATCAGAGCTAATTCTGGTGCCTCTCCTGATCCCCCCTACTTAGAGAAATCCTGGAGTTGTGTGATCCCAGGAGTCTAGTATGCTGCATCCCATTATCCATCAAGTCACCCCAAAAGGAAGAGCCTCAGAATTATCAGGCTCTAAAGAAGCCCACCAATCCCAAGGTCTTCCATCTGTTGACTTCTGTCTTCCTACTTAGCTATCTGGGGGTGTACTTCTTCTAGGGTTTTTTCAACCCTCTCTTGGGTTGTTATTGACTATTTGGGAAGTTGTTTCACCTTGGTATGGTATCCCTTCCAGTGGGCTCATTGGTCACCAGACTAAATTCTTCTACCATCATTCATCAACTTGGAAGTTTAATTTCAAGTGGTGAGTGCCTGACACTAGGGGTTCATATAGTACCCCTCTTTCAGAATTTAGTCCTAACAATCAGGGTTTTAACAATAAGAAAACAGGAAATTGAGTAGGTGGGCTGCCTGGGTTTAGGGGAAATAAAATGGCACAGGCGCAGGGTGGGCGTTCATTGATCAAACCCTTCAAAAGAATTAAAGGAATCTTTTTTTCTGGAGCAGCATTCCTGGGGGTAAACTAGTGGTCAGTGCCCTTTTCATGTATGAGAAATTGATTGGTTACTAGAGTGGGTATCAGGCTTGTTAGATAAATAGGGGGCCTCTTCAACTCCATTGGTCCAGTAGCTGTAAGGCTCTATTAGGGCTATCTCTGGTACCTTAACATAGTGTTTTTTCATCCCAGAGAATCTGAAGTTTGAATTCTGGAGGATTTGATCCAAAAAACATGAGCAGAAGGGCCTCTGGTCTTCAGGGCTGACAGCCCATGGTCCAACTTGATCAGGGTTCAATTGTTTCAACTCTTGAGTTTAAAAGGAAGAGAATTTTTACTCCTGAAAGAGTTCAAAGAGAAATAGAAGATAACTAAAATATATTGTTAATTGATATAAGCTCAGTGATTTCTAATTTCTGTTTGGGCTCAGTTGGTTTGGCTTTAGGATGAAGAAATTACATTTATCTCAACAGATTATAAACCTGCTGTAATCTAATGCACTAATATATCAAATATAAGTAGTCTTAATCTGATAAATATAATTTGAATCAATTATCATTCCACATGATTAGGAAAAGTATGACTGTGTTATAAAATCTAATAAAAATATCAGACAATCATATTTTACTTTAACAAATTTAAATCTTAATGAATTAGCCATTGCCTTCTGTCAAGATTTCTTCTCTTGAGAGGTTTGTCTTTATTTATTTGTGTAAGATCATTGCATATATGATGTATAGGTCTGTATGACAACAGATAGCTACTGACAGTGAAGTTGTTAATCCAAAGGAATCATTATGTATAACAACAGGGGTCTGGCAGTCCAGCAAGGATGCAAAGGGCAATAACAGAGTTTCATGAGCTACTGAAAAAAGGCCTTTTACTTGCAAGCTGTATTACAAAGAAGTTCTGTAATAGAACAGAAGGGATGATAAAATTCTTCTCTTCACTCTTTTATTAAAGGGTCTTTTATAGAGCTGATGGCTCTCCTGCTAGGATGATATTTGGTACTTCCAACTGTTGCTTGGGTCATCTTTTCATCCCCAGACTGCTGACAACAACCCCCATAGTTAGGCATCCATTTAATATGGCATGTGGTTAATTTGCATAGTATCTATCACAGGGTACATGCTTATTTGTTTAATATAATCAATCAATTAGTGTGTTGGTGGCGGCGCTTAATTAATTGTTCTATTTTTAGTGTATTGTTCACAGCATCTATCCTCTATCATTTTGATATTTGTAGTGGTACTGGTGGTGTGCTAATGCATTTTACTATCAATCATTCCAAATACTTGGAGAATTAGCAAGTAATCTGGTGCTTGATATCAACCCTATTTTATTATTAGCCCAGCTGAATGTTAGTGTGATTTCAGAATGCTGTAGCCAATCATAGATCAGCTTTAATTTTCATATCCTAGTGTTCTAGATAGTGCTAGTGTCCATAAGCCAAGAAGTAATAGATTGAAGGCGTCTGAGATCACAGTAGGCCCTACTGATACATGATATGCTGACAAGGGTATAAGGAATTTCTTTTATTCAGAGTCCATACTATTTTTCTCCTAGGTAATGTTCAGTCAATTTATTAGGGAATATCAATTCCATGACACCTTCTCTGCCAAAAAGTGATCTGGCAGCCAATTTTTTGGAGTATTTTGCTATTAGGAATTATGATAAGTATGATTATCTTCAGACAGGGCAAAGAAATGTGTAGCTTCCAAAATGTAAAGGCTAGTATTATTGTATAAGTCCTTGAGTGCAATTTTAGTTTGATCTTTTAAAATTTTCTAGCTTGGTTGTAAAATAAATATTTCTCTTGTCAATATTTTGATGTTGGTTCTGTCAGCCAAGCACAAAACTTGTTGTTCAAGCTCACTATGATCCACCTGCTCTTGCCCCGTCTAGCGCCTGAGCTAATCAAATTAAAGCCTTCTCAGAGCAATGATCTATACCAAGAACTCAAACAGCCAACGCTACGTCATTTATTAGGACATGGAGCAATTGAAATTCATGCATAAACGCTAAATCAAAGTGTCTAGCACCATGCAGCAGTCAAGTACTCAAACTACCGCTTAAACTTGAGAACAAGCTTAAATACACCAACCACTTTTTTTATTTAAGTTTAATTTAATTCAATGGCTGATCCTGCTTCAACTCAACAGACAAACAAAAATCGGACGCTTCTGGCTGTAATTGGAGATGAGGTAAAAATCAACAACTTGGTTTTTTGGACATTGTATTCAAAAAAAGTTCCTTAAAATATTCGAATTAAATCTTTCTAAAGGATACTGTCACCGGTTTACTCCTCGCTGGGGTTGGGAATGTCGATTCCAAGCAAAAATCCAACTTTTTAGTAGTTGATAATAGTTGAGTGGCAAAATTTCACCCTTTTAATGTTTTATAGAAACGGCTCTTAAAACCATCGAAGAAACCTTTACTTCCTTTATAGAAAGTAAAGATATAGCCATTATCCTCATCAATCAACACGTAAGTCTACTTTTTTAATTCATTCAGTCCAACCTTTTAATCCCACTTTACTGAGCTTAGGTTGCTGAAGAAATTCGAGGTATGATCGATTCTTATCAACAAGCCTTCCCAGCGCTTTTGGAAATACCATCTAAAGATCATCCATATGGTAATTATTATTTTTATTTGGGTTCGTTGACATTTTTAGATCCTTCCAAGGATTCAGTCTTGAAACGAGTACAGCGTCTATTTGGAGAATAATTTTAAAAGGTTGTGCGTTTTTTGTGCTTTCAACCTTTGGGTACAATGCTCTACAACCGAGTCTCTATCAAAGATTAATCAGCTTCTTATATCCGCTGAGTGTTTTATTACAAGTTTACTCTCATTCTCCCAATCCTTTTTATTAAACCCCGGAGCTGATATTTTTCAAAAATAAGTTGGAGCACAGTTCCATACATGTTTTCGATATATTGAGATAAAATCTGGCCACTTGAATAACAGGGCCGCTGAATATTTATTGGTATTTCATGAATCATCTATTTTCCTTTATAAAAATATTATCTCAGCAAAAAACTCAAAAGAATCATGAGCTAAATCTGGGATTGCTCTCAATTCAAAATAAAGTTGCATGCTTCTCAAGAGTACGCACTTTTTCTCTACAATCTTTCCTGCTTGAATTAATAAATTGGTTTAAGTAGCCACTTATACCGAGTTACCTTGCCCAATTTATCTACTTAATTTACAAGACACCGATTCGGAAACATTTTAAATATCTGGGAAATCCTTTGGTATTTTTAACGATATTTTCACTTGTAAGATTAAGTTTGGTGGCCAGGTTGAGCATTTTACGAAAAAAACCCCGCCGTTCAAGCCATTTCAATGCTGCTTTTTGCATCGGTGAAATCAAATGTCTCGACTTTTTAGCTTGCTTTACAGTATAGGAAAATAAGGTAATGCCACTGCCAGCATAACAGGAATGTTGCAAATAAGCGTATCATCCGCTTCAGAAATGAAATTAAACGGATTTGATACTGAAGAATGTCACCTTTAACTATCCTACATCTAATAGCAAATGCCTGCCTACATTACTGTCGCAACATCTTCGATTACTCCCTCTCGGGAAAGCAATTCCCTGAGTGACTCTCCAAATGATTCCTGACTAATCATTAAGTCAGTGGCACTCTTATCATTCACCCACCTATTATGGGGATCAAGCATTTTGAGTTCTAAGAGGAACACTACTTGGACAAAACTCGACCTAAGAGAAACAATTACCTGGATAAGCCCCATGACGTACATGGACAGTATGTGGCTTCTCATGATACTATATAATACTCTAAACTCATATCAAATAAAGTATCATTCTCTTCTTAATTTTCCCTTTTATATTTTTTATTATACTTCTCAGAAGTATATACTTGACAGTGCAGCACAGGGTAGGTTATCCACACCTACGCAACTTAAAGAAAAAATTCATCCCAAGAAAAGAACCCAGCAGATGGCACTCCCCACAAGCTGGAGACAATATGAAGAAGGACAGGACATTCCTACGGGCTTTATTGTCTTCAACAACGTCCTTGTCCCTACCAAACAGTACAACCTTCTCAATACTTGTGTAATCCTGAACCCACCTCAAACTTCAATCCCGCAGACAACTAAAATACCCAACACTGTATTTCAACACCTCCGCTCAGCAGAAATTGGAACCTTCTCAGGACTACACCATGAAAGCACCAATCTCTGGATTTAAAGCATTCAAAGCAAGTTTACATAGGTAGGCTACCCTCACAGACTCTGGGCCAGTGAAATATCCTTGCAAGTTACTGGGGCTGCCTTCCACTTGTGAGTGACTGGTTTGAGCAACACCCCAATAATAATGAAGACTGGGAAATTTTCAAGAAAGCTTTCTTAAAAAAGTTTGCAATATGAGATTCTGATGTATTGATTATGAAAGAACTCAGAACCTTTAATATGACAGAAACCATCAAAGAGTATATTGAAGCATACAAAGACATACATGGTTGAGTTTCTGTGTCAGGGAACCAACCCTGACTGGCCGGCTCGCTAGTGTCTGGAAACTGGCGGGTTGCGGACTGGGTGGGCAGGGCCCACCAAAGGATTGGCGCTAACTTAATGAGGTAGGACATTGACTTGCCCAACCACGACCACAGACCAGCAGTGGGGGCAATAGTATTGATTACTCCCATGAGAGTTATATATATGATTCCAAAAATCTTGTTGGTATAGTCCAGCGGAAGTTTGGCGGCAGAGGCAGGCATTGGCTTGGGGGTGACAGGTGGCTCCATGTCTATTTGGTAGGCAGGGAGAAAGTTGTATTTATCTCTGAACAGGCCGGGTTTGGTAATGTACCAAGGGCCTTCTTGGTTGTATCTGGTTCTCTCTGTGATTCTGTCCAGGGGTCCCGGGCTAGTATGTTGTCGGCGGTATAGTCTCTGTACTCGGGCTTTAGGGGGTACTCTGTGAAGTGGATGGGACCAAAGGGAGCACCTGGTGGGAGTTACGTAGCTGGTGGGTTGGCAGGGGGTTAGAGGATCTTCAAGTGAGCTGACAGATTACAAGGATAAAATGCAGCAATAATTGGGGAAACCAATATCTCATAACCTTTATTTAAAAATCATGATGGGGTTTTGGTCTTGGCCTGACGGGTATTTATCCCACACTGCCAGGCTTCACTTCTTGGTTGGGTTTTCTGGACTTGGGCGGGTTGGCATCGGGTGTCTCAGATGGCAGTGTGGCACTCGGCACTGGCGGTTTGCCACTGGCTGCTTTGGGGTGAGAAGACTTCAAATCCTCCTGTTTATTGATTTGAGTGTTGGGTGCCTCTTTGAGTTCAGTGCCTTTTCTGGGACTTTGGGAGAGTTTGGAATAATTCCCAGGAAAAGATTTGTCTATTTCACCAGGAAAACTGCCGGTGTCAGGTGTTAGCACCTTGGGGGAATTCTTGGCATCTCACACTGGCAGTTTGCTTGCAGAATCCTGTGTGACAGCTAGGGTTTTGGGTCCTGGCAGGCTGGTAGTAACTTCTTTAATTAGTAGCAGGTTGTTGTGTTCCCAGCCTATGAGTCTGGCGGTCCGCAAAATGTTTTGTCCAGGGTTTGACTCTGGTTCCGTATTTTGAGATTTAGGAGCATCCAAATTGTCATTCCTGACATTCTAACACTATCAATTTTGATGAGGGTGGGCCATGTTTGGACTTCTACAATGGCCTTCCCATACACATCAGATGTCAGTTCAATATGAGCTGTTACAAGAACATCCAGGATGTATTCTTGGAAGGAAAACAAACTGCTCATAAATATGATGGTCTACATGTAACCAACAAACAAAAGGAGAGTCCCTCAGCAAGAAAGGATACTTATCCCAACAAATAACCCAGCTGAGCCAATCACCCTCACTCTTGAGGCAAAAGCCGTACAACTAAGGAAAACCAGATGAGTACTGATACTGCACCTGAGGAGGGAAAAGCTTGAGGGAGTGCTTAGGCAAGCTGCCCTTTCCTAATTTACAAGACTCATACAGGGACCAGTACATGTATTTAATCATCATGATTCAAGTACCATCCAGCAACTTTATACTGTTTGCCACCCAAACAGGAAATAAACCCCTCACTTATTCTTCCCATTTTTGCAGATACCAAGACACAGCACTATTTGATACTAGAGCAGACTAATCTCTTATTGACAATAAATTTGCCAACCTCATGAAACTACCTACAACCAAGAGCAACTTCAAAAGAGTTCTCATAGTGAACAACAGGAGCACCCCAGTCAGTAAGGAGGCAAAGCCTTTCTGGACATAGATAGGGGATATAAAAACTATCCTTAATGGCCCATCATTCCAATATCTAAGTACAATATAGTGCTTGGCCTAGATTGGATGAGATAAACAAAAAATCACATTGATTGGGACAGTGCCACACTCACCATACAACAAGGAGCAGTACACCACTGTGTATTCAACTCACCTTGACACCCTCATGTGAGATCATGTATTCACAAAGATTACTAAAACAGAAGAGAAAAAGGACACCAGCAAAGTTGACTAGAATACCTATATATATAAAACAATTTATTTTAAAAATTTGTATGTCTCACATAAACAGAATCCTATACACCAGCAATTTTTCCAAGAGTTTTCCTCTATATTTAAGGAGAAAATGCCAGGCTCATCATATGACATGGGTATCTAACACAAGATCAACTTAAAAGAAAGTGTACCCAAGGCATGCCCCATCTACTGATTAACACCTCAAGAGGATAATGCATTGAAGGAATACATGGATGAGACCCTGGAAAAAGGGCTCATTTGACCCTCTAAATCTTATTTTGGTGCAGCTGTCTTATTTGTAGCTAAGAAGGATGGAGGTTTGTGCCTTATTACCAACTACTGAGCTCTTAATGAGATCACAATTAAGAACAGGTGTTGTGAATACCGCTATTCACCATGTATCAATTTTGCCTTTGGTGGGCCATTTTGAAGAAAAATCTCTCACTTTCGCTTTTGCCTCTCAAAATAAGTTGATGACTGAATCAGGAAGTACAATTGTTTGGTTTCTTGACTCTGCGCATCTCACTTGCCCCACTAATGCTGGTGGCAAGTGATCCTACCGTCCTGGTAGTGTTTTGTGGTATTCCTAACCACTATATATTCCATTTCACATTCACCAATAAAAATTAAGTTCTATTCACATTTTTGTCTTTGTGTCTTTTGTACTTCTGCGCCTCTCTCTAGCCACAACTAGTAGAGATTATTCTTCCAGGGCTGCAAGGTAAACACATAGCCTTCACTGTCATCCAACCAAGACTTAGTACAAATCCAATCCTAAGATTAGGATTTCCCGTTGTGTGTCTGTGCCGCGCCTCAGAACACAACAAAAATGGTGCTCACTAAAGGGGTTGTAAGCCCCTCAGTTATCCCTTTTTCATTCACGTTTTCAGGCCCTTTGCCTCCGCCTATACAAGAGTTGACTTCACCTGAAATTACCAGCCCTTCTATTGAGGAAGATATTGTCAACCAGCCTATTACCCCCACTATACTGAACCTTGGGAATGGTCCCTGCCTAGTTGCTTACCCCATGGGTACCTCTGACTTGGAGAAAGTCATGTCGGTAGCCCTTGGGATATCCTGTGAAGGAGCCATCCCTTGCCTTCAGTTGCAGTTCAGTCGGGCTGAATACTACAAATTAATTGTGGCTCTTCAATTTCCACAGTATCTCCTCTCAGCGTCTGGCTCCGCTGAGCACTTACTATTGTCCTTTGTGCAGCCTGCCTTGGCCCACCATCAAATGGTGTTGGAGCTCCACGTCCAAGAAATCTTGTCTCTTCAAGCAGCAGTTACTCATCACTGGGACCAGTTTTCTGCATATCAACAGTGGATTCATTCCCTGTTTTCTTTGGTATCTGACAATCAGCGCAACTCTGTCACCTCCCAGACCTGTTTGGTTAATTCTATTGAACAAATGCACCAGTTCATCCCCAAATACGTGAGAGAGCGTCTACACAAGTTTCACCAGCTAGAACAACCCTGGCAAACTCAAGTAGATTCCACCTTAAATGCTTATCTCACCAACTTTGAACAACTTGTGCAACAGCTCAATGCATTCAGCATGTATTCCTTTGAGCAACTACAGCAGGTAGCACACTTTGCTGTTAATGGCCTTAATGAACTCAGTGCAGCGTTTGATAAAAAAAGAGCTGCCACTGCTGCTGCTATAGCCAAACTCCAGAGTCAGGTGAATGATTTAGCTACGCCCAAGCCAGATGTTCCACCCTCTCCCCCTTTTGATGACTTGGTGGATCAAGAACAAAGAATATGGGACACTATTCAAGAGCTATGTACAACTACTTGCAGTCAGGGACGTCCTGCTGAAGCTCCTCAACCTGACCCCCAGGTGCTTGAATCAACTGCTCAAGTTGTGGAGCTTCAACAGGAACTTGCTGCCCTGCGTGAAATGATGGCAACTGCTGCTAGCCCAGTTGGGGTTGTTGATGAAGATGGTTGCTTCCCTGGCTTATCAGGAGCCCCTCAAATCCAATGCACTAGGGAACTAATTGCCCTAGCTAACAAGGTGGATCATTTGAAGCGGGACTATACTGAGCTGGATAGAGATGTACAAGAGATGAGTGAATTGATTGACTCTGTGAATGATAGGTTCGCCCCTTGCCTCTCAGTGGGGCCATCCCTTACTTATTGACTGGCTGAGCTCTCCATAATAGCAACCACCCAAGGCCAACGCCTAGATATCACTGTGTTGCAACCAAGTTTCCAGACTTGCCTGCTAACATATCTTACAATACACAGGGGGCGCTCAATGAGCCGCCCCTTGACGTATCTAACGTTATGGGTTAATCTGATGGCAATATCAAATGGCGGGTACTTCATCCTAATTAGGAGCGCTGCCAATTTGACTTGCTGATTCCCGCACAAGTTATTCCTTGGCTTTGAACCTTACATGGAACTTCCCACTATGCCACCCCCTTGTGGCCTTGTGGCTTTCCCCATATAGTATATTAATCACAATATTCTACAATAAACAATACCTTATTCTTATTATTCTGTCCTTTCTATTGGACTGTTGTCTTCCCCAATTCCAAATACTGAACCCTCATTGGTTCAGTTGCAACAGTGATAGCAGCGGTAGGTTATTGACCTACCTAAAACAAAATTCCCCCCAAGAAAGGACGGAGTACGGGCCGTATGGCTACTCCCCAACAAGAGACCTTCCTGCCAATCCCCAAGGGGGACATCCCCAACAGGTACATCATATATCAAGACCAGTTAGTTCTCACCAGTGTGTACAATTGGCTCCGCCTCAGGCAGCGTGACGCCAGCGTCACCCTGCCCCAGTCAGACCTGTCCCAGCGCATGCTCAACCTTCAACTAGAATCCTTTGCTGGTGGCGTCAAGGGGGCCAACATTGTCAGTTGGCTCCAGTCTACTGAAACCCGCCTTTGCATCTGCCAGGTTCCTGAGCCCATGTGGGTTGCCACCGCGTCTGGGCGCCTCACAGGGCCTGCTGCTGTGTGGTTCACCAACTGGGCCAGCCAGGAACTTGACGTTACCTGGGCAGCATTTTGAGATGCCGCCAAATCCTGTTACAGTGAAACCTTCTCTCCCATTGTCGTGGGAACTCCTCTTCTAGCAATCAAGCAAACTGGTTCCGTCCCTGAGTACCTTGCTGCCTGGCAACAAGCCCTTGCTGCTGCCCCAGAAGCCGTGACCAACGGAAACACAATGCTACTCACTCTGATTGTCAATGGGTTAAAACCCCATATCTGCAAGTGGGTCCCCGTAGGTTGCTGTACCTCCATTGATGACTGCTATAAAGCCATTGTGGAGGCTAACAACCAGGCCTCAATGGGCTTCCGCCGTACCAGCAACGCTCCACCCCAACCACGTACAACATCAGGCAATGACCATAGTCAAGTAGGCCGCCGTCAACCACGTCAGCAGGATAATGGGGCCAAACACCCCCGCAAGGGGGAGCTCCAGCTAGCGCAGATTGAGGACCTGGGAAAAGCCTGGGGGTTGTAATGACAAGAGGCCTTACAACCCCACCTGACCCATCCTCTCAATCCCTGCTCGCAAAAAATCCCTGTGACTACAACGTTCACAAAGTTGAAACCCTGGACGTCTTTCAAGTCCACAGTGACAACCCCGTATTACAAGCAAGCCACTCCTCAAATAAAGTAACACACTTGTCCTATCCCTTCTGTTTCCGTGGGAACACCCACAAATTACTGGTAGATACCGGGGCCAACCACACTATGGTGGACCAGGCGTTTGCCGACTCTCAACAATTAGACCAAGTGCCCAGCAGATTCAAAGCCGTACAAGTAGCTGACTCCCGCAGAGTGGCCATCACCCACAAGACAGTACCCTTCTCTGTGAGAATGGGGAACATCCAGGTTAAGCTCTCTGGACCAATCATGGCAGGGCTCAGCCACAACGTGATTGCTGGTCTTGACTGGCTTTGACACAACTGCCCCTACATCAATTGGGATACCTCTGTCATCACCCTCAACAGAAATGGGGTGGGATTCCAGATTTACCCTGTGGAAATGAGCAAGTTACTCCATGATACTGTTTTTGTCAGAATAACAGAGACGGGCTCATATGATTTCAAGGGGAAGAACTAGACTTCAGCCAATGCTCAGTCAAAGTTATCCGTGCTGAACCACCAGCGGTCCCTCCCTTGACATCTTCACCATCACCAGCGCTTGCGGCACTCCTTGAGGAGTACAAGGATGTATTCAGTGAGACACTTGAACAACTACCTCCTCCCCGGGAGATCCAGCACACTGTACAACTTCAAGGATCCTTACCCAAAGCACAACCATTATACTGTCTCACACCAAAGGAAGATGAAACCCTCCGCCAGCACCTTGTGGACGCGCTTGATAAGGGCTTCATTTGCCCCTTGCTCTCTCCATATGGGGCGGCGGTCTTCTTTGTAGCCAAGAAGGACGGGCCCCTCCACCTGGTCACAGACTACCGCGCCCTAAATGAGGTGACGGTTAAGAACAAGTACCCCCTGCCGCTGATTGACAACCTGTTTAATACACTTGCAGGTGCAAAGGTCTTTAGCAAGATTGATCTCACTGCAGGGTACAACCAGGTCCGCATTGCACCAGGGGATGAGGCAAAAACTGCCTTCTGCACACGCTACAGGTTGTTTGAGTGTCGTGTCATGAACTTTGGAATGACCAACACTCCCTCCACCTTTGCCATGTTGATGAACAAAGCATTTGAGGAACTGATTGGGAAATGTGTGGTTGTGTACCTTGACAACATTATTGTCTTCAGTCAAGATCAAACCACACACCTCCAACACCTCTGTGCTGTCCTTGACACCCTTTGGAAAAACCAGCTAAAAGCTAAACCCTCCAAATGCAAGTTCCTCAAGTTGGAGCTACTATTCCTTGGGCACACCATCTCTGCTCAAGGGATAAAGCCCGACCCTGCCAAGATCAAGGCAATCACCAGCATGCCACCTCCCACCAATGTGGGCCAGGTGCGTACCTTCTTGGGCATGGTTGCCTATGTGCACAAGTTTATCCCCAATTGCAGAGAGCTAATTGCACCTCTCACTGAGCTCCTCAATACCAAGCAGCGCTTCCATTGGACCCCCATCAGAGATTGAGCCTTTGAGACGTTGAAGCAAAGGCTCACAACCGCACCAGTCCTGCAGTTCCCCAATCAAAACCAACAGTACAAACTAGAGACCAATGCCTCTGACAGGGCCATAGGGGGCGTGCTAAGGGTAGAAACTGACAATGGCGTCTTTCTCCCTGTGGCCTATGAGTCCAGGAAACTTACTGACTCAGAACAACGCTACCCCATCCATGATAAAGAATTGGCAGCCATTGTACACTGCGTTGAGAAGTGGCGCTGTTACCTGGAAGGTGCTACCTTCCCACCCCGCGTTCTGACAGACCACAAGTCACTTCAGTACTTCAACACACAGTCTCACCTGACACGCCGCCAAGCAGGATGGGTGGAGCGCCTATCCCCTTACCAGTTACGCATTGAGTACAAACCTGGGAAGGAACTTGTCACAGCTGACGCTCTTTTGCAACTCTACGTAGCGTCCATCACTGGGGACAATGGTTTAGATCCAGATTGGCCCATGCTCTACCTCCGCCCTGAGGCAACCCACTACAAGGGCCTTAACTTGGTCACCATCTCCAAGTTGAAGGACAACAAAAGTCAGTTCACCACCAATGCTGGTAACGTCTGCTGCCGGGCAGAGACAGGTGAGAAGACGCCTTACATTCCCACCACGCAACAAGGGGACACAATATTGCACTACCACCAAACCCTGGGTCACATCAGAGGGCGTAACCTCTTCAAGATCATGAAACATAAGGTTTGGTGGCCGCGCATGCGTCAAGACATCTTGGACCTCCTCAAAACGTGTGTGTTGTGCAAAAAGAACACGTCCAAACCTGCACCCCCCAAGTCTGTCCTGCCCATTGAGGCCATGGAACCCTTTGAGCAGTGGGCCCTCAATATTGTGGGGCCACTCCCCAAAGACAGACTGGGAAAGAAGTACATTATCACTGCCATCAACTACTTCACTTGTTGGCCAGTGGCCTGGGCAACAACCAACCACACTGCCACCACCATTACCCGCTTTATTGGCAAAGAGATTGTGGCCCACTTTGGGCAACCAAAACGTCTCATCACAGATGGCAGTCCCAAACTAGTTGGGCATGTCATGAAAGCATACTGCGCCAAGAACGCACTCCAATGTATAGTTACAACCCCCTACCATCCTCAAGCCAATGGACACGTGGAACAGTTAAATGGCTCACTGGTTCAACTGATTGCCAAGCTCTCACAAGAGCACCCCAACACCGCGTGGACTGAACACCTGCCCACCGCTCTACTCATCCTTTGAGCAAGGATCAACAGGGGCACAGGGTTCAGCCCCAGCACCCTGGCCTTTGGGACACCTGACAGTCTGACAGGGGTTGAACAGGGAAAGCTACGGTCCAAGGTCCCCAACAAGCCTCCCCTAACAACAACCCCATCCCTGGATCAATGGCGTGCCAAGGCCTGGGAAATTGAACACAAGCGGATTGCAGGAGGGACAAAGCACCTCAAAGCTAGGTACGCCGTAGGTGACCCCGTCTACACCCTCAATCCCAATTCCGCCAAGTTGGAACCCAATCACCTAGGGCCCTTCAAGATAGCTGCAGTCTATGACAATCACACCTACCAACTTGAGGATGCCCAAGGGAACACCAAGAAGCTTCACCATGATTGCTTGCGCCCCTGCCGCACCATCCCCACACAAAGGTTGTTTGTGCGGACCTTCCCAGACCTTCTGCAGACTCCAGTCCTGGTGTCTGACAACAAGCAGGGGGCAAGGGGGGGTGTTGCAACCAAGTTTCCAGACTTGCCTGCTAACGTATCTTACAATACACAGGGGCCGCTCAATGAGCTGCCCCTTGACGTATCTAACGTTATGGGTTAATCTGATGGCAATATCAAATGGCGGGTACTTCATCCTAATTAGGAGCGCTGCCAATTTGACTTGCTGATTCCCGCACAAGTTATTCCTTGGCTTTGAACCTTACATGGAACTTCCCACTATGCCACCCCCTTGTGGCCTTGTGGCTTTCCCCATATAGTATATTAATCACAATATTCTACAATAAACAATACCTTATTCTTATTATTCTGTCCTTTCTATTGGACTGTTGTCTTCCCCAATTCCAAATACTGAACCCTCATTGGTTCAGTTGCAACAACTGCACAACAGACTGCTCAAGCTTTTGATACAGGTGCCTGTGCTGTTGAGGCCCTGACTACCCTTGAAGAAAGTGTTTGCCAGCTATGGGCTAGGCAGCCCCCCTTGGAATCTGAGGCAGAGTTTTCCCTGCATATAAACATACTCAATAGCAACAATGGTGGTCCAACTCCCAAAACAGACTTCAAGCCTATCTTTAAGCAAGTCTTTGATCCCAAAACTTCAACCATTGCAGCTTTCCTGACTATCTAAAAAACTGCCATTCAATGAGCTTCAGACAAAGTTAAGAAAGAACATATTCTGACCTGTCTACATCTGACTTGCCAGGGGGTGGTGGTGCCTGAGCTGCCCTCCATTGAGACGTGGGAAGATATGAAGCAGCTTCTGATTGACAATTTTGGTGGTGACCTTAGCCTGGAAGTAAAGAAGGTTGCCTTCATGCATATTGCTTTCAAGCCTAAAGAGACACTAGCCAAGTTTGCATAAAGATTATACATGGAAGGACAGCAACTGATCACAAGTAGACAGTTGACATCTCATGAAGCCTACATGGCTTGTGCTCAAGCCCTCAAGGTTAACCAACTTCTGTGCCTTCACTTCAAAACCCATAAGACTATGATTTCCTCCATGAAGAGCATAAAGACGTTGTTGCAGGATATGCACCTTACCCACTCTGGAGCAGTTGTTAGGGAAGGTCAAGCTACTTCTAACTCTGGTTCATCTTCCCGTGGTCCTTGCATTCTTACCATGAACTCACAAACTTCCCCTCAACGCCAAGGTTGTCACAACTGTGGTCAGATAGGTCATCATTCTTGAGTCTGCACCAACCCGCGGGTTGAAGGAGCTGATCCAAAGGAACAGGCGGGAAAAGAGCAGTCAACCTAGAGGCAGAGACACTCTTGGTTGACAATTCTTTCCAGTATCTTTCAATCCCTCCCTCTATAGATGACTCTGAGCCTGCTGATAATGAGGCTCCTCTTATCCTCCTCTTGTTCCATGATATCTCTGATGACTCTGATACTGACAACACTGATGCATATGGATACTCTGTTCTTACTGTTCCTGAAACCGTTGCAGTCTCCTATAAATTGCGCTCAGGAAAGACTACAACTACTGCTAAGCCTTTGCCTGAAGCCAAAGAAATTGTCTCTTGCCCTTACCTCACTCAGGCCAAGAGGTCCCCCGTGCTAGTGGAGTTGTCAGAAGAAGCTGCCAAGGTTGCTGATGCTGTCTTCAAGAATGTATCTGTTTTGCTCCCTCTCCAGACTATTTATAAGGTGTTCCCAGGGTTAAGATGCATGATTGAGAAGTGGGATAAGGAACTAGCAGAGGCTCAAGATATCTTGGTTGTCCTTCCCCCCTTTGGTTGCACTACCACTTGAGTAGAGATATCCATTCAAAAAGTGAAGATCAAGGCTGTTCTAGACACTGGCTTGCCAGTCAACGTTGTCTCCTCCAAGTTGATGATGAAACTCAAACTTGACCCTGACCTTAATTATCACCAGTCATATGGCACAGCTGGACTGTCTATGCCCCACACCATAGGGGCATACTCTGCTTTACCCATGCGGTTTGGCAAACTTCTTCTAGCTGCGCCAGCAGTTGTCTTGGAAAACGAGAGTTACAATCTCTTAGTTGGCACCCAGTTCCTTAGGGAATATAATGGGATAATCAACTTGAAAGAGGATTACCTCTCTATTCTGGGATACAAAGTCCCTCTGATCTTTGAAGAGCCAGTTAAAGTTCCCGGGAAACAGCTCAAGACATGTGCCTTGGAGTATCCCACTGGGGTTTTCAACCTCAAATATTGCACCCACTCCTCAAACATGAAGTGTCAACCCATGGCTTGTCCTGCGTCTGAAGGGATTCCCCTCCTAGCCACATCCGCTGTCACCATCCCACCTGGCTCCCAGGCTATCCTAGACTCTCAGATATCATATGAACTACCTGAACAAACCTTCTTGGAGTTGTTTTCTCCCCCCTTGTTAGAGCACAACAAACCTGATCTCTGTCCTGGGATCCTAGATGTCTCCCATAAGGACCCTGTTCAGTTGTTGGTAGCCAACCTGACTGCTCTCCCCATGACTGTGTCTAGGGGGCAGGTTGTCAGATATGGAAAGTTGTTGAGTGCTCCTGATGTCCTGTCTCTTCATCCCTTTGGCACGTTCCAAGACTTTAATCTACCTGAGAATGAGCCCCAAGTCCTATCCTTGTTCACTGCACAAGACTTTTCTCAGTTGTCCCCAGTTCAACAGAAAGAGGTGCTAGACTTGCTAGACCAATTTTCCAACATCTTTGCTAAGGACAGTACCAACTATGGGTTAGCCAAAGGCGTTATCCATCAGATTGACACTGGCAACACTCCTCCCTTCTGTGCTAAACCCCATTGCTGCAGCCGTGTAGAGGACACCCAGGTATCTAAAGAGCTCAAAAAACTGTTGGACGCTGGGCTGCTGACTCCTTCCCAAAGTCCTTGGGCATCCCTGCTACTCATCTTAAAGAAGAAGGATGGGGGTCATTTTATTGTGATGGACTATTGCCAATTGAACTCTTTGACCAAGAAGGACTCATACCCCTTGCCGCATATTGATGATGCCCTCTAATGTCTTGGAGGCTCTATGTTCTTCTCCGCAATGGATATGGCATCTGGATACTGGCAAGTTGACCTATTGCCCAAGGATCATCAAAAAGCAGCGTTCATTACCTCTGAGGGGCTTTTTGAGCCTACTTGCATGCTGCAGGGACTCTGCAACGCCCCAGCTACCTTCTAAAGGGCCATGGACTCCATCCTCTGTGACTTGAAGTTGTTGTGCGTCCTAGTATACTTGGTTGATATAACAGTTTTCAGCGCTACCTTCACCAATCACCTGGCTCATCTCAAAGAGGTGTTCATAAAGATTTGAGAAGCTGGCCTCAAACTAAAACCTTCCAAGTGCGCTTTCTTCAAAGAGCGTCTTGAATTCTTGGGTCATGAAGTAACCCAGACAGGGATTCACCCCATGACTAAGAAGGCTGAAGCCATTGACAAAATGCTTCCGCCCACCAACCTGCAAGAGGTACAAGTCTTTCTAGGGATGATGGGCTACTATAGACAGTTTATCCCTGACTTTGCCAATACTAGTGAGCCTCTAGTCCAGCTGTTACGTAATGTCCCTTTTGAATGGACCCCCAGTCAGCATCAAGCCTTTGAGACCCTTAAGCAAAAACTCAAAGAGGCGCCAATCCTAGTGTATCCTGACTATGATAAGTTGTTCATCCTGTAAACCGACACTAGCAATCTAGCTATTGGAGCCATTCTGGCCCAACTAGACAACAAGGGTATAGACCATCCTGTGTCTTACACTTCCTGCGTGCTAAACAAGCATGAAAAGAACTATAGTGTCACAGAAAAAGAGTGTCTTGCCGTGTTGCATGCATTCAAGCAGTTTTGTCACTACGTATATGGTACCCACTTCACAGTTGTCACTGATAACGCTTTACTTAAGTGGTTACAACAGCTGAAGGAGCCTGAAAGGCACCTAGCTAGATGGGCCCTACTTCTTCAAGGTTACAACTTCACAGTGCTCCATCACCCTGGGATTCAACACAAGAAGGCTGATGGGCTCTCCAGAATGCCCATACTTGCTTTGCATCCTGCAGAGGCTGATTGATTATACAAACTAATTGGGTACCCTTATTCTTGGGAAAGTGAGACAGAAGAGGTACAACTGGCCTTGTCCAAGCTATTCAAAGATACCCTCATACGCGGCAATCAGCTCTTCAAGAAGGTACAAGACCAGTATCTGCCTTATGTACAACCCAGCCTTTGCCTCTTGTTGGTGTCACAAGCTCATAAAGAGACTGGGCATGGAGGCATTGCCAAGACCTTTGACTGGCTTCAAAAGAATTACTTCTGGGAGAACCTTTGCCTGCTGATCCCAGATGTCATAGCTAGTTGCCACAACTGCCAGCTGCAGAGGCCTTGAGCTGCTGCCCACAAGTTCAAATTAGTTCCCCCACAACATGCCTTTCACACTGTCAGCATTGACGTTGTAGGGCCTCTCCCCCGCTCACGTTCTGGGTGTTGCTTTATTCTGATTGCTGTTGATCACTTCAGTTAGTGGGTAGAGGCTTGCCCTACAAAGGACATCACAGCTAAGACAACTGCTGCCTTCCTGTTACAAGATGTTTTCTACTACCATGGCTGTCCTCAAGTGTTGCTCTCAGATAATGGGACTAACTTCAATACCAAGCTGGCAACCTCTGTTGTCAAAGCTTTAGGATCACACCAGTCCTTTTCTGCCCCCTACAATCCTTCTACCAATGGGGCAGTTGAGCGTGCAAATTCAACACTGGTCTCTATCATGAGGAAGCTCACCTACTCTGACGCTGCCAACTGGGACCTATACTTACCTGCTGCTCTCTTTGTGTACCGCCTTAGCAAACATTGTGTCACTGGATACTCCTGTTGTAACTGTGCTGTTTTAGCAGAGTTACACGGGGAAAAATATTTAGAAGATAGATAATAATCTTTATTGGAGAGATAGTGATTATATAGCTATAGTGAGTCAATGGATAGTAGGAACATGATTGGTGATCACACGGCTGGATAGAAGAGGGGGTGACTTGATCCTGATAATGAGTCAAGCGCCAAATCAAGATATCCACTGTGAAGGATCATCATCTGTTCATGTTGATAGATTTGGTAATTTGAGTTGACTTCCTAGTCTGGCTTCAGGTGACCAGGTAATTGGATTGCGGGTCACAAACCCACTTGGTTGGAACCTTGTTGGAGGGTCAAGACTGCAGTTTCAACACCCCCCTTTTTCTATGCTGTATGGGCAAGAGGATACTACCCCATTGCTCTTGGGGGCCCCCTGCTTACCTCTGATAAGGCCATGAATCCTGACAACCAGATCAAGGATCTAGTTAACCACATAATTGATATACAGGCCACTGCCTACACTTCTGCATATAAGACTAAGATGCTTCAGCTCTCTCCTGATAATGCTGGACGCTCCCCCTTCCTGAGTTTGATGTTAATGACCATGTACTTTACTACCAACACAGAGTAGGTGGTTGCGCACATAAGTTGGACTCTCTGTGGATCAGCCCTTTAGAAGTGACTTTTAAACAAGGGTCCAAATACACTGTAAAGCTCCTCTCCAGTGGCCGTCCTTTTGCTCAAGTGCATGCAAAGTTCCTTCGTAAATACTACCCCCCTAAGGCCAATCTAGGGGAGGGCAATGTTGTGAATACCACTATTCACCATGTATTGATTTTGCCTTTGGTGGGCCATTTTGAAGACAAATCTCTTGCTTTTGCTTTTGCCTCTCAAAATGAGTTGATGACTGAATCAGGAAGTACAATTGTTTGGTTTCTTGACTCTGCGCATCTCACTTGCCCCACTAATGCTGGTGGCAGGTAATCCTACTGTCCTGGTAGTGTTTTGTGGTATTCCTAACCACTATATATTACATTTCACATTCACCAATAAAAATTAAGTTCTATTCACATTTTTGTCTTTGTGTCTTCTGTACTTCCGCGCCTCTCTCTAGCCACAACTGGTAGAGATTATTCTTCCAGGGCCACAAGGTAAACACATAGCCTTCCCTGTCATCTAACCAAGACTTGGTACAAATCCAATCCTAAGATTAGGATTTCCCGTTGTGTGTCTGTGCCGTGCCTCAGAACACAACAACATGTATCTCCTGTAACTGATTGACAACTTCTTTGACAATTTAGGAGGATCACAGTTCTTCACAAAGATTGACTTAACTGCAGGATACCTGTTGTGTAATTTTAGACAGGGGCAGTAATATTCTACTATCAGAGATCCACTAATTAGAGAGCCTTTCTCCAATTAAATGGAGAAGAGCTCCCAAGTTAAACTTAACTAGAGTGAAGCCTACTAGAATTCCTATCATTACCATATGGAGAAGGTGGCCAAATAATCAAAATCTTCCCAGAAAGGGGGTAAAGTAATTTAGCAAATATTACACGCTGATATATCCCAAGACCAGACAGGGGGCCTTGAGATGAATTATAGGAGTAAATTAAGCAGTTTCAACATAGGGAGCATGTCGTCAATGTGGACCAAATTGATACCAAATGAAGTCTTCAATTAGTCAATGGGAGTTGGTTCAGGGGTCTCAAAGTTCATGTTTGCCTGACCATATCCTATTAACACAGAGAAACCCATATGAGAAGGATGAGTGTGATGATCCACATGTAAACAGGTTTGCAGGCGAGGGTTGATTTGGCTTCAAATAAAGACACTATGCTGAAAATTGACAATGTGTTGTTGGTTTATTACAGGTAGAGGCCTAGTAGGGAATGATGGCTACTAGGGAAGGTAAGGCCTGGCTAGTAGGTGAAAAGACTACTAGGGTCAGATGTTGTCTTCACCCAGCAGAAGATATTGGCTGCTGTGGGCTAGAGGTCCTCACCCAGCAGGAAACTGTGGCTGCTTGGGGTGAGAAACAAGATAGCCCAGCAGGGAAATTTAGCTGCTTGGGGTAGGGAGTGATCCAGCCTGAGGGGTAGTGTGTGCTACTCAGGCTGGGAGATGTTGAGACCCTGGTGGTTAGCGCAGACTGCAAAGATAGAAGAGTGTTCCAGCATGGTAGGCCACTTGGCTACCAGGGCTGAAGAATGTTGGACCCCTGGCAGGTAACACAAGCTGCCAGGGAGAGGGAGAGCTCTGAGGGCTCTACGTATCCTGATACGCTTACAGAAGGTCTGTGAGCAAGCATCCTACCTAATGGACAGGTGGGGTGTCCTTGTTTATGCCCCTATGAGAGCTTTAGGGAGAGACCAAAGTGAGCATTGGAGAGCATATATTTGATCAGAGGTGCCACCAAGGCGGTTTGCTTGGGGAAGCAGCTTCAAAACTTGATGTGATCAGGCCTCTGGAAAGTAAAACTAATTACTTTGCAACTAAAAGCCCAGACTTAATCACCTGGGTGAGTAAAACAACTGCATAGACTTTGATGATCTATGGTTGGATGGCCTAAGTGGATGGCCACTTGCAAGGGCCTAGTCAAATGTCAGTTCAATGTAGACTCATGTCTGGGTCTACAGATTCTGGTAACGGGGACTGAGATAAAGAACTGAGGTGGTTCATAGTTGAGAACCAGCAGAAAATACTAGTAAGAAGGACTGTATGATTACAATGAAGACTAGTTGAGGGACTGTTGGTTCAGGTTGAATTTTGGAACCAAAACAGTTCATTGTGCAGGTGAAACCAAGGTGGTTCTTAGTGAGGATAAGCTGTTGGAAGACTGAAAGGAGCTGTTTATGGACTGAGATGGACTGATTGCTGGTTAAGCTGAAGAGCTGGAAGAGATGGTTGAAGAACTAGCTGAAGGACCAGAAGTTGTTAGTGCAGGACTAGCTATGAAGCTAGAAGATGAATTAGAAGGACTGGTCATACTGAAAATAGAAGCTGGAATGCTGATTTTGGTGTCTAAGAAGAGGAAATATTAAGAAAAGACACAGTTAAATAAGGATTTAATGCTGCCAAAATTATAGTATGAAAAGAGAATTAATTATTATATTATATTACAAGAGAAAAGAGAGAAATAAAATGAATTTCTAGTATTTAAACTGTAAATTTATTAAGTTTTAATTAAGTGAAAAGAAGCTAAAAAGAGGCCAGAAACAGGACGGAGAAACTGTGAAGGCAAATAAGCAAATTTTGCCAAGAACAACTAGGAGAGGCAGAATGGCAAGCAACAGGCAAGTTTGAAGGCGCAAAATGTTAAAGAAAATGTGGAGAAACTCAGAGAAACTTTGAAGAATCAAGGGTTCAAAATTCCCCTAAGTAAAACATATGCAAAAGCGCTTGAGATTTTCTGGGAAAACATGGCAGGAATCATGGCAAAACTGTTCAGAACGTGGAGCAGTTGTTTACCTGGAGCAAGGGTACAACACACCATTTCAAAAACAGCATCTCAAAAAACGCCATCTTGAAATACGGCATCTCAAATTTTTGCTATCTCAATTTACTAGTAAAAACGCCATTTTGATTTACGGCATTTTGACTAAGAAAAAACGGTTCTAAAATTTTAGATTTTTGAACCCCCCAAAAAACCCTAAAAAATTCTCAAAAAATAAAATTCAAAAAAAACATTTATAAGCTTAAAAAATCCTCAGGATGCCAAATCTGCAATAAAAAAATGGGGTCAATGAGTAGCAAAAAGGTTGCGTAAAGTCCAAAAGTTAAAATATCCCAAAAATAACTATTTTCATTGATTTTAACTACAAACTATACTTTAAAATAAGCATAGAATTGTATCAAATACTAAATAAAACTAAAATAATGATAAAAGTAAAGGAAAAAAGAGAGAAGATAGAGTGGTGTTTATTGAGGAAGGATCATACATTGGTTGAAAGAGCAACTGAGATAGCTTGGAGATGCTCAAGCTTGCTATCCTTGGGATAGTAGGCAAGGACCACCTTGCTAATCTCTGTATACTTTTTCACCGCTTTGGTTTTATTGGGGGGATCATCCTTGGTCTTCATGCCTGTTTTAAAGAGGCAGGAGGAGATGGCCAGCTGAGTCTTGAGATGGACCATGATTTTGTTGAACTTGGGCTTCTGAACCTGGACCCTTGTGGCAAATTGACTATGTCACCCTTCAAGAGAAGAGGTGGTCTTGATTAGGCCATCCTTTACCTGCTTAAAGCAGTTCCACTGGATTGAGTCACCGCCTTTTCTGATGCAGTGTGCTCCTTAAAACACTCCAACCCATTGATTTTCAAAATACTCTATGAATGGAGCAAAGGCTGCCTGGTTGGCAATAATGTAGGGATGGCAGAGGAGAGCGTTGTAGAAGTCATTGGTTTCCTCCTTCTGCACAAGGGCAAGGGCAGCAAAGCAGTTGAACACGTCCTTTGCTTCCTTTGTGTCTTCAGTGTAGACCAGCTCATGGAGGTCAGAGCACTTTTGAAGGCGGCAGCAGAGTGCCTGCCAAAAGTGAAAGTAGCATCCCTGAGGGGAGCTCTTGAAGACTCTAATAAAAGCATTGGCCTGAGCCTGCTCAAAATCTACTACCAGGTATTCATGGTATGGAAGGCTTTTGGGCTTTTTCTTGATGGGGGTAGCTTCCTCTGACTGGGCCTTTTTCTTGCGCCCTCTAGTCTCCTTTGGCTCCTCTTCAATGGTGGGGAGGATCTTATCAATCTTGGCCTTTAATATTGTTAGAGCCCAGACATAGGTTTCTTGCTTCTTGTTAGGAAGGAAAAAGAAGACAAGGGGAAGAACCAGATTTCCAACCTGCCCATGGATATTCCAAAGCTGGCTGAAGAGCTTTAGGCAGGTGGAAAAGGTACCATCTGCAAGCCAGGTCTTGCATTTTAAAAGGTTGCAAAGATCCTGGGAGGTAGCAAAGCAGATGATCCGCTCTGGGGCATGTTGCCCATCATCATGAAGGAGAAATCTCTCTTTGTGCCGTGAAAGCTTTTTCTCTTCAGTTAAAATCAACTGGTCAATTGATGAAGCACTGACGCCTTCAGTGCTCAGAGCATATCTCTGGTCAGTGAGATATCTCTGAAGTTTTGAGGCGCCACCAACAGTTGCAAGTTGGGTATCATTTAGATTAATAAGTGCATCATTTACGACCTCAGTTGCAGTTTGGACTTTGGTGGTTGGTATGACCTGGCAAAGAAACCATCAGATCAGTTGATACAGTGGATCAAAGGGCTTGGCACAGTCATGCCCAATAGTCAGGGCTTTAAAACAAGTGAACCCATAGGTGGTGAGTCTAGCTGGACAGCCAACATTATCACATTTGAAGTGATGCTGACGGATGGGCTTCTTCTTGTTGTTGCAGCTAAAGCTGTAGCCCTTGTGGACAAAGCCAGCACCCCCTTTCTTGGTCATAATTGGATAGCTGGTAGGGTAAGTTGGGGGCACAGAAAAGGAGCCATTTCTGTTGCATACATTATGGATGGTATTAAGATCCCAGAGATCAATTGGCTCATCTGCAGGAGCATCAGGCTCAGGCTCCTGCTCCTGCTCTTTTCATCCTCAGGCTCTGAAGTGGGGTCAGAGTGGCGGTTAAAGTTGAATAACTTCTCTTGAGGGTCTGACAGGGAGTAAACAAAAGGAGAATGGGGAGGGGTTGGGCTTGTTTCCTCAGGCTCTGGTGAGGGCATAGGGGTCTTGGGGGGAGCTTTACCCTTAACAGGCTGCTTTTTAGGGGTAGTTTTGGTCTTTTTAACCTTGGGAGGAGTGGTCTTGGACTTTGAGGCCTTGGAGGCCTTAGACGCAGCTTTGGTGGTAGGCTTGGGAGGCATCTAAAAGTGAATTAGTATCAAAATATGAGCAATTTAGGGGTTGTTTTTAAAAAGAAAAACAAGAATGTTTTTAATATAAAAGTATCAATTTTTTTTACATATAATTGTAGAGGAGATCAAATACTATATACTATCAAAATTTCAATGTTTTTTTTTTTGAAAAAATAATTTTTTTATTAGTAACGCAAGTAGGCAAAACTTTGAGTTTTGACTGAAAACTTGCTCTTGAGATGGCGTTTTTGAAGTGACGTAATTGAGATGCTGTAGCTCAAAAACATAGTGTTTTTGACCATTTTTTATATTAAATAAAGAAATCTACGGTAGAGCTACCTCAACCAGGCCAAAGAGTAAAACTTGAATTTCTAAAAAACTAGCTTATACAACTGGGGTTAAAAAATACCCAGTTGTTTAGAGGAGGCTAAAAAATATATATTTGCAAATTTTCATATGTTTTCTTACATTTTTTGCTTAAGTGGTTTTGGACGTGAAACTATACTTTTGAAAAGTGGAAAGCAAGAATTGCGGTGAGGGAATTGATATAGCGTAGCCTGGCGTCATATGTAATTTCCCCTTATTTTCTCCTATCCATTGTGCGCCTTGAATCAATTGGGTGATGTGAAACTTGGTGGAATTTGAAGTGATGTAAATTGAAATGGCGTAATCACCCTCTTCTATATTAAAATCACTATTAAAATATTTTATTGATGAAACCCTTATCAGTGTATCCATGTATAATAAAGTTATAAATTACATATAACAAAACTGGTTTTTTTACCCAGCAATGACAATCACTAGAAGGACTATCATAGTGGCGTCTTTTTAGGTTGTTCCTTTTATAAGTGTCTTAGATTAATACTATAGGAACATCTTCTGGCACTATACCACAGGCTTCATTTTAGTTCAGGTATAAACTTATTTTAGTTTAGGATAGATGGCGTAATTTGAAATGACATAAAGTCAAGATGGCGTAAACACGCCCCACACTAAGTGATTTCATATGTAAATAAAGTTAGCAAAATAAGATTTAATTAATCTGACTCAAAGTGACGGAATTGAGATGACATAAATTCAAGATGCCATATTATAAAAGTATATGTAAATTTTAACTATTTTATTTTTTTTTATTTTTTTGTGATTCAAAATCACTAATGCAAAAAACGCCATCTTGAATTTAATTCAAGATGGCGTTTTTTGAGATGCTGTTTTTGAAATGGCGTGTCCTACCAGAGCAAGAAAGCTTTGGGTTTGAAGCATAGTCAAGAGAAAGTCATTCAGGCAAACTTTTTGGCAAAACAGTTGAATCAAGACGGTTGATTGGCTGTAAGTCAAAAGTGATTTAATCAGTGTTTTGAGGGCTTTAACTGAAGAGTTAAAGCCTAAAAAATGAGGAGCAGAAGCAGAAAATTCAGGGCTTTCATTGGCTAAAGTAAGTTTTAAAGTTTAATATATTGTAGAAAGAGAAAAACTGGATAGTTTAAGCTTTTAAAACAAGAGTTCTGAGAGAGATTTTGGTCTGAAACAAGGAGCTATAAAAGGGGGAGCTATCTGAGACTCTTCAGGGACTGAATTAAGTGGATTACAAAGGCCACAAAGACTACAGAAGGAGCTGCAGACCAAGCTAAAGGGGCAGAAGCCCAAGATAAAGCAGCCAGAGCTGGGAATAAGGGACCAGAGCTGGAACAGATCACAGGAGCCCAAGATAAAGGTACAGGAGCCTAAGACCAAGTACAAGGAGTCCAAGAGATTGTTGGAGGACTCCAAGTATTGGCAAACCCATATTGTTTCCCATATCCAGGCAATATATCAGAAGGTTTCTAAGTGGATCTTCTTTCTAGCTGTGAATAAAGGCCTATTACAACCTCTGCCCAAATTTTCAGTAATTAGAATACAAGCCCAATGAGTGAGCTACCCCATATCTTTTACCCTAGTCAAGGGGAAGAGGATACCTATTGTCAGAATTGTAAGAGATTTGCCACTAGTAAGTCTTTCCAGGAGGAGTGTGTAAGAGAGGGGGGCTAAACTAACTAAGTTTGGCTCCCATCCTGGGGGGACAAACCACCAGGATGCCACCGAGTAAATCACTGGGATGACTGCTATTAAAGGGGACCAGAGGGAGGAAACCGGGGACAGTTGAGGGAAGTAAGAGTTCAAACCCATCAATGCAAAGCCGGCGACCAACCAAGGGGCACAAGAGGGAACAGAAGGAAGGATCTCTGCTTCCTGCAGAGGGACTGAATCTGCATCCTCTGAAATCCAAGAGGGAGACAAGAAAGGGACCTTGGTGCCGGGAGCAGATGAGATGGACTCTGTAGAGTGCAAGTCCAGGTTGTCACAAGTCAGGCTCTTCACTATGGCCTCTCCAGAAGTGAGGAGGTCACCCAAAAAAACAGAAGGCTAGAGGGGTCATCACTTGCGAGGTGTGCCAAAGAGGAGAGGCTCAACCACAAATTGGGGGAGGTCAACCAGAGAAGCAGTAAAAATAGGGCCAAGGTAAACACCACAAATTTCATGATTGGGAGTATCATCACAAAATTATATGGAAAATTTGGAGTCTAACAGTATAACTTGGAGACCCCAAAGAATAATTTTTACTGTAATTAGGGTACCACAAGCAGGCAAGACAAACCAGGACTTAAAGGATTGGTATATAACTTTAACTTGGTCTTGGAGGTCTTGTGTTTTATAGGCAAATCAAAGGCAAACTTGAAGTCAGGCAAAAAAAAGGAAAAATCCAAATTGAAGTAGGTATTTATAAAAAAATCTAACTAAAATTCTAGGATCAAGTTATTCTCTATTTTGAAAGCAAGCATAAGCATAATAACAACTATACACTAACACTTCTTCTAGGGGCTCCAGGAGAACAACAGGGTTCAAACTGCACAGAAGGAAGGTAAAATGAAAGGGAAAAATTACTAACACTTTCTAGAATGTATAGGAGACTCAAAAAGAGTTCCCAAACAAACTTTTCAAAGGAAAATGACAATAAAGATCCAAACTTAAATTGAAATTGTAAGATCAACAAGCAGAGGACTGAAAGTCCCCTGGCTATGTTTAAGGGATGGGTTTGTCAGGAATTCAATCACCTGACCAACAGACCAGGATCTGATTGGGCGGAGAATAAATTTTGCTGACCTGGGTCAGGGGAGCTGGAGAGTTTCAAACCAATTTCTGGAGAGCCACCTGATTGGCTGGAGTTGGGGCCAGGCATTTGGGGGCCATTAAACTCTTGGGAAGTCAATCTGGAGCCGTTTGATTGGCCTGTCTTAATACTCATTAATAACAGTTGACACCAAGCTAGCAAGTAATCCAAATTAATTAGGGTTTCCTCTATGGATGGGGCAGTAAATGCTGGGGGGTCCACAGAGTACGCCAACACAAATATTTCATCCATAGTGTGGGCTAAGTCTTTGAGTGAATTAAGTGGGTTTGCTGGACTTTGAGCAGTTTTTTTGTATGGCGAGGAAAGACGGTCCTATCCAAGGCCAAAGGGGGCAGTGAATTTACAGAGTGGGAGAGATTAACTAAGCATCTTGAGATGGCAGATAGAGGAAGTGAGTTCATAGGAAATGAGTTTACTAGGTTGTTAAAAGACTGGTACAGGCACACAGAGGGGTTGGCGCCAGCTGAAGTACAGGTGCATGGTGGAGATGTCCGCCTAGTAATTGGAAAGGTGCTGGAAGAGTTTGCAGTTATGCAGGCCAAGTACAAGCTTTTGACCAACCATTCACTACTGCTGGGAAATGACAACTCCTCCAAGCCAATCCCTGGCTATGACCCAGGACACGCTTTGGGGACTGGCAATCAGGAACCCCACAATGGGCTTCATGTTTTTGAGGACAAACTCAATTTATCTACTAATCAGATTATAATTTGAAAATTTAGATTTTAGTTGAGAATGTTTGAGAGGATTAAAATTTTTGGAGCAATTTCTCAAACAGGGGGATTCAGCTTAAATGCTAAAGTGGAGGGGGAGTGACATAGGTTTTACCAGTGGGCCCTGCTAGTTTTGGTGGTGGGGTATTGCTTTTCAGAACTGCAGCAAGCTGCAGCCTGCAATATAGGAAGAAGCATGACTGGTTATTGCTTGCAGGGTGCATTTGGGCTCTGTGTTATGAGCTGGTAGGGATTTCTTCTTTGGATGTAGGATAGTCCTTTGGCTTGGTTGTTTAGTTGGCTCTGATTGGGTATCTGAGGACTCTATTCCTTGATCTGGTTCCAAAATGCATTTTTTATCATACTGATTGGTTAGTTTCATCTTTTGGATAGTTTTGGGTCCATTAATTAATGCTATTTTATCATTAATTGAATTTGCGTCATTGCTGTAGTCTTCAGAAGCCAAGATAATTGGGTTTAAAGTAGTATTTATATTGAATTAGTTGATTTTACTCTTGTTTTTGCTTTTGGATGAGGCCTCAAGTTTAAATTTAAATCTGTGTTTCTTTATCAATTTTGAACGCATTTTAAATACAGTTTTCTTTAAAGACAGGGGATTGCAACTAGTATCTATTTGTGCATTTATAAATGTTTTTTTTCATATCTTCTGAGCTGGCAATGTAATGGTGTCTAAGTAAGCAATTTCCTTCCCTTTTGGGTAAGGAATATAGTTCCTTACATCTACTGATAGTTAGCCAAATATCCTGATTCTCAACACTCTACCTGTGGGTGGTAAAGTGACAGCCAATAAAAAAAGAAGGAAGATAATATGGCAAAACTATTTTATTGGGAAGTATCTATTGTAAATTATATAGAGCAGAATGTGTGCTGTGATTGGTTGGAAGGAAACAGAATAGGCTGTTATTGAGCCACACAGATAGTGTCTGAATTAAAAGCTGATAGAACAACCGGTTTCATGCAGTTGTAAATAAATAGGAAATGATAATTATAGTCACTAATTGGCTTTGAATCTCATATTCCATTTGTTGGAGCATGTGTGCAATTAATGTAACTACTCATTACTGCATTTGGACCTGTAGTTAAGTAGATAACATTGGAGGAAATTTGAGTACAATAAAAAATTGTGCAATTATTTAATTATTACGTCATTTTACATCCAGATGTTTGATACATTGTCCTATTCAATACTGGAACTGCAACAATACCATCAAATCCATGTTAATCCTGAAGACATTTTAAAGACAGCATTCAGGACCAAACACAGGTCATTTAAATGTGTAGTTCTTAATTTTGATATAAAAAATGCCCCAGTACCTTTGTGGATTTTATGAACAAAGTGTTCAAGGACCACATTGGGAAAAGAGCCATAGTCTACCTAGATGATATGATCATTTATAGCCTTGAAAAGAAAAAGAATTGTAAAGATGTTCATGTAGTGCTCAATACGCTTAAAGACAACCAGCTTATAACTAAACCTTCCAAATGTGAATTCTTATCAGCTGAGCTACTGTTTATAGCACACATGATTAGTAAAGATGGAATCAAACCAGAAACAAAAAAGGTAAGGGCTATCACATAGATGCCAGCACCACATAACAAGAGTAAACTCTGAATGCTTTTGGGAATTTTTGTATATGATAGGAGATTCATCCCTGATTGGGGAGCTCTAACTGCCCCTGTCTGCAATCACTGGAAAGACAACCAAATCTGTATAGACTCTGCTGAAAGAGCAACACTTCCACCAATTGAAAGAAAAAATGGTCACAGCACCTATCTTGCAATATCTAATTTAGGAAGGAATCTATAAACTAAAGACAGATACTTCTAATTATGCAATTGAAGGAGTACTTAGGATTCAAACAACAGAAAAGTATTTCCTCCCTGTTAAGTATAAATCAAGGACATTGTCTGAAGTTGAAAAAGATACCCAATTCATGATAAAGAATTGGTAGCTATTGTTCACTGTTTAATGATGATGCATTGCTATTTAGAAGGTGCACAAATATTCAAAGTGCTAACCAACTACAAGTCATTAGTATTCTTTAAGACTCAACAACACCTATCTAGATGACAAGCTGAATAGATGAGCCTCATACAAAGGTACCCAATGCAAATTGAATACAAGTCAGGCAAGGAAATGCTTACTGTAGATGTCCTATCAAGGTTATACTGTAAAAATCTAATATGTACTGATGGAGACCCTGATTGGCCCATGTTAATAATGGGAAATATCCAAGAGGAGTTCCCACCTGGTAGACAAATTTCCATACAAGAAAAGTTCTTAATAAAAAACACCTGTTCAAAAGCATATATGGCACTTTACACTGTATCTTTCCAAGTGAAGATAAAGTGCCATGTGTACTTTCAACACAAAAGATTGACAAAATACATTTCTACCACAGAGACTTGGGTCACACCTGTAGCAGTAATATGCATGAATATATTAAAACTTGCTACTGGTGGCTCAAAATGTTGGGCAAAATCAAAGAGGTTCTAAAAATGCAAAGTATGTGAAAAGTATGCACAGTCTAAGGAACCCCCCAAGTCCATGATGTCAGTGTCAATCACCAAACCCTTCAAGGTATAAACATTGAACATTATGGGCTCAAGCCAGGAGATAAAAAAGCAAAATATACATCATTACAGCCAGTAACTATGCAACAAGGTGGACCATGGCACAAGCCACAAAATAACTCAAAGGGAATGATGTGAGACAATTTATTGGCAGAAAACCATAGCCAAGTTTGGAAAACTGCACTCCTGATTACAGATAGAGGGATGTAACTTACTGCCATCATATCAACATCTAACTCACTAAAATTGAAAAATATACTGTTGTCAGCCCTTATTACCCACAAGCTAATGGGAGAGTGGAAATATTGAACAGTACTCTCATAGAGGCACTCAGTAAATTATCCACCAACAACCCAAGACTCTGGTATGACATTCTCCCTACAGTGCCAATGGTATATCAAACATGTGTCAACCACAATACTGGCAAAAGCTCATATAAACTTGTCTATGAGCACAAGACTGCCATTTTCAGCACTAAGTTAGGACCCTGGTTACCTTTACCTTAGGAGATAACAACTGACAAGGACCCGTATGTACAACATGTCATAAAGAACTAAAAGATCAAGGAAAAGGAAGAGTAGAGAGATTCTCACTTCAACAGGAACAATTCCAAGTTAGAGATAAGATCTGGGTTGTCAATCATGATCTGCATAAGTTGGAGCCAGGGTTGAGAGAACCAGGGGGTTTCATGGAAGTTAAACCCAACAGTACCTACCTCAGCAAAGAAATTTGCGCTTGTAAAGGTTTAAAACATATGCACCATGATTGACTTTGCCTATGCAAAGCAAGAACTGCACAACACAATTATTGGCTACCTGTTCCCAATGAAAAACTAGATCAATACCAAGCTTGAATCCTCAACACCCTCAATATATTTCCTAAGGCCTCACTAATGGGTTCTTGTCCACCAGTCCCCAAAGTGTGTCCTGGGTCATAGCCAGGGACCAGCTGGAAGGAGTTATCATTCTCTAGTAAGGGAAATGCATCTCAAAAGTATGTATAGGGGCCAAAATAGGCCTTTATTTACTTTCAGAAGGAAGATCCCCTTAGAAACCTTCTGATATATTGCCTGGATATGGGAAACAATATGGGTTTGCCAATACTTGGAGTCCTCCAACAATCTTTTGGACTCCTTGTACTTAGTCTTGGGCTTCTGCACCTTTGTCTTGGGCTCCTGCACTTTGCTCCAGCTCCAGTTCCTTATTCCCAGCTCTAGCTCCTTTATCCTGGACTTCTGCACCTTTATCTTGGTATTAATCTCCTTCTGTAGTACTTGTGGCCTTTGTAATCCAGTGTGTGAGTTCCTGAAAAGCCTCAGATAGCTTCCCCTTTTATAGCTCCTTGTTTCAGTCCCTGTTTTCCTCTCAGAATTCTTGGTCTTCAAATCTTAAATTATCCTGTTTTTTCCCTCCACAATATATTAAACTTATTATCTTACTTTATCCAATGAAAGCCCTGGATTTTCTGCTTTATTCCCTCATTTTTTAGGCTTTAACTCTTCAGTTAAAGCCCTTAAAACACTGATTAAATAAGCCTTGGCATGCAGCCAATCAGACCTATAGATTCAATGGTTTTGAAAAAAAGTTCAACCAAATGACTTGCTCTTGATCATGGTTCACACTTGGTGCTGTCTTACTCTGGATAAACAACTGCTCCGCGTTTTGAATGGTTTTGCCGTAATTCCTGGCATGTTTCCCCGGCAAAACTTGAGCACTTCCTCATATGTTTTACTTGAGGGGTTTTCAAACCCTCAATTCTTCAACATTTCTTCAAGTTTCTCCGCATTTTCTCAACCATTTAGCACTTTGAGCTTGACCGTTGCTTGCTTCTTGCTCTTTCCAACCAACTCAGCAAAATTCCAGCCTTTGTTCTCAAAGTTTCTCTGTTCTGTTTCTGGTTCCTTTCTAGTCCATACTGCTCAATCAATCCTTTAATAAACCCACAGTTCAAAAACTGTAATCTATTTCCTTTTCTCTTCTTCTAAATAATATGATAATTCTTTCATCTTTTATATCATATTTTCTGGCAGCTTCAATCAATTCTTTTACTGCTTCTTCTCCATTAACAATTCCACTTTTCAGAGCCCAAATCAAGTAGCTTAGCTCCTGTTTCTGCCTCTTCTAGCCCTTCTTAACCAACTTTCAGATCTTCAACCAGTCCTTCATCATAATATTCTATTTCTTCAGCTAGTCCTGTATCATGACCTTCTATTTCTTCAGCTAATCCTGCACTATAACCTTTTAGTCCTTCAGAAAGTCTAACTCTATCCATCAGCTAGTCCACCAACCAGTCAATTCCAGTCTACTGACCAATCTTTTCCAAGCCATCAGCTAGCCATCACTATGAGCCACCTTGGTTCCAACTGCACAATGAAATATCTTGATTCCCAACTTCATCATGATCTTCCAGTCCCTCAACTAGTCTTCACTTTGATCATAAAGTCTGTCTTACTAGTCTTCACTGTTGATCCCACACTATGAACCACATTGGTTCCAAATCACAGTTCCTGTTACCAGAACCTGTAGAACCAGAAATGAGTCTACATTATTACTGGCGCTTGATTGGGCCCTAGCAAGTGGCAAACACTCAGGCCATCTAATCATAGATCACAAAGTCTATGCAGTTGTCTTTACTCACCCAGGTTGATTAAGTCTGAGCTTTCAGTTGCAAAGTTATCAGCTTTGCTTCCCAGAGGCCTGATCATACCAAGTTCTGCAGCTGCTTCCCTGAGAAACCATCCTGGTAACACCCCTAAGCATATCCATGCCTCCACTTTCAACTTCAGGACCTTCCCAAAGTCTTAAGGGAAACATAACCAAGGACACCACATCAGAATGTTAGGTAGAGTGCTTGCTCACAGACCTCCTGTGAGCGTATTAGGGTACATAGAGCTCTCAAAGCTCCTCCTTTCCCTGGCAGCTTGTGTTACCTGCCAGGGGTCCAACATTCTTCAGCCCTGGTAGCCAAGTTACCTACCATACTGGCACACTTTCTCACCCTGGCAGCCCCCATTACCCACCAGGGTCTAAACATCATCCAGCCTGAGTAGCACACACTACCCACTGGGCTGGATCACTCCCCACCCCAAGCAGCTAAAGTTCCCTGCTGAGCTATCTTATTCATCACCCCTAGTAGCCACAGTTCCCTGATGGGTGAGGACCTCTAGCCCACAGCAGCTAATATTCTCTGACGGATGGGGACATCATTTGCCTCCAGTAGTTCTCTGTTACCTACTAGGTAGGACTTACATTCCCTAGTAGCCATTATTTTCTACTAGGCATCTACCTGGTAAAAGCCACTAGACTTTCTCTTGGCCAACCTTAACCCCACCTGCAAAACCACCAAACATGTGGACTGTCACATCCACCTTATAGTATCCCAGGGAGAGATGTTGCAACATCTACAATTACTCCCTCTTGGGAAAGCATTTTCCTGAGTGATACCCTGATTAATAGTTAAATTGGTGGCCCTCTTATCAGCTGCCCATCTTATACTGGGATCAACCCTTTCAAATCCTAAATAAAACACTACCTGGACAAGCCCCATGACTACCATGATGTGCATGGACAGTATGTGGCTTCCATGATACTATATAACACTCTAAATTCATATCAATAAGGTATCATTCTCTTCTTAATTCACCCCTTTATTTTTTTATATACAGTAGTTTTAAAAGCTATGGAAACAAGAAAAAATACTTTGGATTTTAACAAAATAAATAAGATTTAAACAAAATTAAAAAACAATTTTATATTAATTTACACTGGATTTATTTATTTTTAATTTTGTTTTAATCTGATTTATTTTGTTTTAATCCAAAATATTTTTGCTTGTTGCCATAGCTTTTAAAACAACTATATATACTTCCCAGAAGTATATACTTGTCAAATAAGCAGGCTCAATCCGCTAGCAAGGTTCCAAGTAAGCAGGTTTGTAACCTGTGTGTCAGGGAACCAACCCTGATTGGCCAGCTTGCTAGTGTTTGGGAACTGGCAGGTTGCGGACTGGGTGGGCAGAGCCCACCAAAGGATTGGTGATAACTTAATGAGTTAGGACATTGACTTGCCCACCCACAACCACAGACCAGCGGCTAAGACAATAGTATCTATTACTCCCGTGAGAGTAATATATACAATTCCAAAAATCTTGTTGGTATGGTCCAGTGGGAGCTCGGCGGCGGAGGCAGGCATTGGTTTGGGGGTGACAGGTGGTTCCATGTCCATTTGGTAGGCGGGAAGAAAGTTGTATTTGTCTCTGAACAGGCAGGGTTTGATAATGTACCAAGGACCTTCTTGGTTATATCTGGTTAACTCTGTAGTTCTGACCAAGGGATCCTGGCCTAGTATGTTATCAGCAGTGTAGTCCTTGTACTCAGGCTTTAAGGGGTACTCTGTTAAATGGACAGGACCAAAGGGAGCACCTGGCAGGCGGTACGTAGCTGGCGGGCTAGCAGGGGGGTTAGACAATCTTGGGGTTAACTGGAAAATGGCAAGAATAAAATATGGCAATAGTTGGGGAAACCAATATCTCATAACCTTTATTTAAAAATGACAATGGGGGTTGATCTTGGCCTGGCAGGTATCTATACCACGCTGCCAGGCTTCACTACCTGGTCAGGTTTTCTGGGCTTGGGCGGGTTGGCATTGGGTGTCTCAGATGGCAGTGTGACGCTTGGCACTGGTGGTTTGCCACTGGCCGCTTTGGGGTGAGCAGACTTTGAATCCTTCTGTTTATTGATTTGGGTATTGGGTGCCTCTTTGGGTTCAGTGCCTTCCCTGGGACTTTGGGGGAGTTTGGAATAACTTCCAAGGGGAAATTTGTCTATTTCACCGGGAAAACTGCCGGTGTCAGGTGTTGGCACCTCAGGGAAATTCCCAGCATCTTTCACTGGTGGTTTGCTTGCAGAATCCTGTGGGGCAGCTAAGGGTTTGGGTCCTGGCGGGCTGGCAGCAACTTCATCAATCAGCAGTGGGTTGTTGCGTTCCCAGCCTATGAGTCTGGCAGTCTGCAAAGGGTTTTGTCCAGGGTTTGACTCTGATTCCGTATTTGGAGATTTAGGAGCATCCAAATTGTCATTCTTGACATCATCCCTTTCTTCCCCCAAAATCTCCCCTTTCAGGGCCTTCTTCTCAAGGTATTGTTGGATGGCCTGTTTGGCATTGGTTAGGTTGCTCAAGGGTTCCCAGGTGCTTTCTTCCGGGGGGTAGCCTGACCACTTGACGTAGTACTGGGGGTTCTTTTAGTGAACCCAGTTGCCGTGGATGTACTCAACTTTGTACTCATTTGAGTGGTCCTTCCGGATTGGTGGGGGGCTTGATTTGATCTTCTGGTGGGGAAGGGAGTTTCCGTCTTTTTTGAACAGCAGGGCACAGTGGAACACGTTAAGGATCTTTCACGTGGGGGGTAGGTCAAACTTGAAGGCAACTTCTCCAATGAGCTTGGTGATTTTTTGTGGTCCGCTTTTTCTGTGAGCTAGTTTTCTGCAAGGCACATGAAGGGGCACGTTACAGGAATCCAAATAGACCTCATCTCCAACTTAGAGGGGTTTACCAGGGGTCCATTTTCAATCAGCAAAGGCCTTGTATGTCTGTACTGCTTGGTTCAGGTTTGCTAGGCATATAGTTTAGGTGTTGTGGATCTGTTTAATCCAGGCGTGTCCAGACAGGTTGGTTTCCTTGTTTCCAATGCTAGGGTCCCATGTGGGGTCAAACCCATAGTTGGCTTTGAAAGGGGACATTCCAGTAGATGGATGGTCTTTGCTGTTGTAGGCGTACTATGCCATGGGTAGTATCTCGGCCCAGTTATCTTGGTCAGTGTTGGCATAGCATTGTAGGTACTGTTCAAGTATTTGGTTCACTTGTTCAGTCTGGCCGTCAGTCTGTGGATGGTAGGAGGTTGATACACAGCGCTTTACCCCCAAATCCTTCATCACCTGAGCCCAGTAGTTGGAGGTGAATTGTGGTCCTCTATCAGTGATGATTTCCGCCAGAGTGCCATTTTGGGTTAGGATGCGGTTGTGGAAATGTCTAGCTGTCTCTGCAGCAGTGCAGTGGGTGGTGGTAGGGACAAAATAGGACATTTTAGTGAATCTATCTACTATTACTAAAATGGCATTGAACAAATTTGAAGGGGGTAGTTCTACAATATAGTCCATTAAAACGGATTACCAGGGCCCCGTTGGTATGTCTAGTGGTCTTAGCAGGCCTTCAGGTTTAGATCTACGGGGTTTGGTCCTCCCACATGTCTCACAGCCCTCAATGTAGGTGGCTACGTCTTTGTCCATTTGGGGCCAAGCATAATTCTTCTTGATTCCTTGGAGTGTCTTGAGTCTGCCAGAATGACCAGTCATCTCCAAGTTGTGATAGTCTATGAGAACTTTGGTCCTTGTCTTGCCTTTGGGTACATAGATTTGGTTATGCAACAACAAGGTAGTTCCTTTCAACAAGAATCCTTTCTTATGATGGCGGCTCTCAGGGTCAGAGGTCAAGTTGGCAATGTGTTCTGTTGAGTATTTGTCTAATTTTTGCGCCTCAATTATGTCAGGCTTATGGGCCATGATCTTCATGAAAATCAGTTGGATGCCTAGGCTGGAAGGGTTGAGGAGTACATGGGTGTTGTGGTCCTTAGTCTCAGCTGTGGTGGGAATCATATCTGCTCTTCTGCTCAGTGCGTCAGGTGCTATGTTGACTTTCCCGGGTTTTTAGTCAATTATCAGGGTGTAGTCAGCCAGTTCTAGAGCCCATCTGGCCTGCCTCTGGTTCAACTGTCTGGGTTTAAAGAAGTAGACCAAGTTCTTGTGGTCAGTTAGGACTTTTACTGGGAATTCAGCGCCACATAGGTACTGGTGCCAATGTTTCAAGGTCTTCATTATTGCAAGCATCTCCTTGTTATAGATTGGGTAGTTTCCTTTGGCAGGTGGCATCTTCTTGGAGTAATATACTACAAGATGCAGCATACTATCCCATCCTTCCTGAAGAAGGACCCCACCCACCACAAAGCCAGACACGTCAGTTTCCAGTACAAATGGCTTGGAGGGATCCGGCATGGCCAGGACAGGGGCAGAGGTGAAGGCAAGTTTCAAGGTGTCAAAGGCAGTGGTACACTCTGGCGTCCAGGCAAAGGTGACCTTGTCAGAGCAAAGGCGGGTCAGGGGAAGAGTAATGTGAGAACTTTTTTGATGAAATCTCTGCAATAATTTTCCAGGCCCAAGAAACTTCTCACATCCTTCCTGCTTTTGGGCACCGGCCAAGACCTTATTGCTTCTACTTTGTCTTGTGCCATGGCAAAGCCGCCAGACTTTACTACATAACCCAGGAATTCCACTTTGGGTTGGAAGAACTCACACTTCTTGAGCTTAGCGTGTAAATTGGCTTGGGAGAGTTTCTCCAATATGAGGTCCAGGTGGCGCAGGTGTCCCTCGTGAGACTTGCTGTAGATGAGAATATTGTCCAAATATGCAACACAGAAGCGGTCAAGGTATTCCCCTAGGACAGTATTGATCATCCTTTAGAAGGTGCTGGGGGTGTTGCAGAGGCCAAAGGGCATCACCAGGTACTCATACAGCCCATATTGGGTTTTGAAGGCAGTCTTGTACTTGTCTTCATCCTTGATTTGGATTTGGTTGAACACATCTTGGAGGTCAATTTTTGAGTACACCTTGGCTCCAGTCAGTACATCACAGAGGTTGCTGGCATTAGGGATGGGGTAGCGGCTCTTCACTGTGATGTTGTTAAGTTTTTGGTAATTCACGCATGGGCACATCCCACCATCTTTTTTCCTAAAAACAGCATGGGTGATAAGCAGGGGGCCTTTGACACTTGGATGAAACCCTTTTTTGTCATATCTTCCAGGTATGCTTTCAAGGCTACTTGTTTGCAGTGGTTGCAGCTGTAGATGGGGCTGTGGTGCAGTTGAGTCCCTGGTAATAGGTCTATGATGTGGTTATATATTGAATGGCTGGGTAGTTTTGTGACTGCTTCTTCACTAAACACATGGTTCCATCTCTGTAGGGGGTAAGCAGTATTCCAACACTAGGTTTTATTTTCATGGTCAAGATTTTGTTGGTAGGGGGTTGGTCATGGCTCATACAAAAAGGAACAGTGTCACAGGATTCTGGTTGGCTCAACATGGCAATTTGCTTGCGGTAGTTCAGGATCAGGCCATGTCTGTTGGACCAGGAGTCACCCAGTATAAGGGGGTGGGGCAGTCTGGGTAAGAGGATCAGGGACAACAGGTACACATTATGTATAATTGTCAATGGGAGTTCTTGTTCACACTCATAGCCAGTGTCCAGAGAGCTGTTTCCCATGACTACTTGTAGGCTACGCTCTGAAGCTATCATGCCTAGTTCCTTTGCCAGACCAGCGTCAATGAAGCTTTCATCAGCTCCTGTATTAATAAAAGCTTTGATCTGGCGTTTGTTTCCCAATAGTTCTATGGTCACTTGGATGAATTTGTAAGACTGGGAAGAAGTGTTTATTTGCGCCAGTGAGACTGGGGCAGTGTTCTTCTTAGGGCAGGCTCTGGTCAAGTGGCCTACCTCGTGGCAGTGGAAACAGAGTCCTTCACAATAGTGCTGTTGGAGCTCTTTGGGCGTCATTACTGTTCTGTTGGTGGTTGGTGCTCGGGTTTGGCGGGTCTGGGAGAGGCCAGCATTCTCTTGGTTCATGCTAAGGCCCTTGCACAGGGGAACCAGATTGTCTAGGCTGAGGGTGGGCGGATGGTGCTTCAACAAGTCCTTCATTGCTAGGTTGACTCCCTTTTGGAAGATGATGGCTGCCAGTTTGTCTTCCAGTTAGGTGCAAGTTTTTAGTTTTAGGAATTTGTCAATGTAAGCTTGGATGGGACGGGCGCCCTGCTAGATTTTCAACAAGGAGTTCAGGGCGTAGTATCTGGTGTTGCGGTCTTCCCCTGTGGCCATCAGTTTGGCTTCAAACTTGCCATAATCTAGGCAAAATTCCACGTCTTCAGTGGTGGCTTTGCTAAACCAGTCAAGGGCGTCTCCTGATAGCATGGCGGCTAATCCAAGTACCTTTTTGGTGTCACTGGAATAGGATGGGGCATTGGCTTGAAAATGTAGTTGGAGCACTGGCATGGTGCGGCGGGCCTCTTTGAGAGTGAGTTTCCCAATCTGGGGCATCTCCACTTTGGTGAGGGATTGGTTGACTATCACATTCTGAACCTGAGAGGAGGGTCCTTTGGCGGCGGGTTGGAGTTCTTGGGGTTGTCTGGGGTCACATTTGTATTCTTCCATGCGGAAGAAATCAGGTTCTTGGTCATCATAAATGTGTAATAAGTGATTATCATTAAAAAAGACATACAAGATGCCTCAAGGATAATCAACATCTTGGGGCTCAGGGTACTAGGTTTAAAATAGGTTGTCATAATGTCAGGGAACCAAACCTGATTGGCCGGCTTGCTAGTGTTTGGGAACTAGCAGGTTGCAGACTGGGTGGGCAGAGCCCACCAAAGGATTGGTGCTAACTTAATGAGGTAGGACATTGACTTGCCCACACACACCACAGACTGGCTGCTGGGACAATAGTATCTATTACTCCCGTGAGAGTAATATATACAATTCCAAAAAGCTTGTTGTTATGGTCCAGTGGGAGCTCAGTGGCGGAGGCAGGCATTGGTTTGGGGGTGACAGGTGGTTCCATGTCCATTTGGTAGGTGGGAAGGAAGTTGTATTTGTCTCTGAACAGGCAGGGTTTGATAACATACCAAGGGCCTTCTCAGTTGTATCTGGTTAACTCTGTAGTTCTGACCAAGAGATCCTGGGCTAGTATGCTATCGGCAGTGTAGTCCTTGTACTCAGGCTTTAAGGGGTACTCTGTGAAATAGACAGGACCAAAGGGAGCACCTGGTGAGCAGTATGTAGCTGGAGGGCTGGCAGGGGGGGTTAGACAATCTTGGGGTTAACTGGAAGATGGCAAGAATAAAATATGGCAATAGTTGGGGAAATCAATATCTCATAACCTTTATTTAAAAATGACAATGGGGGTTGATCTTGGCCTGGCAGGTATCTATACCACGCTGCCAGGCTTCACTACCTGGTCAGGTTTTCTGGGCTTGGGCGGGTTGGCATTGGGTGTCTCAGATGGCAGTGTGACGCTTGGCACTGGCGGTTTGCCACTGGCCGCTTTGGGGTGAGCAGACTTCAAATTCTTCTGTTTATTGATTTGGGTATTAGGTGCCTCTTTGGGTTCAGTGCCTTCCTCAGGACTTTAGGGGAGTTTGGAATAACTTCCAGGGGAATTTGTCTATTTCACCGGGAAAACTGCCGGTGTCAGGCGTTGGCACCTCAGGGAAATTCCCAGCATCTTGCACTGGCGGTTTGCTTGCAGAATCCTGTGGGGCAGCTAAGGGTTTGGGTCCTGGCGGGCTGGCAGCAACTTCATCAATCAGCAGTGGGTTATTGCTTTCCCAGCCTATGAGTCTGGCGGTCCGCAAAGGGTTTTGTCCAGGGTTTGACTCTGATTATGTATTTGGAGATGCAGGAGCATCCAAATTGTCATTCCTGACACTGTGATCCAGTTATCCAGTCATTCACAGCCAAACTAGGAAGTCAACTCAAATATTCAAATCCAACAACATGAATAAATGATGATCCCTTATGGTGGATACCTTGTTTTGGCGCTTAACTCATTACCAGGATCAGGCCACCCCCTTCACCATCCCACTGTGCAATCAACACTATTATGTTCCTGTTATCCATGATTCACAATGACTATATTTTGTGTATCTCTCAATAAAGAATATTATCTAGTTTCTAAATATTTTCCCCTTCTAAATCTACTAAAACAGCACAGTTATGACATACTTGACAATAAATATAATATATTTGTAATGTGACAGAAGTCATCTTGATTGTCATATGTATATTTTGTTGTGTGTCTGGACATTTTCCCCCATTAGTACCCCCTTGTCTATGATATGAGCCATTATTTTTATTAAAAGGTTGGATTCTGTTCTAGACTGAACTGGTTTTTTAAGGCAATTGTATATTTTTATCTCAACAGGTAATAAAACCACTGTTTTTAAGTTATTTTTATTTATTTATTGCAAAAATAAAATAAAATTTTTATTACTGGTTACTGTTGATATTTTGGGGTCTTGAGGAAAGATATTTATTATTGGTCATTGTATGGGGTTTGTTGATAGAGATTTTATGGCAACAATCTATAGCTACCAATTGGGTCTTGGGATACAGCTACAGCCTAGCAGTGTCTTTTTGGGCTGTAGGAGAAAATACACAGGGTCTGCAAGTATACAGTGGCGCGCTCTACTTGGATAATTCTGATTACTAGGCATCAGCTAGTAGTGATACACTGATAGAGATCTGTAATCTCTATCTTCAAGGGTTAATATTCTGCTCAATCTATAATTAGGAGAGCATTTTATATAGGGTGGATAAGCCCTCTTGCCAGCATGTTGTCTGACACTTCCAACTCTTACTAGTCAGTCTATCTGTTCCCCAGACTGCTAGTTTCAGCCCCCAGAGATAGGCAGCCATGCCAGTCTGTCATGGGACTTCAATGGATTACCAGCCTCAGCCTATCTTGATAGCATCTTGGCAGTATCCTGTTTGTAATCATGCATATGAGAGTTTAGTTACCCTGCCAATGGGTTTTTGCATTCTGCATTTTTTTGTCTAATTGACCTTTCATCTTGATCATAGGTTCCACTGCGTCTCCAGGGGCAAATGTTTGGCAGCAGAACACCCTGCAATATTATTCAGGAATCATCAACCTTATTGGCAGAGGCGGGTTCTGTAATCATAGTCAGGAATCATCAAGCTTGATTGTTTAGATTCAACCCAATGAGAAGTCCAGTAGTAAACCACAATCAATCTTTGGGGTAATTATTAGTGTACTGATTACCCAAAGCTATGAACAAGATCAGCTGATACTTCCTGAAGCTTGACAGCTTTATGGTGATTGGCTATCTGGAGCCAATCATTCAGGAGAAAAATGGTCAATTCTACCATATTATTCCAAACCCCTGACAGTTATTATATTTTTCATTGATGTCATTAGCAGGAATTAAGCTTGAACAGATTTTCAAAATTTTGATAGAAGATTGTTCCTATAGTTGCATTGGTTCAAAGGTGATATTTAAGTATTTCTGTCAGAAAACCAACCTTGAGTGGCTGTCCTGTCATTTTCTGGGATTGGGCGGGCTGTGGGCTTAGTGGGCAGAGCCCATCATAATATTGGTGATAACTTAAATATATATGACATAGATTTCCCACCCAAGACAATGGGCCAGGATGATAGTGTCAATCACTCCAGTAAGGATGATGTACATTATTCCAAACAGATTTTTGGTACAGTATTTTTTCAAACCTGTTGAGATAAACAAAAAATCTCAATATAAAAACAAAGACAACTCAGTCTAAAAGCCAAAATAAAGTGGATACAGATCTATTGTAATTTAATATAAATTCCTTGATTTTTATTTTTGTTTTTAGACTGAGATTTTTTAATCATCTCAACAGGTTTGAAAACTACTTTATGGTATAAGAGGAGTACATGTGCAGACATGGGCATCAGTTTGGGGGTGAGAGGAAGCTCCATGTCCAGTTGATAGGCAGAGAGAAAGTTGTATTTATCTTTAAACAGATGGGGTTCATTAATAAACCAGAAACCCTTTCTGTTGAATCCGGTCAACTCTTTAGTTCAAGCCAAGGGGTCTTGGGCTAATATATGGTCAGAGGTGTAATATCTATATTCAGGCTTCAAAGGGTACTCCATGAAGTGGACAGGACCAAAGGGTGCACATGGGGGACAATAAGTTGTGGGCAACGGGGAAGGTGGGCCAGAAGAATTATAGTTGAATAGGCAGATAGCTAAGATAAACATGGCAATATTTAAGAAAATCAATATCTCATAATCTTTATTGAAAAATGACAATAATGTCTAGCACAGGGTCCAGGGGTTTATATAGTACCCTATCACTAGACTTTATATCTACTAAAGGAACGTAAAGACCCAACAATTGGGGAAGTACTTTAGCAAAATAAGGGACCAAGCTGGCAAATTGAAAACCTGTGAGCGCCGTCACAATTGGATAAACTGTCATCATCCATTTAAAGACCTTTGGTGTGTGCGTTATAGCAACCAAAATTACCAGCAAAATACGTGATTACGTAGTATATACAGGTTAATATGGCTACAGACTGGGTGGAGTGGGGCAATACCAGTGTGGGCCAGGAGTACTGCTCAGAGGAGTTTAGCTGTGCCAGCTCCTTGTAGTAGTACTTGCCAGCTGGATTGTTGAATGGCCCATGCTGTTAATTATATTGGTGGCCCCCAATCCCTAGGCATGCTGTGAGGACAGCTGAGAAGATTGGATGATTCATCTTCTGGTCCTGGTAAAGGGCAGACAAAGCTTAGTGTCTTTCTTTAACTTCTTATAGGGTAAGTCTTTTAAATTGATTTATGTGATACTATTGAGGGGTAATTTCACTCAATGATAGCACAAACTATCATAAGTGGTTGGGCTTTATTATATACTATCAGCCTTAATGGGGCATGAATAGTGTAAAACACTGGACAGGGAACCCCAAACACTTGGTTTTGTCTTGAATTCCCTTTTGGGATGGGGATTGGAGAGGTTTGTCATCAAAGGATTGTAGATTCCTGGCTTGCATTGTCCTGGATTTCCTTTAGGTACTTTCATGGACCCAAATTTCACTTCTGCAATTACTGCATTGAGTGTTTTGCAGGGCAGCCTGTCATCCTCATCCCAAATTTGGTAGATTCCAAATTTGGGCAACACTTTCCCCTATTTTTAGGTTTGGGGAATTGCCTTTTTGGGTTTCCAAATTGGGTAATTTTTCCATCCAGAAAGGGTGGACAGGCCTGTGGTGGGGGGTGCGCCATCCCCTGCTGGCGGGGTGGCGGGCAGGAGCAAGCTGCCTGGGAGGCTGGCTGACTGGCGGCAGCCGCGCGCAGGCAAGCTCCCAGGCTGGGCGTGCGGCTGTTGGGTGCCTGGCGGTTGGCTGTGCGGTCAGCAGACGGCTGGCGGCTGGCCGCACAGCCCGCGGCCCGCGGTGGGGGTATAAATTCCAAAATTTAAATTTTTTGTATTTTTAAATTCTGTTTCAACCAGCGGTTGTTTTGCAGCAGTTTTCCCAACCAGGGGGAACTACTGCAATTTTTTGTTTTGATCTGTGATTCCAAACAAACACAAACTTTTGTCTTGCAAAAGTTTGTTGTCAGGAATATTCCTGACAAGGAGAATCATAATAAGACTAGAAATGAGAATTTGGGTGGACAGGATACCTGAGTTTTGGAACAGCAAAATGGCACTGGCAAAGGAAGGATGGTAATTGACTGGGTCTTCAGGAAGGGTAGCCCAACCCTTTTGTTCCTGAGCAGTATTCTTGGGGCGGCATTTAGGTCTGTGTTTTCTTCAGGTAAGGGGTCTTGATTAGCTACCAAAGTAGACTTTAAGATTATTAAGCCAATTATGAGAATCTCTTTGCCTTCATTAGGCAATTTATTGTGTCCCCCACTAGGTGTCATTGTTGGCAATGTCAAAACAGCAGGCTTGACCCACCAGCAAGGTTCTGAGTAAGCGGGTTTTTGACCCGCAATCCAATTATCCAGTCACTCAAAGCCAAGTTAGGAAGTCAACTTCAGATTTCCAAAAACAATAACATGAACAGAAGCTGATCCTCCCTGGTGGGTAACTTGTTTTGGCGCTTGAATCATTACAAGGATTAAGCCACCCCCTTCATCATCTCACCATGTGATCAACACTATCATGTTTCTCCTATCCACGGTTTACAATGACTATATAATGCATATCTCTCAATAAAGAATATTATTTAGTTTCCAAACATTTCCCCATTGTAACTCTTCTGAAATAGCACAGTTACAAAAGCAACTTTATGCTGATGCCTTTCACCTCTTGAGCATTTGTAGTCTGGGCTTGGGAGGATTTGATCCTGAAAAAACACAGTTAGCCAGCCCCCTGATCCTCAGGGCTGGCGGCCCGCAGGCAGTTATGACCAGGGTTCAAAACCCACTCCATACCTTGGGTTTTGATAAGGAAAAATTGGTATTCCTGACAATTCTATTTAAATAATTTTATATTTTAAATAAAAATAAACTTTCTAGATTGGATGAAATTTTAAAATGGTTTTTGGATTAAGTTATGCATTAGTAAAGCTAAAATGATTAAAATTAATTTGCTGCCTGTCAGAGAGTCAGTACACTCTGAGTCTTGGGATAAATCTCTTGACTCTGAAAATAAGTCAAACTCATCTTCTACTACTGAGCCAGGTGGACTGAGTCTCCCACAATCTAGACTTACAGATAAAATAGTTTCTTCCAAAACTAGTCATGTGAAATCAGCTCAACTAGCAGACAATACAAAGGCGCTCAATTCCTCAAAGGTGTCAAAACCTCTGATCCAAGTTGTGGAGAGTAGTATAGATATGCCCAGATATCCTTTGAGATCACAATAGCCGCTTAAGGATATAAATACCTAACTTTTTTATTATAAATAAACTTATCATTATATTACTATAAGTAAAGTACTTTTGAGTATAATTATTTTGAATTGTAAGTGATCTAATATTGATTTAAAGAATTTTCACTAACACCAAATCCCAGTCTAGTAGATTTTGTGTTTAGGTTGCAACCATTGTTTTAATGCTAGCAAACAATAGCAGTTGCCTTCTCTGGATTTGCCAATATTTCAGTTATTTCAAAAAGCTGGCTCAATAATTTTTTGAAGTCATCTCCTTCTTGCTAAACTGTACAATAATCTAACACTGCCGATAAATCATTTAAAGTTGAGCCCCCTAAGACAATTTTCTGTCACCTTGATAGAATATTGATGAGTGATAAAAAATCTGATGGAATATCATCCTGGCCATATTTTTAGTCTCATATTAAAAAATCTTTCATTATGAAGCTCTGTTTTTATATTCAAAAACCAGCATCTCAATTTTAATCACAAAGTAAATTATTTTCCCCTTGAACTCTATATTTTCTCACTTGAAGTGTTTTCTAAATTAAAATTTTATTTAAAAGTCCAGAATTTTATTTTCACCTTGAAGCCTCTATTTTTCTTGAAGTCACAGTTGTGCTTTCATGATTTTGATATTTTGGGTTCCTACAGTCATAAACCAAATCAAACCCCTGTGTTAAAAAAGTAACAAGCTCAAATCCCCAAACAGGGTTTGAACCCGCTCCCAGCCACCAAGTGGGGGGAGCGGGTGACAGGAGCCTTTCTGCACCTGGATTTGCTTTGGAAAGCAAATATCCAGGTGCAAGAATCACTCCTGTCCTTGAAGTAGCTGTGGGGCCCTTCCTGGGCCCCAAAAGCTATGCCTGAGCCTTGGTGGGTTTAGCTAGGCCTGAGCAGGCTAAATTTAGCTGCCCAGAGCTCCCAGTTCAAGTCCATCCTCTATTTAGTAATTTGGGATTCCCAATTGGGAACCCTTTTTTAATCAAGTTTCTTTTCCTCAAGAATGCCTATCAAGCCAGTCCAAAAAAGATGATCAGATTAGGGGAAACCCCATGACTCCTGAAGCCAGATCTGCCAGAACTAATGACCAGCCAAGCCAATATGGGCCTCCAAAAGGCCAAACAACTGTTCCTGAAAACCCCAAAAATGACCATGAAGCATCCCAACAAACCATCAGAATTTGAGATGCCAAACCTTGTCACCCAGATAGCATCAGAAGAATGCCCAGAGGCACCTGTATGTGAATAACTACATAAGTCAAAAGCACCTGAAAAATTTCTGTATTGTCATCTTACCAAATAAACTTGTTATGAACCTTTGGTTCACCAATCTAGTTCCTTACATATTCCTGATACTCTTCCATCTGCAATCACCTAAGCACCAGTACTCACCCTCAGGGATTGAAAACCAAGCACCAGCTGACAAACCAGAAGTGTTTGATTAATACTGCCCTCCCAATGCTCAGTTTTGCCCTGTGCACTTCACAGAGTATTCACCTAATCCCGACCACAAACCCTGGACTTTGGAAGACCTGCAGTGGTACACTCGCCCAGACACTCTCAAGGATCCATATCAAATAATCTGTGACAGTAGAGAAATCACTATATACCCTTTGATTTTCAATGGGAAATACAATCATCCTGCCACCTACTTAGTCCCAATAGAACCACCCTTGACCCCCAAGCTGTCTGTCTCAACCCTCCACTTCTGATGCCACTGGCCAGAATAGTTAATTCCTGGGAGTGCTATACCTGGCACTCATGAGTTGATTAATTATGCCTTTTCAGCGTCTGGACCTTGGCTGTGGCTGGGAAGGCCCTCTCCTACCTGATAAATTTAGACCCCATCACCTGGTGGGCCATGCCTGTACCTGCATCTTCCCATCCTTCACCTGAAGGGGCATCACAGTACTCTTGGTATCCTGACACCCTGCTATTGTCAGGAATATTCCTGACAAAACAACTCAAAGAAACAACAGTTGTACCACAATTGCACCTGAGACACAAAAGGATCATTTGCAGCAGTTCCCCCTGATTAGGGAAACTGCCGCAAAAAACACACCAGAAAAAAAAGAAATTAAAATTTTTAATTCTTTGATTTCAGGCCTTTATAGGCCGCCCACCCTCCACAGGCCGCACACTCAGCCTGGAAGCTTGCCTGCCAGCAGCTGGCAGCACACTCCCCACAGCTGGGACGTCCACCCCCGCTGAATGGGGAAATTTCCAAATCAGGAAACCAAAAAAAGAAATTTCCCCAAAACCTAATTTGGGGGAACTGCTGCTCAAATTGGGAAGTTGGCAAATTTAGATGGTGCTTACAAGCTACCCTGCAATCAACTTCATGCAGTAGCTGCAGAAAATAAATTTGGATGCATGAAAGCATCCAAATATTCCCCATGCCACTGCCATCCAGGGATTTACAATGCATTGCCCCCAAATCCTTCCAAATGCCACCCCAGAAAGCAAATCTCAGGCAACACCAAGTGTTTGGGGTTCCCTATCCAATAATTTTCACTATTTATGCCTCATCAAGGCCAATAGTATATAATAAAGACCCTTCACTTGATGATAGTGATGAGGAACAACTTTTGGGAAAGCCTTGAATATGGATTTTAGAATATTAGAAGTATATTTTATTGGATAATACTTTAGACTTATATATCTTGCGCTGTGGCGGGGACTTAAGTTAATCAGAAATAGCAGAGGTCATGCATGAGTTGGTTTCAAGTTGCTGGATACCTGGAAAAATAATGTGATATTGTTTTGTTGCCATTTTTGGAGTATTGAACTGAATATTGGATTGGCACCAAACCAGACAATGACTGGATGTTATGTATGTCAGTGACAGCCAGAATACCAGTACATCTAGCTCCTTGATAATAGATTGTGCTATCATTGAGTGAAATTACCCCTCAATAATATCACATAAAACAAACAAGACTTAAACCCAGAAAGTTGAAGACACTAAGCTTTGTCTGCCCTTTCCTAGGATAAAGGAGATGAACCATCTTGTCTTCTCTTCTGTATTCACAGCCTGCCTTGGGATTGGGGGCCACCAACACAATTTTCAACCACATGGGCCATTCCAAAACCCTTTCAAAGACTACTACAAAGATCCAGCACAATTAAACTCCTCCAATATGTAATCTTGGCCTGCCCTGGTTTTGCCTCATTCAACCATGTCCATAGCAGTCTACGCCTTGACTTACTATGTTCTTGTGTACTTTGCCAGTAATTTTGGTCAATTTAACATTCATGCAAAGATCCTTTGTTGGATAATGACAGTATACCCAATTGTCACACTGCTTACTGGATTCCAAGTGGCAAACTTGGGGCCATACCTTGCTAAAGTACTTTCCCATTTATTGGCTATTTACAGCTATCTACCTCAACAATTACTCCAACTTGGCCCCAGGGGTGCCAGGTTCAATTCCTGGGGCTTTTGCTTGCCCTGCCTCTATATTTTTTGTTATTCTTGGACCCTACCCCAGTTGGATTTCCAGCATGGACCAGCCAGACAATCCAATAAATGATGTGACAGCCTTAAATTGACCCTCCTATCCCCAATTCCCCAAGGCTGTGGTCCTTTATACTGCTGCTCTTAAAAAGCTCTAATAAAGTTCTATTTAAAAGATATATACCTCAAAAATTAGGGCTGCAGAAGATCTGAAGCAATGGCTGCTTTATAAAAAAGCAGCCATTTGTCTCAGATCTGGAAACAATTCCAGAAATTTGTCATAGCTACAATTTTCCAGAATTGTCTCTGTACATATCCACAGACAGAAGTTTTTTTTCTGTATTTTTTTAAAAATAAAAATTAGTTTTTTCTTTCAAATTTTAAAACAATAAATATAATAATTTGGATTTGAATTTTTAATTTAAAAATAAAAAAATTTATAAAAAATAAAGCTATCTGTGACTGTTTTTTTTTGAAATTTTTGGATTCTCCTAGGTAAGGGTAATCCAAGATCCGGAAGCACAACTGCTTGGATGTGTCAATTATGGCAAATGCTGTAATCAGCGTATTTTTAATCTGACACAGCCCTACTCAACAATTACAATTAATATATATAAGTGAGTCTGTCTGGATGTCTGGATTTAATTTCACCTTGAGTGGGCTCAAGCTGTAAAGGATTTGACTGAATAGATTTTTACATAAATTTGATTTAAAAGTTGATTGTTAAGCCAAAAGCTCAATTTGGCTCATCCTTAAATTCAATCCCTTACATACATCTTTGAAAGTATACAGTTTGAATTCAGTGGAGTGTGGTCTAAATTATGTTGAACTTAAATATAAGCCACTCAAACTTTAATAGATTTGTACAGTAGTTTTAAAAGCTATGGCAACAAGCAAAAAAATTCAGATTTAAAAAAATTAAAAATAATTAAATTTATATTGATTTACAATAGATTTGGATACACTTTGGTTTTGTTTTTAGACTGAGTTCATTTCATTTAAATCTGAATTGTTTTTGCTTGTTGCCATAGCTTTTAAAACTACTGTATTTGATCACTTGAATTTTAAGTTAGTGGCTAACCCCATCCAACCATATCAAAGTGGCTTATCTGTATAGATTACCCAACTATAGAATGGGTGGATTAAAATTAGAAAGGAAGCAGCAACTGTTTAATATCTTTTTATATGATCAGATGATAGAACTTTTTGCTGAGGATTGAATTGATTGATGAAAAGAGCACTTGAACAATTTAAAGCAATACAGCTCTAATTACAAATATAAATATTAGTTTAAAGTACAGGATGGTTGGCTTGGACATTTCAAAATTCTTATCATTCCAAAGTGAAATAATAGAATATTCCACTTGGATGAATCACCTGATCTAAGTGGCTACATATTGTTTCAGAGTAAACCTTACTTGCCACAGCTTCATCCCAACAAACATCAGTGGAGTAAATTGGCTATGATGAAATTATGATTCAATACAATGATTCTCATGAAATTTAGAGGAATTAGATCAATTTTTCAGATGATTCCAATCAAAACAGTACCAAACATGGGTGGGATACACTATCTAGAAAGACTTCATATAGAAAATGTTATCTATAAAAACCCATCTAGAAAGACGCCATAAAGAAAATGTGTCCTAAAATCCATCTATAAAACGCCATCTAGATTCCCTATGTTTAATTTCTGGCAGAACTGTGCCAAATAAATTAAAAATTAATAAAAACCCCAAAAATTCAAAACAGTAAGAAAAACATATGGCTAGACTCAAAATAATCCAAAGATTCAAAATCTGCAATAATAATGTGGGATCAGCTAGTACCAACTTTAGTGTGCAAAGCTCCAAAGTGAATCACACCCCAAAACTGCAATGTTTCCATATTGAAATTTGCTCCTATGTTTGTATCAATGTACTAAAAATTAAGTAAAAAATTAAATGTTTGTAAGTAAAGTATTTAATAGAAGAGTAACTTGATCAGTCTTCAGTCCAAAAAGTCTTTGCAATGCCTTTGATATGGGTAAGGCAGCCTTCTCTGGTGTAATAGGTCAAAAAGTCCTTGGTAACACTTGAAAACTTGACCTGCTGATCTGCATGCTTGGATAAAACAGCTTTGTTTTTGATGGCCTGAGGGTAAAGCTGATCCCTATGGATATAACAGATCTTCAGCTTGTTGATAATCACAATGAATCTGGGCTTCTTTATCTTAACCAGGCAAGAAAATTGATTGTACTCAACCTTCAAGTGATGAGGTGGTCTTAGTTACACTGTCCTTAACCTGATTATTACAGTTCCAGTAAATGGAGACACTACCCTTGCATATATAAAATCATTAAAGAAACATTTTAAAGTTAAGACCCAAATATTACAGATACTTTTATGATAAGGAATAAAATCAGTATATTAAAAGTGGTTTTTAATGGCTGTGTTACAGGGAGATAGTACTATCAAAGGTGAGTTAATTTGAGTTGATATGTTATATGTGGTAATAAATTAATATCATACTTTATTCCCAGTTGTCAAGGGTCTGGATGTACAAGCATTCTGGCTACTGCCAACCTACTTAACATCCAGCCATTGCCCAATTTGGTCCCCTTTCAATAGACCGTTTGACATACCAAGAATAGTAACCAAGCAATATCACATGACTGTCCAAGTATCCAGTGGCTCAAATCCATCCCACACATGACCAACCCCTAGGTTTGATCCAACTAAATCCCCGCCACAGTCAAGTCTATACAAGTCTAAAGTATTATCCAATAAAATATACTTCTCTTCTCTCCTAATTCCATATTTGAAGCTTCCCCAAAAGGCGCTCCTTATCACTGGTAGCAGCTACAGTTTTTTGACCATGCCCATGAAAGAGAAAATGACTGACCAAAACCCACCCACCTTTGCCCACGTACTCAACCAGGCCACACTCCAGGATACCTGGAAGATGTACTTCCGCGCCCATGACATTGACGAGGATATACCTAGTGGATGCACCAGTATTTGAAGGACTGGTCATGCCCAAAGCATGTGCCAAGATCATTCAATACAGTTGCTCTCTTCAACCACAAACAAACACACAACTGCAAATCACAGGTGAAGTTACCAACACCAAGTACATTGTTATTGACAAGTTTTTTAGTAAAAACAAAGAAAACATCATCAACTGGCTAGACCACTCAGCCGCTAAACTCCACGCCAGCCGCATCCCCCATGAGAAATGGGTCCAGGAAGCCAGCAAGCAACTGTACAAGGCCACAGCTAACTGTTTTGCCACCTGGGTTGGCTCACAAACTGACAACCAGCTTGAAAACTGGGAAGAGTTCAAAGCAGACATCACCCATAATTTCTGCGTCACCGAATCCCTCCAAAACATTGCAATACAGCTCAGTGATCTTCCTCAGAAGACCACTATCACAGCTTACGCCAATGAATTTGAGGAAATACGCCGCAAAATCCAAAACCCAGCACAAGCTGATAACGTACACACCAGAGCATCATTCATCAACAGAATGAAACCCTCTGTTGCTGCCCTCATCCGCCCAGAGGCCAACACCTCCATGCCCACGCTCATTGCAGAAGCCAAGCGCACAGAAAAACACACAAACATGGAATATGCTGCACGCAACAGCAATTGCTCCTCAAACGGCAATGGCACAGAAAACGCCAATGGCAATAAACGCCAAAATACCAATCATAGCAACAGCAACTCCAATTGTAACAATGGCAATTGTAGCCAAAGCACAAACTGCTCCTGTCCCAAGAAAGAGGGACGTCACTGCCAAAGTTAACAATGCTGAAACAGCAACCTGCTACAAATCTGACCCCACATTCTCTGACCTCAAAGGTCTCAAAACAGAGGAACAGGGAAAAGAGGAGGGGGAACAGGCTTAAGTGCCCCTTTCTCCCCCTAACTTGACAAGAACCTGTACCAAGGCACAAACTTTGCTGCTCACATCCCACGTGTCCTGCAATCCTCCATTTTTATGAACATAAAAAAACAAAGATTGCTCACAACTTCTTGTCTACCCATGCACTTACAAATCACATACACATAAAATTTTATTTGACTCTGGTGCACAACACACTATGGTTAGCAAACCTTTTGTAACCAAGTACAGAATACCAGTTGTCAAATCCAACTTCAAATACACCAGAACGGCAGATAAATCAAAGGTTCTACTCAAAGGCAAAACAACTCCCTTCAGAATTGACCTCCAAAGCATACAAACGTCCATCAAAGGACTTATCATGAACAACATAAACTACAACATTATAGAAGGCATGGACTGGTTCACCCAACTGAACCCCAGAGTATGTTGGAAAACAAAGACCATGACCATCAAACACAACAGAGTCAATTTTAACATCCTCAAAGAACCCAATGACCTCATTCTAAGAGACACAGTATTTGTCCAGGTCATAAACCAAGATGACTCAGAACATCTAACCAAAGATAGTACCCTCCATATAATGAGGTACACAGAATTCAATAACATGCAAACAACCAAGATCCAATGCCCAGAACTTGCAGCACTCCTAAATGAATACGCCCATGTATTCAAAGAAGACCTCACAGATTTACCCCCAAACAGGAGGTCAAACATGGCATCAACCTATGTAAAGCCATGCCCAAACCTGCACCCCTCTACAGACTCTCTCCAATGGAGACCCAAACCCTCAAAACACACATTGAGGACAATCTAGCAAAAGGATTCATTCGCCTGTCTGAATCCCCATGGGGGGCAGCAGTGTTCTTTGTAAAGAAAAAAAGAAGGCACTCTGCATCTAGTAACTGACTACAGAGCACTAAATTCAAGCACAGTAAAGAATAAATACCCACTTTCACTTATAGAGGATCTGTTTGCAAGACTCTCAGGAGCCAAATTTTTCTCCAAAATTGACCTCACCTCAGGTTACAACCAAGTTGAAGTAAAGGAAAAGGACATACCAAAGACTGTGTTCCATACACAATTTGGATCCTCTGAGTGTACGGTAATGAACTTTGGAATGACCAACACTCTCACAACGTTTGTCACCATGATGAACCAAGCGCTAAATGGCCTCTCAAACACATTATGCTACCTTGACAATATCATCATATTCTCAAAACCAAAAGAGGAACACCTCACGCATATCCGTGAGACACTCAATTGACTTGCAAAGCACAAACTTTACGCAAAACCAAGTAAGTGCCAATTTATGGAAAAGGAACTCCTGTTCTTGGGCCACATTGTCTCTGACAGTGGCATCAAAGAGGATCCAGACAAAATAAAAGCATAAATAACCTGCAACGCCCCACCTCTGTTAAACAAGTTAGATGCTTTCTTGGAATGGTAGCTTACCTAAGGAAATACATCAAAGACTGTGGAAAACTAACCGCACCAATCAATGACCTAACCAAAGGTAATGCCAAAAAGAAATTCATCTGGACACCAGAATGCAACAAGAAATTCCAACTATTGAAACAAGCTTTTATCAAAGCACCAATCTTTCAATACCCTAATAACAACGGGTACTACAAGCTTGAGTTGGATGCCAGTGAAACTGCCATTGGCGCAGTCCTACACATCTGCCAGCCAGGGCAGCAAGACTTCCTACCAGTATGTTACAAAAGCAGAAAACTAACCAACACTGAGCAGAGGTACCCAATACACAATAAGGAACTGCTAGCAATATATCACACATGCAAGAAATGGAGATGTTATCTAGAAGGACATTTAAACATCTGAGTACTAACTGACCATATATCCTTAATCTATTTTAAAACTCAGAACACACTCGCATGGCAACAAGCCATATGGATGTCCCTGCTGGATCAGCTCAATTTGAACATCCAATACAAAAAAGGGGGCAGAGCTGGTCACAGCTGATGCTCTCTCTAGACTATGTCAGCCAAAAGAGGATCACCCTGACCACTACCCTGACGGTCAAACCTGTACAACACTGAGTATAAAACCAAAGGGAAAGACCCCTCAACACATCAACTGACCCAAAATACATTATTAAGGAACTAAAAATATTTCCATGTATCAAATGGCACTTTATACCGAATCATTAATGACAAACATGTTCCCTACATCCCACTTGCACAAAGAGTTGACACCATACTTAAGACATCACCGCCTACTAGGACATACAAAGGCTAACAACCTATACCTCACATTAAAAGAGATAGTATGATGGCCCAATCTTAAACAAGACATAATTGATGTTCTGAAAAAGTGCACAGTGTGCAAGAAATATGCCAGCACAAAGGCTCCTCAGCCAACAGTTAACCCAGTACCAGACCCTGAACCATTTAAGGTTTGGGGACTGGACATAGTGGGCCCCTTCCCAGAAGCTAAAACAAACCAACATTTCTTAATTGTAGCCATTGACTTTGCTACACGCTGGCCCATCTGCTGGGCAACAAAGGACCATAAAGCAGAAGCCATCAACCGTTTCATTAACAAAGCAATCATAGCCAACTACGGCACTCCATAATACATCATAACTGATGGAGCAACAGAGTTATCAGGTCACATAGTAAACAACAACCTAAAAGCAAAAAATATCAAGCATTTCACAACCTTGCCCTACAGGCCAACGGCAGAGTTGAACACCTAAACAGAAGCCTTATCAGAACCCCCAAGAAAACAATGAATGGCAAAGCCAAGGACACATGGCCACTCTATGTGAAACATGCATTACTAGTATCCCAGGTTCTGCACCAATCAAGGGACAGGCTACTCACCGTTTGAATTAACATACAGGTACAAGCCAGAAATAATCACCCACAACAAACAGCCCTACATAAAGATCCCCCAGGGAAACCTCCCACAGTAGAGCAAGCACCAAGCACTACAACACATACACCACAAAGCTAAAATAACAGAAACAAAAAGGCTCAAAGCACAAAAAGTAACCTCTACAGAGGAACCACTCCTCATCAAGTCCCCTGTCTGGGTCCTAGCTGGAAACAGAAAGAAGCTAGACTCAGTACACAGGGGACCAGGAAGAATCATCAAGTACAGACCAGACAGAAACACCTATCTAGTGAAATTCCAAGGTGCCAAAGACCCTGTTATCAAGAAATACCACAGATCCTGCCTCCACCTCAGCAAATAAGAACACTTGACGTTGTTAGTACCCACTAGCAAACAACTCCAGGAACATCAGGTGGCAGCCGTTGATGACAAAGCCCCCTCCTAATGTACCAGAGTAACCCCTTAAGGGGAGTGTCGAGGATCTGGATATACAAGTATTCTGGCTACTGCCAACCCACTTAACATCCAGTCATTGCCCGATTTGATGCCCTCCCAATATACAGTTTGACAAACCTAGAAATGGCAACCAAGCAATATCACATGACTGTCCAAGTATCCAGTGACTTGAACCCATCCTGCACATGACCAACCTCTAGGTTCAACCCAACTAAATCTCCGCCACAGCTAAAGCTATATAAGTCTAAAGTATTATCCAATAAAAGATACTTCTCTTCTTTCTTAATTCCATATTTGAAGCTTCCCCAAAAGGTGCTCCTAATTAATATCTAGATAAGGTTTTCAGAAAATTCTGATCAAAATGGTACCAAACATGATAGCTTTAGCTGCTCTAGATGCTCCGATGTATAGTTAAGTGCTGGAATTAGGCTCACATCATAATCAAAGGCTCAGACTCGATTTGATCTATTTAAATTCACTTTTAATACACACTAAAAAACTAAAATCAATGTATCTCAGTGAATACTAAGCCAATCTTAATATCCAATAGCTTATTTTAAAGCTACAGATCAGCTTTAATTTTTGAAAGAATTTAGGAAATAATAATATATAATTTTAAACCCATTATTTTAGCTTTGCTAAACTTAAAAGTAATACTACATTTATTTGGATTTATATTATGTATTTTTTACTTGGACATACAATTTTAAATTTAAATAAATATAATTGAAGTTATTTTTAAGAAAGCATTCGAAATAGTAATAAATTTAAAATTTGATAATAATCCCAGCCTAAAAATACAATAAAATATATGGAATCGGTTTATTAAATTCAACTTTATATCTGTCCTTGGACGGGGCAACCACCTAGTTACAGTTTAACCATAAAACCCCTATATTAAGTTTGAGTAAAAGTTTGAGAATAAAGTTAAGGGGTAGAGCGCTTAGAATTTTGAGTTTGATAGGTCAATCCTACAAACAGTTTCGTTGATTGGTCAGGTCAGTGCTTATAAATCAAATTAACCTTTACTTGATATGCTGATAAATTAGTGAATTTGGTGAACAGAATTAAAGCCAAATATACTTAGCCACTATAAATACCCCAAGCCTCATTTTTTACTCTAGGGCCCTCTTAATATTCTCATCTCGTTGATCTGATAAATTTATCTGGCAGTTAGATTGGTTAATGGGGTTATTTACAAATTTTCGATACTGCACCCACCTTCGGCCATGGCGAGGTGTGAGACTCAGCACAGGGTTTCGTGCTGGTTATTCTTTGAAATTAGAAGCTGGCAATCACTACTCCCCCTTGCCGGAAAAGGATGATAAAGGTATTATTTTTTTTAAAAAAATTGAATGATAATGTCCAAAGATTAATAAACTATGTTTTGGTTTGATTATCTATTTCAGCATATATCAGAATTTGAGTTTTAAATGAAGCAATGTCACCTTAGATGATTGTGATCTTCCTCTAAGAAAAATTAAGCTCTAATTATTTAATGGGCTTGGATTCAGTTAAAGATTTAAACTACTGGAATCAGAAGCAATTATGAAACAGCCAACCATCCCTGTACATTTTACTTTATAAATTTAAGCGAAATCAGACTCTCCGAAACTTAAGTCTATATCACCACTGCTTCTTTGAGAGTGAATCACGTTTACTTAATTATGAAGTTGAAAGGTTAGCCGATGCTACTTTCCCACAATGGAACTCTAGAAGAATTATGTTGGCTTGGAGAGACCTGGATATAGTGTTTCATAGTTGTTTAAACATTTTTTCACAAATTCCTTTGATTCACTCTGCCTTAGAAAGGGTTTTGTGATCATATCTGCTCTAAAATGTTTATATGTGGGTTTAGTTTTTACTTTAATTCAAATACATGTCTTGTAAGGCAACATATTGTAGTGTTGGAAAATCAATACGGGATTGAGTCTAGCAATATATGAATTATTTCAGGAAATTATGAAAGTTCTTTTGAAATTCCTGATACTCAGCCTAGAAGCAACATTAGAGGAAGCCCTTGAGTTCTTTAAATTTAAGAAATTATCTGATTGTTAGAAGAGCTTTTGATTGATAAAACGTTGTCTTTTCTAAAACACCCAAAGTATATGTGGCCATGTCAGGCGGGGTCGATTCCTCAGTCTCGGCCTTTCTGATGAAAGAAAAGGTAATGCAATTCAGCTAAACAGAATGAAATGTGACCAGGGCTTCGACGTAGAAGGGGTGTACATGCGAAACTGGGACGTTAAGGAGGAAGGAAATTTACTGCAGACATCACCGTGTGAAGAGGACTGGAAAAAGGTTCAAAGTGTCTGCAAACGATTGCAGATTCCATGCCAGAGAGTAGACTCTGAATCTGCATAGTAAATAACAGCTTAGATAGATTTCGTTAAGGAGTATTGGTCCCATGTGTTTGAGCATGCGCTCGAGGATTATCAACAGGGCCGGACCCCTAATCCCGACTTACTGTGTAACAAAGAGATCAAGTTTGATCGGCTGCTTGATCATCTCCAGCAGATGCAGGCAAAGCGTAAAAGCTGGTTAGTGACAGGTATCTGATGGGGTTTATAAAGGTTGACTATTTAGGCCATTATGCTCGGTTGGTACAAGAACAGACATCGGAACATATCCACCTTATGAGAGGTAAGCCATTGAATTTTTCTTAGCTCATGTGGGATCAGGAAAAGATCCTATAAAGGACCAAACATACTACTTGGCTACCGTTCCTACATTTAAATTCAAAAACGTAAAAGGGCCACACGAATCTTCTTAATTGTTCTCAGGTCATCTTCCCTCTTGGGAATTTGCTGAAACCCCAAATCAAAACCATAGCTCGCAACATTGGACTTGGAGATATAGCTGATCAGCCTGAGAGCATGGGCATATGCTTTGTTGGGAAGAGGCGGAACTTCACCAGCTTTCTAGGTATCTTAACCCTTACAATTTGACCGATTGGCCAGGAAACTACATCCAAGAAACCCCTGGATCCATTTGCACTGTAGACGGCACAGTGATAGGTGAGTCTAAGCCACGTTTACTCTAACCTTGCAGGTCAGCATCAAGGGCTATGGACTCATACGATTGGCCAGCGACTTAGGATAAGCTATAAGTCACAAAAGTAAGTCACTTGAAGAGTTTGAAGCAAAGGTATGTTTTTGTTGAAGCTAACTTTGCATAGGTGGTATGTCTCAGCCAAAGACATCCCAACAAATGTAATTACTGTAGTCCCTGGAAGGTAACTATTCTCTAATTCCATATTTAACCTCTTAAAGAAATCACCCTGCCCTGTACTCAACAGCACTGCAGCTTCCCAACTTCAGCTGGAGTTCCAAGCCGTCTCTAATCGATCTGGATGAAGGTGATTATTGTCCGCTTAGTAGTTGGGGATTACTGACCATCTAGCTTAGGTACATTAGTGCTAGCAAAGATAAGGTCAACGCAGATGCCTATTAAATGCCACGTCAGATCAAACAGTGCATCAAGAGGAATGATAGATATCCAGTTTGTTGAGCCTGTGTGGGCACCTGCACCTGGTCAAGTAAGTTGCCTTGATCCAAGTGAGTTTAATGTGTGGCTTTTATAGTACGTTGTTCTTTATACATTGGAGGGTATCTGTCTTGGGGCTGGAGTAGTGCCATATTATACAATATAATTGCTTACAGCTACACAAATGTAAAATATACTAGGTCTCCATCAATAAACATCGAGCATAAACTAAGCCAACCATTCACCATTCTAAGCTCTTGAAACTACACAAACAAACTTTGGGACTGAGCCATTGGGCTCCTTCTACTTCAAATCACGTTGGAAGCTTACTTGAAATAAAAATTGAACTGGTTGGAGATTGGCGGCACTTAACAAAGTTTAAACTGTCGGTTCACATCCCAGCCTTTCAATTGGCTAACCGCCCTGAAGCTTTTAAATCCCTCAAGACCAATGCCCTTTTACTCCGGTACATAACCTTTATAATGTAAAGGAGAGAACAGAATCTGTTTGCTGCTTTATAAGTTAGGCTCAGTATAATAACGGCACACTTAACTTTTAGAAACTGATAGCAAAATGGCAGCTCTTACCAAGCAGTGGAACGAGGGGCTAGATAGCTTAAACTAAAGAAGCCAAACATCTTATAGTGTAATAGATTTCACTAGCTAACTTTGAGTGAAGAAATACTCAACTGGGCAGTTTCAATCGCTCTTTTTGGGGGTTGCATTAAAAGAGGATAAAGTGATAGAATCAATCACATACTAAAGCCACAGCAGGAAATCAGCATTGGCTCTTACAATAGAGTAAGTAGTCATGGCGCTCTCGCTCCTGGGAGGTCACCACTGGGTGTTCTGGACCGAAGCCAGGGACTAAATAGGTTGGGGTGCCATTCTTTAGGTGACTGAGTTCTAATCCCAGTGCATTTTACTGTTCCTGCAGCCCTACAAAATTCTCTAGCACCTTTTCTACTGGCATACTAGTATCTGCACTATGCATCATAGCATCTGCTTGGGTCTGTCTTTCCTTGGGGGTATATAACTCCTGAAGTGGAGTAGTGAACTCACTGCTAAGGAACTCTTACTATAAATTCCAATTCACTTGCTAATCTTAACCCTTCTTCACCAGGTGTCTGGCTCTTTGAACTTCCTACAGTGCTACCAGTACTGTTTCTGTTGCCCAACACTTGGGTAAAAGATGTGAGGGAAAGATTGCATGACCACAATGCTTATAGTTAGGTGGGAGTTGTGAAAGTCTTTAAGTAACAGAATGAAGATTCCCTTAGAGGCCTTCTAAGATGCAATTGTTTTCAGACTTCCAGACCAGCTGTGCCTTTTGGAATGTCTTGTAAAGCCACCAGCTTCTTCTTCACTTCTCTGTGGATGAAGCTCTTCAAGTTTGAGACCCAAGTCATATTCAGACTTAATATCTCCCAATAGCAGCCTGCCTCTCTAGCCCCTGTCCAGTCAATCACTCTTGTATAACCCCTTTTGCCTTAGGCCAATCCCCTTCAGGCTGATTCTTTCAAAGGCCTGAACTATTCTGCGTTCTGGCTTTTCTATAATGGGATAAGCTTACAAACTTACTCTATCCAACCCCAAAACTTTCTCTGGCTGTTTCTGAGCATATTTAGTAAGCTTTATGTTATTCTACCAATGAAAAATTGCTAGCAAAATAAGCTTCAAACTCCACCAATTCCATCAATGTTTGTCATCCCCAAATATCTGATGCTCTTTGCTTTACTTTGCTGAAACTTGAATAGGCAGCAAAGGGTTCACTAAGCAAACTGTTGACATTTTGCATCTTGTGTACCAAGAAATTTCCCTGTCTTCTCCAATGTTCTGCCGCAATTTCTCCAATGCTTCCCCTTTGATTCTGCTTTGGCAGTAAGCCCAGATCAAAAGGTCTCCCCAAATTGGTCTGTCTCTTGTCTCTCCAGCAGCTTGCTTTGGAGAAATGTTGGAGCGCTTCCCTCAGCATCATCTCAACCCTTTCTGGCATCCTGCTTCTCTAGCAACTTACTTTGGGAAATGTTGAAACATTTCCCCAAACCGTTCCAAGCTTGTCCTAATTGCCTAGAGCCTAGCATAGCTATCAAGTATGCCATTGAGCCCTCATCAGCAACCTTTACCTAGGCTGTGTTTTGTGGGTCCCCATCAGTGAAATCCACCTGGACTATGGGTGCTAAGTCTCTCTCAGCAAATTCCATCTAGACTAATCCTCATCAGTGGCCTTTACTTAGGCCTTCAGAAACAAGAATTTCTTAATACCAAACCTCTGTCCCAACCCCCTAGTAGTTGATTTGGGCTTTCAGATGCAAAACCACCTATTTCACTTCCAAGATACCTCTAAATTGTTAAGTTAAGCAGCTACTTCTCTAGACAGCCACTCAGATGATGATCTAGGCCATCAATGCTTGCAAAGTAACAGCAAGTGTGACAGAAATAGCGGGGTGATATGAAGAGGTCTCCAAGTGGTGAGAAGCAACCACCCAAATCCACATAGAGTTGGTGATTAGCCACCACTGAAGCTTCAGATACCATCTAGTGAGATTCCCAAAAAAACACTGGAGTTCAACAAGATCATTAAACCCAACCAGAGAAGTCCCAGATAGATAGCCTGCAAAAAAACAAATGGCCTTTGGAATAGAACTCTGGACATTGGGGAGTAACAACTGTCTTGGGTTCAGGTTATGCAGTAAAAGCTCCAAGATTGGTAGGCATTGGGGTAAGGTTAGGCGGCACCAGGGACATGGACCCCAAAGCAGGGCTCCTCTCTCAATTACAATCTGATCCAAGATCAGGCAGTAAGGAAGGTAGCAGAGCAGTACCAATTGGGATGTGTTTAAAATAAAGTTAGACCAGGAGATATTTGGAGCATTGAGGAGTTTTAGAGAGGGCCCAGCTCTTAGAGCTGGGCAGTGAAAGTTTCCCAGTATGTACCAATTCATCAACTAAGCAATGCCACCTGGATCCCAATCATATCCTGCAACACTATCCAAAGAGTACCTGGTCCAACACACAAAAAGTCTTGAGTGATTAATTTTTTTCAACCATTATGATACACAAGGTTGTATCAAGTGACTCTCATATTATGTCAATTTATCATTGTCAACTTGCATGGGGTAATCAAATTATGCTGACACACTGGAATGGCAGTGACCTGTCTGTTCTGAGGCGCGGCACAGATACACACCGGGGAATCCCAACCTTAGGATTGGATTTGTACTAAGTCTTGGTTAGAATGGCAGGGAAGGCTATGCAAATACCTTGTGGCCCTGATTGAATGATATCTACTAGACATGGCTAGAGAGGCACCAAAGTACCTGAAGACACAGATACAGAAATGTGAATAGATCTTAATTTTTATTGGGGAATAAAAAATGTAATATATAGTGGCTGATAATACCACAAAACACTACCAGGACGGTAGGATCACTCACCACAAGCATGAGTGGGGCAAGTGAGTTGCGCAGAATCAGGAAACTGAACAATTGAATTTCTCAATTCAGAGCCAGACTCATTTTGAGGGGCAAAAGCAAAAAAGATATATCCGCCCCCAAAATAACCCATCGAAGGCAAAATTGAAGCATAGTGAATGGCAGCATTCACAACATGACCTATCTCTGATCAATGTTTTGATTTAAATCCGTCATCCCGGTTAACTTGATTAACTGCTTCCCCAACCTCCTGACTTTGCAATTGGGACAGGCAATATCAGGCATTATGGAAACTACTGTGACAGTGAGACTTTCTTAAAGCTACTCATAAGCCATAGACAGAGAAAACTTTATCCCCTGTGAGTCAAAGTTGCCTAGTTGTATTCTCACCCCAGCTTTTATAAAGATTTCATTGTTGCCTAGGCATACTATCCCAGCAAACTACCAGCCGTATTCTCATCCCAGCTGGTCTAAAAATGCTTTTACCCCTTTTCATAACCATTCTAGGGCATCTGTAGTGTTCTGAGGCACAGCACAGACACACAACAGGGAATCTTAACCTTAGGATTGGATTTTTACTAAGTCTTGGTTAGTTGGCAGGGAAGATTATTAGATTACCTTATGTCCCTGAATGATAAATCTCTACTAGTTGTGACTAGAGAGAGGTGCCAAAGTACTTGGAAACACAAAGACAGAAATGTGAATAAAACTTAATTTTTATTGGTGAAAATGAAATAGAATATATAGTGGTTAGCAATACCACAAAACAGTACCAGGACGGTAGGATCACTTACCATAAGCATGAGTGGAGCAAATGAGTTGCGCAGAATTGGGAAACCAAAAAATTGAATTTCCCAGTTTGGAGACAGACTAATTTAAAGGGGCAAAAGCAAAAGTAAGCAATTTGTCCTTGAAATAACCCATTTAAGGAAAAACAAAACAGTGTGAACAGCGCTATTCATGACAGCATCTATTTATTCTTTCAAAGCACTGGTAAGGGGGCCTCTTACTAACACCCAAAGGCATAAAGAACAAGCACCAAGGATGGCAAATTGATAGACAACAACCATTTGTCACTCTTGGGCAGCTAATCTTTATTTAGCCAATCCTAGCCCTTGCCTGCATCACAGCTCTCAATGTGGTCCATCACAGTAGTCCTTTTTATAGTTATTCATGTAATATTTACCACTAATAAGATTACTGTTCCAAAGTTACTCTAAAAAATTACAGGCTATACTAGGAACATCTTATGCATAATGATAGGGGGTCCAGAAAGGGATAGATTCTTAAATCTTTTGTATGGGTTACATTATGTGATAATTCTACATCCTTTGATTGTAATCAAGGAATTCAAGCTTTTTGTTGGGATTATCTAAATAGTAAATAAGTTAGGTATAACAAACCTCATTTAGGATTTTAAGTAGAGCTGCTTAGTAAGTGGCAAAAATTTTAGCCAAGTTTGTGGCTTAAACCAAACCAATTTAGGTACTCCACACAGGATTGCTATCAAAAGCTAGATTAATATTTTTGAAAAATTTGGAAGCACATGGCTATAAACGTTTTCAGGTGATCTCAGCTAAATTAACCTGTTGGTAATTCAAGCTTGGCCAGCTTTGGAGTGGCTCTACTTTATTTTCTGTCACCTTGTGTGAAAGATAATGTGATATATTGTAAATTTGAGCCATGAAGTAATCAGGGCTCTAAAAATAAAAGTGTCTGCTGCAACAAGACCAACCCTTAATAACTCAACTACAAACTCAACTCAACCTGTTGTATAATTATAATAACAACCAGTATTTTTCATCTATTGATGGTACATACCATCATCATCAGGCTTGAATTACAGATGCTGTACTAGTAAGAGAAGTCTTTTCTCACATAAAACAAGTCTGATTTGCAACTATCTTCAAGGCTTCCTCCTGGTATTTAACTGCAAGTGTATAAAACCCCTCTTCTTTCTCTTTTTAATACCTAATTATTGAGGGTAAAACTTTAGTAACATAAGATGGCAGGTTAGGCAGCTGGAAGCTGTTCAAGGCGTAGACAATTAGATAGAGGCACATTGCCCAGCAGAAGGCTTTGGCAAGGATGTTGCTTGTCTAAGGCTGACATCAAGGTAAAGTAGTGTAACCGCAGGGATCACATAATTAGTCAAGTTGGGAGTTGGGCGAGATGACGTCAGAGGTGTCCATGGGTTCAAAACCATTGATTTGAGATGAGTTGCCTCATTGTAAAATATCCCTTTTGGTCCCTGTGGTTCAGGAACAAACTGAGCATTGGTTGGCTGATGGCCCCCTATCCCAAGGTAAGCTGTCAAGACAGCTGTAAAGATGATGTAGTTCATCTTCTGACTTGAGGAGGGGTAATGGGTTTAGTAAGGTTACTTGTTTAGCCTGGGCAAAGGATTGATTAATGTGATAATATTGAGGAGGATATTCACTCAATGATAGCACAAACTATCATTGAGGGGTTTGTCTTTATTTATACTAGTGGACCTGCAAGGCATGATTATTGGAAGGCATAGCATTGGGGAACCAAGAGTCTGAGTTGCATCTGATATTCCCTTTTCTGGATTGGCTTGGGTGGCTGGAAATTGAGAAGGTTTGACTGGATCCAAGTTTGCATTGGCATAGTGCAAGTTTGGTCTTCTTCATGCATTCAAATTCATTTACTGAATTTGGTGCATGATTTTCATTGTTGGAGAGCCTTTCAGTCCATTTCCCATTTGGTAGGCGCCCAACTTGGGCAGCAGTTCCTCCCAAGTTTGGCTTTGGGAGAATTGTCTTTCCTGGTTTCCCATTTTGGCTATTTCTCAAAATATTGAATGTGGACTGGCCTGCTGGCATGAGAGGGCAAAGGCTGGCAGGTGACAGGCTGGCTCATGGGTGCCTGGTTTCCAAATGACTTGCAGGTGGGGCTAGCAAGATTGACAGGTGTCTGCTTGGTGGCAGCAGACAACAGCTTGATGGCAGTGGGTGCCTGCACATAGACATCAGGTAACAGCTTGATAGTGGTGGGCTTCTGCGTGTGATAGTGAAAAACAGCTTGGTGACAGCAGATGTCTGCGCGGTGACAGCAGGCTTCTGTACGGTGGCAGCAGATGTCTACACATTGTTGGCAGATATCTGCTCAGTGACAGCAAGCGTCTGAACATTGGTTATACAACTATAAGTGTCAGGAATATTCCTGACACTCTTCAATAAAGATATAATTTCCCTATCTTTTCTTTTCTGTTTTTTTGTGAATTCTGCCTATAATACAGTTTTGACACACTTAAGAGGTGAAAGTCATTCCTGGACATGGATTGGTTTGGAGCTTGACTTGGCTCATCACCCAAAAATGGCAATAAGGAATAAAGTACTTATCTCAATGGCACATAGGGCTACTTATTATGTTTTTACTCACACAGAAAAAGTATGATCAATTGACTCTATGCTTATGCATTATCTATCTCTTATTACTGATTGCTGTGAGGAGCCTGATCCTCTTAGAAATATATACCCTTTATATTTTTAAAATAGACAATTAACTCTTCTCATTTTTAATACTTTTCATTCTTTAGTGGCTTCTCATAATTCAGATACAATGCATCTTTAGTATTATTTCATAATATGTATGTAGAAAACAGTTATAGATTTTATCTTGACTTCAAGAGCTTGCATATATAGATTTTTAAAAATAATAGCTATAGAAGCTCTCAAGAATATTAATAAAAAAAGCAGATCAGGGAAAAAGTTTCCCATCCTTAAACAAAGCAAAATGGTGCATTTTATATATTGTAAAATATAGTAGTTTTAAAAGCTATGGCAACAGCCAAAAATTCTCATATTTAAATGGAATGATTTCAGATTTAAACAAAAACAAACTATCAGGTAAAAATATACACTCTTTTAACAGGAATTTTTTGTATTAATGGGTAAAATGGGTCAACACAGCAACAAATTGCTCACGCGCCAAGTGAGACTATTCAAAACACAATCCAAAATACAAGGATTCACAAAAAAATGGTGTCAGTTGACTTTTGGTAACATATGTTAACTATGCAAATTGGTGACAAAATACACCCAAGCAACGTGAGTCAAAACTAAATCCAAAAACAAAACACAATTGCAACTCACTATGTAAACAAAATCACTCAATCAGTGTGTACAATGGAATATAATTAAGAGTAATACCAAAGTATCTAAAATAAGGCACACAACCTAAAATACAAATTTTAAAATAATTGTTTTGGGTGCTTAATTTGGTGTAAAATCTAGGGAAAATGATGGAAATTATTTTGGCTATTCTAAAATGGGTGTTGTAAAACCAAAAACAACAAATTAAGAAATAAAAAATCTATAATTGGGATATTGGGTAGGAAGAAATCTAATTAAATATCTTTATTCAGATAAAAAGTAAAAATTAAAAATTATTGTGTAACTTAATTAAGTTTTATTTAGTATTTTATTAAATTTTAAAATGTAAGGAGCACAACAACAGAGTAACAATGCACCTGTTGTGCACTGCAGTTGCAGTTGCCCCTGCGGCTCAAATAACAGAGTTGGTGCAACACAAGTGCCTACTCAGGAAGGAGACAGAGAAGAGTTCAATAGTGACACTGCACTGACACAGAAGGTTCAAGGAGCACAAGCTTCTAGGGTGCAGGGCATCAACCCTTGGGTCCCCAAGCTGACCCAGAAGCCCACCAAGGTCACCACTACCAAAACAATTAGAAACAAGGAGATTGAGTTTACTTTGTTTGTGTTTGATTTTTTCTACCACCAGGATTTGGTCCCGTCAGTCATGCTGGAGAAAGTTAAGCCTGTACTTGACACTAACTATGAGCCTTACGTCAGTGATGGCAACTAAGAAGACAACAACAAGCCTAAGTTCTATAGAACTACAGAGGGAAAGCTTGTTTTAAAGAAGGTTACAGCCTACTACAACAAGGTGCCAATGCCTTGAAAGCCTGTCATCAATCAGGATCCTGTCTTGTCTGAATCCTCAAAGCCCGCCCAGAAGCGCATTCCTGACATCAAGTGCATCATCCTGCTCAGTCTTATGTGTGAATCTGGTGACTACAAGGCAGCTGCGGCTCTTGTTGAGGTGGATCCCAAGTACGTCTCAAAGACCTTCACCAAGTTCATCAATACTGGCCATTTTCTTGCCATGGAGAAATCCCTGTGCGTGTCCACCATACTCACCAAGGAGCACAAATGGGCAATCTTCCAGTGGATAACCCAAGATTGTCATCTTGACCTGGCAAATATACAGTCAATGGTTAAATCTACTTTTGGGGTTGAGGCCTCGATTTCCTTTTATTATCATTTGGTAAAGAGTCTGCGGATTTCATGGATAAACTCAGGGTATCTCCATACAATCAAAATAGCCCAGCCAACATCAAGACCCAGAAAAAATACTGAGAGGTGTATACTGCTCTCAAAGCCAAGGGGACGGTAAAATTCTATTATATTGATAAATCAGCATTTGCCTCATCTATGCAAAATGCCTATGGCTATGTCCCCAAAGGATCCAATGCCAGGGTAGCTCATCATGCTGCAGTTTGCGCCACAGCATATTCAATGATGGCTCTCCTCAGTCCAAAGGGGATTGAGCTCTATCAAATGATATTAGGATCCCACAACAGCCGGACCTTCCTATCATTCCTCCAATTAGTCCAGGAGCACCTGAGGCGCACAAGCCCAGGCTTAGCCAATGTTGGTCTCCACAAGGTGGCAGATATTCTTGCTGAATTTTCATCAATTGACAACAGCATTGCAGTTGGCCCCCAACAATTGGCCACATTGAATTTGCGCCTTCTCTTCCTCCCTGCCCATTTGCTCTTCCTAAATCCCATCAAAGAAGTTTTTGGGTGGCTCAAGCAAGTTGTAAAGTGTGGGAGCCCAACTGGGACCAAGGACCTCTTTGATTGGCTGAAGGCCAGGATCCACACCCTCCCAGCTGAGACTGTGTTCAAATTTTATAGCCAAACTGATTTTTTGATCCCGCGTGCCTTGCCAAACAACCAATTAATTAAAGGCTTAGTGTATCCAATTTTCTATATCATCTAATTTACTTATTACAATTTGTTAATTATTGTTTTATATTTAGAAACTAATAAGCCCACAATCACATTTTTCTGGACCATCAATGAAGGGTTGTAGTTTATTTATTTATGTTAAGTTATTTTATTATGGTATCTGGGGATATCCCAAACACTTGATACTAGATCAGTTGTATAGATTTATATCACTCTTGTCAAATAAATATAAAAATGAAATTAAAAAAGTTAAACATAAATTGCACACAGTAAAAGTAAATTTTATTAAAGTAAATATATTTACGCTTATATGATGACATTCTCTGAGATTTTTTTAGAACTTGTTTGCTAAAAAATAATTAGAAAAATTAGGCATTCAAAAAGAAAAAGTAAAAATGTAGCTTAATTTGAAGAATAGATTTTTATTGGGTGCGCCTGTAGTGGGTTCTTTGGTATTTACCCATCCGGTAATGGAGGTGGCGCACAACCTCCACTGCCACACTGTAGACAGTGGATACACCCTGGTTGAAATACTCCTGCCTGCTGGTGAAAGGCAGTATGGTCAGGTGGGAGTTTAGGAGCAGCTTTTCAGGTGGGGATGCAAACCTGTAAATACCAGCCAGGACCAGGGCGTCCTGGATGATGTGGTTGACCAAGTTGTATCCTGGGGGACCTTCTTCCCATCCAGGTCAAGCCTGGCCTTGTCAATCCCAAGAAGGATCCCATCCAAGTCCTCTACGCTGGTGCCCATCTCAAAGTAGAATAGGAACCCCAGGTAAACAACCAGATGAAGCCTTTGCTGGGCAAAGGCTTTCATGAACTCACAAAGTTTGTTGTATACTGTGCTGGTCTTCTTCTCATGCTTTGTCTTTGCAAAGGTCAGCTTTATGGCTGCAGGGACCCCTTTTTTTGTCAGCGCTCCAGGCCAGCCTGAAGTTGGCAAGGAGGATTTTGGTTTTCTTGACGGCTGTTGCGTCTGCAACAGCCAATTTTCTAACTGTGTGCCTGAAGTTCTCCAGCAGGTAAGAGAGTGTGTGCTCCACTGGGAAGCAGAAGCAAGCAGCCACATGGGCCTGGTCCATCTCTGGTATGTTCTTGAATAGGAGTGTTGCCAGGACGTCCTAAACAAGATCAATTTAGTTTATAAGTAAACCCCACTGAGGGCCATCGGATCCAGGCAGACCAATTAGGCATCCTTGTAGGCATTAACTGCCCACTTGGATGCCCCCTCTCCATGCGTCAGCCCAGCCAATGCCTCCCTGGACATAGGAAAGAACCCGTGGATACAGTTCTCCAGCTCCTGCACAACAGGGGGGGACAGATAAAATTGCTTCACCACATGATTGACATAATTGGTGTAGAAGGTGGGGGACAAAGGGGACCAGGACTTGGCAGATTTCACTGTCTATGTTTTCTAAAATAAGGTAAGTATTTTGAAATTTTATTAATTTTTATTAGGTTACCTTCTTGTGTTTCTTCCCTGCAGCGGCTTCAGAAGGCTTAGCTACTCTTGGCACAAGCAATTGCGCTGGCAATTCAGTATCCTCTTTCCTGGAGCGCTTTGCTGGCTTGAGATGTGCATACATATCAGGGTTGTAAACCCAGACGGACAGGGCAGAGAGGGAAAATGACTTAAACTAGAGGTCCTCTGCAACTGTCTTCTAGATGTTAAGAAGATGCTTGATGGTCTTCTCTGGGGTGTCAGGCAATTTGGTCATTAATGCCTTTGCGGACACCCTGTCAAATTTGTCTCCAGTGAAGCAGCCTCCTTGACTTTTTCCTTGACCTTGCAGTCAATTTCTTTGATCTCTGCAATTGCAGAGTCAAGGTCTTTAAGAATTTTCTCCAACTCTCTCATTGATTTTTACTAACTTTTGCATATTTTTTATAGCTTTCACCCCAATAAATTCTTTGTTATTCTGATATTATTGCCTCTTTATTTATCCCTGTTTGTTTTCCCATTTACTACATTATCCCATCTTTTTACCTGTTGTTTATGTTTTATGCTCATCTTGATATGTGTTGTTTGCTTTGTGTTGGCATTGCTTCCATAATCACCATAATATTTTTGGCACTTAAACACAGCCCCTTGTGAAAATAGTAACAACAATTTTGTGATCAGCTAAATTTGAATTAGAAAATTATAGGTTAATTGTGTTTAGATAAAGTTGTTACAGATCCAAATTCAAAATCTTAATGATAAAATTTAAGCCAATCAGGAGCCAAGTGATAAAGTGATTGTTGTGGCATAAAGGGTCATTCAATAATTCTTTGGTGCATTTGCGCTAATTAATATGATTGGCTGGTTGTTTTGCCATTGTGCACCATTGCTGCTGTGGCAAGTTGTTGGTGGACTAGTGCCCAATAAGCTGCTGGGTTAGCACTAGTTCATCAACAACTTGCTACAGCAGCAATGGCGCTCAATGGAAAAACAACCAACCAATCATATTAATTAGCACACATGCATCAAAGAAGCATTGTGTGACCCTTTATGTCACAACAATCACTTTATCATTTGGCTCCTGATTGGCTTAAATTTTATCATTAAGGTTTTAAATTTGGATCAGTAACAACTTTATCTAAACACAATTAACCTATAATTTTCCAATTCAAATTAGCTGAGCACCAAATTACTTTTAATATTTTCACAAAAGGCTGTGTTTTGGTGCTAAAAATAACTGTGTTCTGAATCTAGATACATGGCATAGTAAACATGATTTTTTAGAAATAAACTTAACATATATAATAAAACCAACTATAAACAAAGAGAAAATGAATAATTGAAATTAAGCATAAAGATAAATTAAATAGAAAATGTTTAGTGACAGGGAGTTTATTGGGGGACAGGGAAGAGAGATGCCTAGTAGGTGGAATAGTGTGGGAAGGAAGGCATAGAGCCAGTGCTTGCCTGGGGGATCTGTGATTGGATGGATGGGGCTGGCAGGTGGGGGGTGATGGTGACGGGGGTGGAGGCAGGAGGATTGACTGTGATGGCCGCTATGTACTGCTCATTGTACTCCTCATCAGTCATTGCTGTGATTGGCTGGTAGGTGGCTGTGACACGGGGTGGGAGTGCCTGTCCTTCTGTTATTGGTTGCCCATATTCACATGGAATACAATTTGGGCAAACAGGTCTGCCACCATCTGGCAACCAAAGAGAGACTTGTGGTCAAGGACCCCAAGATAACAATCATTAAAAGCCTGAGGGTGGTACTCCTGTACTGTGTCTCCAATATTGAAGAATACAGCATCACCAAGATGGATGTCTTCATGGCCAGCTGGGTACACAGAGGCCTGGTTTCTGTGTCCTTGGATGGCCTCAAGGGCAGTGGAGCTACCCTCCATCTGGTTGCTCAAGAAAACCCAGTGAAGTGAATTTGAGCTATCCCAGGAGTCAAGCAATTCACTGAGTATTTGACTGTACTCATAGCCATTGGTGAAATCTGGGTTTGTCTGATAGTAGACAAAACCCTCGGCTGAAACATCCATAAATATACCAATAAACTTCCCCTTCTTGACCTTCTTCCTCCCTTTTTGGGTGGCAGCTTCTCCCCTGCTTGCCAAAATCATCAAAAGCTATTGATAGCTTGTAGTAAGAGAAGAAGATGATGTCATATGTTAGACTAGTCAAGCATTGGACCAGGGTGGACTCAATAGCATGATCATATGGGGAATAATCACTGCCATCCCATTGGTTACCGCCAAAATAGGTAAGAACCTGTATGGAAGCCACCTTCCCATACATCCAGAGCTGCACCATGCGCTTGGAGACCCATATGTTATGATGCACAAGCTATTTGCAGACCTGGGTTAGGGGAAGCTTGAGGTCCTGCTGGAGGAGGTCAAGCATAATTGGGTATGCCTCATTGATTTGGGACTTGGGGGCCTTCTTGGGCTTCTTAGTTGTCCCAAACAGGTCCCCCCTGTTCATTAGATTGTTGAACTCCTGCATTATGGTGGCTTGGGTAAATTGCAATTGGCTAGAAATCTGTTTCCAGGACAGACCCTGCAGGTTCAGTGCCACAATTTCCTGAAGAAGTTGGGCAGTAATTATTCTGTGTTTGGGGCGCTGGACCATGGGAGCTAAAGCCAGATTGGCTGAAAAGGGCAGGCTGGCTTGTAGTGGGATGTTGTTCCAAATCAAGGTTGCCATCCTGATTTATTGGTTGACAGGCAGCTTGTGCAGGGGTGGGTACAGGAGCAGGGGTAGAACTAGACACTAGGTGACTGTTGAACAAGCCAAAGTCATATGGGTCAGGGGTCAGGTACAGGTCAGCTTCCTTGTTACCTGCCTCAAAGGCTTGGGTGTAAACGGGTGCCTCCACATCCTGAGCCTTGCCTCCATTGAAGCTGGCTTGGCTGTTGGTGCCATTGAAAATGTTGTTGCTAGTAAAAACCATTGTAAAAAACCTAGGATAAAATCACTAAAAGTAGAAGTTTAAAGTTTTATGATTTATTTTTATTGTAATCATCATTCCATATTTGGAAGGTTCTCAAAACCATTTTATACAAATCAAGAGCCATGAAAATGAATAAAATGCCTCTGTTCCTTAATTGGATAGCTGTTGATTGGCTAATAAACTGTTAGTTTTCTATTTTAGGCTACTCATACTACACATCTTGTGTGACTTAATTTGTTTTGTGCTTGTGGAATCTCACTTTCAGATTGCTCAAATTTTGTTTCATTTTAGTCCTTCTGTTGGTGCCCCATATGAATTCTGATTGGATTATAATATACTTAAGAATAGCATCCATCCATCTCACTTGTTGTGTCAGTTCATTTTTTTGTGGTTTAAACTACGCTGCTTGATGTTTGATATAATTTTTATGATATGCAAGTAAAGTTTTGTTTATTGTTTGATGGTTCATTTATTAACTAAAATATTTAGATTATTTGAATCCAGAATCTTGTGCAACTTGGGTTTTGTTCAAATCTGAAATCATTTTATTTAAATCTGAGGTATTTTTTGGTTGTTGCCATAGCTTTTAAAACTACTTTATTTGATACAAATTTTTAAGCAATGTGTGATCAAATAAAAATAAAAAATACTTTAATTCTACAGTAGTTTTCAAACCTGTTGAGATAAAAAAATCTCAGTCTAAAAAAAATCAAAAATTGAAGAATTTATACTAAATTACAACAGATTTGGATCCACCTTGATTTTGCTTTTAGACTGAGTTGTATTTGTTTTTAGACCAAGGTTTTTTGTTTATCTCAACAAGTTTGAAAAATACTGTATCAAATAAAAGTGTTAAGATTTCATGATAGACCTCAAACAAGGTTCCAAGTCAGAAAAAAAGACCTATAACTCAACTCATCTAAGACTTGCTACCAGGATATGCTAAGTCAAGCTCATTAGTTAAATCATCAAAGTATGTGGTTTCATATATGATGCACAAATTATTTCACAAGAATAGCACATAATGTAGTAGAAATAACTATCTCTCCTGAATGTCACAATTAACACCATATAAAATATTTTCCAAACTAAAGACATTATCAATACTAATATTTTTTATTTTCTATAACTTTTTTAAAACAGCAAAGCTATAAAAATATTTTGTATTTATCTAATTAGTTGACCTGAAAGGATACTCTTGTCTGTTGTTTACACTGACTATACTGCTTTTTTATAACTTTTTTCATCATAATTACAAAATGAAAATTCATAAACCAAACTAAACCAAACTAAACAGCTAAATTTATTAACTTACACACTATTTTTATATGACAATTATGTTAGCTTTCACTTCTCCAAATAAACCTGCTTACAGACACTTATATCTAAATTAGTATTTCTGGGTTGCAGATGAGCATCTTTGGTGCCATATATTATTTTCTGTTAATTTTTCTTATTTAACCAAAAAAGATACTCAGAATATCATGTCTCTGTCATTTGCTTCTGGTTATATATCTTAATTTAGATGTCATGATACCATAATTTTTATCATATTAACTCTTTTAAAGGCTGTAGTGTCTGTAGATGGGTTGATCTACTATTATGGCTCATATTCAGATCAGGGTTATGTATCCAGAAGCTGATGAGATTTTCTGTTAAAAATAGATCAAGCATTTTAAAGCTTGGAAGCTACTAAGACCTGTTTGTTTGTAATTTTTCAAGCATTGCTGTCTAACCCAAACACACTCTTTTTTGTGTATTTGCTTTTTTATACACTTAGGTCTTCTTTTAAACTTACACCTGAAGCCATATTAGAAGTTTATAAACTTTAAATCAACATCTGAAATTGATTTTTGGTTGAGTTGATTTTTTATACTGTAGATTCAGAGCCTATTAGCAAAAATGCAGAATTGACAAATTCTTTTGCTTGAATTCACCAACTTAATGGAATATTTCTCATCTTTTTATATAAAAGACAAGTTGTTATGGAATGAAAACAACTCCATTAAGTTGGTGAATTCAGGCAAAAAATTGACAATCCCACATTTTTGCCAACAGGTTCTGATCTACATTATCAACAGCTTTGAAAACCAATAAAAGATACCTGGTTGCAGTGGTAGGCTGTTATCTGGATTTTTTTAGATTATGCTTGCTATGTGTGGTTTAGTGAGAATTATAGATCATGTTAATTGTTAGCGTTAAGTGTTGCTTACTGCAATTTAAAAAAATGTATAGGAATAATATGTTAAATTTTTTAAATGCATAAGATTAAGAGATACAGTGATAAATGTGTATGGTTGTAGCAGATATAGGGTTGTGTAAGAGAGGGGGTCTAAACTAACTAAGTTTGGCTCCCATCCTGGGGGAAGGATCCACCAGGACACCATCCAGTGCAGGACTGGTATGGCTGCTCAAAGTGGCGTCTAAAGGGAGGACACAGCAGATAATGGGGGGAAGTAAGAGTCCAGGCCCATCAAGATCATCTAACCAAGCAGCCAGGTAGTGTGCTTGGGAGGATGCTCTTTGACACCCAGACCATCCCCTTAGGGTGTAACAACTGGGACCACGGGAAGGGGAGGCGCCAGGGAGCTCAAGCTTGGGTGCTCCAAGGGGGGTGGTTTGAGAGCAGAATATTCAAGGTTGTCACAGGTGAGGCTCTTTACCACGTTCTCACTGGAGGTTAAGATGTTCTGTGTGTGCCCAGGAATATTCTCAAACATTTGCATGAACTGATTGGGGTTGGCCCTCACATGATAGAAAGAATGGGAAACACAACTCCAAAGGTCTGGAGAAGTGGTCCAAATCAAAACCAATGCATGAGCCAGAGTGAAAGCCACAAATTTAAAGAAAGAAACCAACATTTTTACAATGCAAAAGAAAACAAAGCAAGATAATGATGGAACTAACTTTTCTATAATAGAGCAAATAAAGGGGGCAACCTGATAGCTGGGGACCCGTAGAATAAGTTCATAACCAGGAGAACGGCAACTGTGAGCTATACACTTTTATGAAGAGCAGGAGGAGTAGCTCAAAAGCGTATAGATCTGAGCAAAGGCAACAAAGCAAGCAGTACACAAAACCAAACTTATAATTGGTAATTATATAATATTTACTAACTAATTCAGAGTTTGAGTTTGATTTTCAAAAACAGAGGAGGTAAGTGTATAAGTCTATACTAACTTGACTCTAGGTGCCTTGAAACAGACGCCGGAAACCCAGGGACGGCGGCAAAGGTAGGGGATGATTAAAACTCTTACTAACAGCTTTAGGAAAATAGCAGGACCTCAAAACAAAGGTCCAGGATAACCAAAATGCAATTTTTAAAAGTGCAAACTTTATTTTGAAAGAATGAGCAAGCAGGGGACCAAAAGTCCCCTGTCTTGCTTTGAGAGGAGATTGGCTTCAAATTGAGAGATCACCTGACTCATGCAATGGATTTGATTGGTTGGCAGAGAAATTTTGCAGAGGCAAATCCATTAGGTTGGAGGGTTTTGCAATAATTTCTGGCTCCAACCCTGATTGGCTGGCATTGCCGGAGAGGATTAAATCAGCATTCAATCCAGTTGGATTGGCATTTAAGGAAATAGCAGTAGTGTAACCTGAATGCTTAGACTTAATTAATTTCAAGTGTGGATGGGCCCAAGCCAAAAAATAGTCTAAATTAATCAGAGATTCCTCCCAAGTGGGAACCAAGTTCATCACATCAATATTTACCACCTGGGAAGGGTATGCCAACACAAATCTCTCATCAATTGTATGGGCTAAATTCTCAAGGGAATTAAGGGGCTTGTCCATCTTTTGAGCAGATTTCTTTGTGTGGTGCGGGAAGATTTTCCTATCCAAGGCTAAAGGGGGAAGTGACTTTACAGGTTGGAACAGTAAAAGCAACTGTGTGATAACAGAGGCACAACCCTGTTTCTAAGAAAGGTTCAGATTAGGTCACAGATTGTTCTGTGTGAATTTGTGCTGCAAATTTTGGAGTAGATCACAAAATATGAAAGGAAGGCGGTTTCTAAAGATGAAACAGGTTATTTCATTTTATGCAAGGTCCATGATGTAAAATAAAGGCACACTTTAAGGATGAAAAATTTGATATCATTTGTGCAAGGTGCAGGATGTAAAATTAGAGCAGATTTAGTTGTTGGATTTTATTTTTTAAATGAAACTTATTATAATCTATTTGTCATTATTGCAAAACAATAGTTTTGATTGAACCACAATTTGCTTTAGATAATTATAGTAAAATGCTAACTAAAAAGTGATAAATACTTATTTTAATTGAAAAAATAATTTGCATACTTATGATTGGACAAATCACAAAACAAGATAGGATTGTGCTTAGTCACATCACAGTTCATGAAGATCTGTTTTGTGACTTCAGGAGCAGATCACAAAATGTAGCAGTTACAATTGTGACCTGCTCCTAAAGTTGCAAAACAAATCAGAATGGATTTTGATGTGGCTTGAAGGCTACAAAATAATTTAGGACCAACTGCTTAGGTCACAAAACAGATTGTGATGGGTGAAACTTGGTCACAGCACAAATTGGGACAATCTTGTGTCTGCCTCTACTATAAGCAGACAGAATCAGCCTAGATTCTGGGTTTGGCCTTTATTTAGGTGGCCAATGCAGATCCTTTCTAGAACTGTGAATTCCCTAACTTGGTGAATCTGATTTTTCTGGAAAGAATCCAGGTGGGAGAGGCTTTATTTTTTTATGGTATCAGTTCCACTTGCTTAGCATACAGTTAGAAATATCAGGCTGAAACCAAATGGGTGTGGTAATCATAATGATAAATCAATAAAGATGACATACTTAACATAAAAATTAAAATTATGAGTTAACTTTAAATTTTAGTTTTTATAATTTTAAAAATTAAAGTCCAAACAAACTCATTTTACCCATTGATGTGTAATATAATATACAAAACAGATTTTTCATCAGTGGCTACTTTATTATAAAGCAATCATTGGAGCAAATCTGCTGTAACCAAGCAATGTGAAATGTGAAAACTTGTAATAGATTTTAAGAAGATTCCTTGCCAATTAAGGCTGTGGCAGATTAAAAACGCACTGATTGCTGCATTTGCTGTAATTGACACATCTGAGCTGTTACAGTTTTGGATTTTGGATTCCCCTTACCTAGGGAAATCCAAAATTTCAACAAAAAACAGTCATCTATGGCTTTCTGTTTTCTGGATGTGCCAGTTTATATATATTCAATATTTTTATTTTTAAAACAAAAGTTGAATTTATTTTATTTTTCAATTTGAAAGGGGAAAAATTTATATTTTATTTAAATAAAAAGTCTGCAAAAGCACACCCTTCTGTGGATGTATACGGAAACAATTCCAGAAAAATTGTAGCCAGTACAATTTTCTGGAATTGTTTCCTGATCTTAAACAGCTGGGTCATTATTTTTCTTATTGTGCCTAAGCACTGGACTTATTATTTTATAACTTAATTACATTATTCATATTCAAATTATTCAGAAAGGTTAAAATACAATCATTATGAAATCTTTAATTGATCTTGGGCTCAGATGTTTTTTAAAAATAATTAGTCAATTTTAGAATTAAAATTGAACCTTATAATATTGCTGGAAATATCTTAAGTACTACTACAAACTACAAGCTAAAAATATTTATTATGAGTTGCATGGGAGATTAATAGCAGCCCCAAAGCTATAAATGCCATCACCCTATCTTTGGCTCATCATAATTATTCTTAGTTTGTCTCAGAAAAAAGATTGTTGTTTTTGAAAGACTGATAACTCTATTTAAAATACAACCTCTAGTAAGCTGCCCTACTTCATGAACTTGCCCTAATTCATCACTAGCATCTTCTGATATTTTTGTTTCTCTGGTATCATCACATGATTTCAAATGATAAGTTATCTCAGAATATTCTGAGAAACTTTCAAATGTTAAAGGTGAAGTATACAACTTACCATCTTTCATCAAATATGAAAGATTAATGCACAGATTTTTTCTTTGAGCTCTCTTCTTATAGGCCTAACTTTTCTCTCATAAATATAAAAGAATGACTTTTGAGAGATATTTGAGCCTGATAGCGCTAATTTAAATAATTTTTTTCTTTTTTCTTCTTGCCCAAAAATATTTTTAATATCATTTATATTACTAATATAAAGCTGATTTTCTTTCTCTTTTACTGTTTTTGATATTACACCAAAGTGACCATCAACAATGCTTTTTCAATGACATTCTACAAATCTATTGTATTTAATAGACCCTTTAATGTATTGTGGTGCCTCTTTAAATAGATAATATAAGAATTCATAGGATCTAAAATGGTTTCCATTATCAGTCCATACTTTGATATTATTTATTTTTTTAAACTTATCTGATTTAAGAAGACTTATTAGACATTCACCTAAAAACAAAGAATCATGAGACAATATTTGAGATAAAAAATCATGGTATTCATATTTAACTTTATTGTTTTCTTTAAATACAAATGCAAACCCCAATAAAGAAATAGGTCCTTTAGAATAAAAAAAGTTATTGGTTTCAATTGGACCACCACCAACTTTTAAATTCTCCTTAAAATCTATGACTATAATACATGATTCATTATCAAATTCATTGATATCTTTCTTATATTCCCTATTTTGATGAGCATAAAAGTCTTGGTGCTGATTAATAGCTTTTAAGTCACTTTTTATAGATTCTGGCAATAATAAGCCTTTACTTTGACATTATTCTTTTCTTCTTTCTAAGGATGATTTTAAGTTACAAATATTACACATGTCAGTTTATTTTTTACTCTTTATTATATTTTTTGGTATTAATTTATAATGATTTGAAAGTGATATTGAAATTTAATTTTTTATTTTCATATTTTCATAGATTTCCTTTTATGTTTTTAATAGTGAATATTTTATTTCAGTTGAATATTCATTCATTTCTTTTTCAATGTCTTTATAAACTTTTTCTGGTGCTTTTTTTGTAAACTGGCTTGTTTCAAAGAATTTTCCAATAGGCTTTTAATTATTTTTTGATTATTTCTTTTTTTTAATGAATAGCTATTATTTTTTGGCTTTTTTATTTAAGCTTACATTTTTATTTATTTTTCTTGAGTATTCAAACTCACTTTTGGTTATATTAAATCCCATATCAGTAAGCTCTTTTAAAGAGTAACTGGTTGTAACCAGAGATCTCAAGGCTGGGAGATGCTTTTGGGGAGCAGATTTCAGAAGATCCTTTAAGCCATCAATTATCCCATTTAGTTTCTGATTTTGAACCAAAGGAATGAACTCTGTTTTTCCAAACTCAGTTTGAGTGAGAAAGTGATTAATGAAGGAATTGAGATTGCCTCCAGAAACAAAGATGAATGCTTTCTTTAACATAGCAATTATTTCTCTTTTTTTGATGCTCCCAATGAGGAAAATGGCTGCATGGCAGAGGTGAAGTTAACAGATTCCATAATATTGGATTTATGATTGATGATAAAGAGATGCTTTGTAGAGATGCCTTGCAAAAGAGTACTGGTTGCAGGAATGATATCTTTTTGTAAAGATAGTTTGAAGTAAACCTTAGGTAGTGTTCTATCTCTTATATACCAAGCCTTATGACACCATTCTGAAAGAAATGATGTGATAGCTTTTATTAAAATTACAACTTAAATTTATATTCCTAAAATAAATGAAATACCCAGTTTTCATGCACAAGTGATATCTGTGTGTCAGCTAAGCATCAAATTACATCATATCCTCTTTGCAATCTATGCAAATCAATTAAAATGATGTATTAACCTAATTATAGCTCTTCAGCATATTTTTAAAACAATAAAATATTAAAGAATCATATTTAAAAAATGCTTAATTTGAGGTTTGTAGCTCACTTGAACCTCAAAATTCATCTAAACGGCAAATAAATTAATGGTCTAACTTCAAACTACCATAAAATCCTAAATAATTGAGCTTTTTAAACAAAATAAAATGCAAAAATAATGCTCTTGATCTTATCTTTAATTATGTCAAATAAAAATATATATTGATTAATAAAAAATCAACTTTTTTTAGCTTAAAGCAATCTATTTTATTTCATTATCAAAATAATATAATAAAATATGGCATATGCTCTTTTAAATTGCTTTTGATTCAATATTTAATATAGTATATATATTAATATTTTAAACCCAATAGAAAGATAAGATTCTTAGCTTCATTTTATAGCTTACAATGTGAAAAAAATTAAATTTTTGTTGAGTTATTACTGTTTAAAATATAAGCATTTGTAATTTGATTTTTTCAAAATCGAACTGTGTTATGCTGCGACTTGAGCAGCATGTGTATTAGAAAACGGCCTAATCCCTAAAATAATGACCCAGCTGGCTGCTTTTTTATAAAGCAGCCACCGTTTAAGATCTGCTGCAGCCCTAGTACCGATGCCAATTTATTATACTTTATTATGCTTATAAACTATCTGAATTGGTGAATGAATCTCTTATAGACCTCTATGGTTTGTTATACTAAATCTGTGAATTATGTCCTTAAAATTGGCATGAATCTCAGTGGTATCAATAGAGGCATTTCCCTCTATTTTCGCCATCATTTCAATTGTTGAATAAAGCTTCATAAGTGGAACCACACCTTGTGTAATTTGGTTTTTTCAGTAGAATATCATCCGTGGATATTGTAAAATCCATGGCACGAAAGGGCTCCCCATTTTTCATCACTTCATTATAAATTCTAAACTAAAAGGCCATGCCTTGAATCGATACGATCAAGATGGGGAGCCCTATCATATCAGAGCATTTAAGCAGTCATTCAACCTTTTGATTGGGGCTTTATATGTGACAGCATAATGCTATCACTGCACCGACTGCTGTAAATTTTTACAATATTTGCATAAAGCTACTATTTTAGCTAATTCCTGTATAGCTTATCCGATCAGTAAGGTCAACTTTACACTTCATCGATGACATTTAACTATTTTCATACAAGTTTTGAAAGCCCTCCGCTAAGCTTGGCAAGATAATTTGGTTCAAGTTCCAATTTTGCTATGAATTTAATCTAAATCAGATAGTAAATGTTCCAAATAGGGGTTCTTCTGTTAAACACAAATACCAGAATCCTGTTCAAGGTTGCTTCTTCATCCCGCATTTCATCATGCTAAGACTGATCCAGTCACAAAAACGTATCTTTAAACACAGAGGGGCTGCTTTCGCCAGTAACTCTTCATTTTATTTATGTTTCTCCAAAAGGGTCCAACCATTTCACTCGTGCATAAATGATTATTCCTTGGCTCAGGAAGAGATGAAGATTACAGATATTCCGGAGGAAGTTGAATCTGAGTTTGTCGAAAATTCAATCAAAGAAGCCCCTTCATACTCTACTTTCCCTTCCGCATATGATGACGGACTCACCTTTGATTTTGGCATTTATGAAGATCCGATCCAGGCTTCAGATATAAAATCCCCCAAACACAAAACGCTCCTGGAGAAAATCGAGCAGCTCGAACGAGAAGGAGACTTTCTTAGCATAGTTTCTGCCTTTGAGAAACATGTAGCTATATGCTTGCAGCTCTCTAAAAAGCAACCTGTGAATCTTGCAGCACCGAAGCTGCTCAGGATTGTCTTACAGGCATATTTAAAACTTGATGCCCCAGCAAGGTTATGGACAACGTTTGAGCCCCTCGGCAGGCTTGGGTTAGCGTTTGATCCCAGGTCGCTGACACTTGTGTTAATTTCATGCTTAAAAAACAAGGAATGGAATTGTGTCATTGCTATACATGGAACCAGGGCAGATGAATTAGGGACGCTCTGCAAAGTCATCCACGCAGTTGCTCTTGCTCATACTAGGGCTATTTATGATTCATTACAAGCCTTCAGATCTATATTTCCTGATACCAGCCTCCAAAAGCCCACAAAATTTGCGTACACTCTGTATATAACCGAGCTCATAAAGCTCCAAAGACTCAACGAGGTGCTGATTGTATATGAGACCTTTGTCGACGACGGGTATTTGCCAGCAGTGGAACTGGTCAATAGGATACTTGAGCTGCTCCTATTTGAAAACCGCTGCCAACAAGCACATATAATTTACCAAAAAACATTTGAGCAAGGAAAGGCTTCTCCAGATCCCTTTACTCTTGCACTCCTTGTCAACGGCTTTATAAATAAATCACGCCCTGATCTCGCACGAGAATACCTTAGGAAAATGTTGCACCTTGGGTTTACAGATGCAACGCACTCGTGCCCAATATGGGAGCGCCTCTTTCATATAACGCTTTCAACTCCCTATCAGGACAAGCGGGAATCGACTGTTGCCCTTCTTGGCTACATGCGTGACCACTTCCCAGTACCGTCCAAGTCACACATGCTGGCCAGTCATCTTTTCATCTCACACGCTATCGCACCTGGGAAGCTATGTGCTTCACACAAAGAAGGCCTTGATGGGTTGCTCAAGGCCATTGGCACTGTTCCTGAACTGCCCCGAATCCCTCGAACTTATTTGCTTATTGCTCAGCATCTGTGCCAGGTGAACGCGCTCCATTTGCTCCCTTTCCTCATCGACACGATGGTTGCTCAGGAGGGCACAGTACCTCCACATCTCTTTGGCGTTGCTCTTAACAGATGCTTTGCAGAGAACAACCTTGAGATGGCCGACATCGTCCGCAAAAGACTTATCTCTCTTAATATCCCTATAACCCGCCCTTTATACTCATGTATAGTTTCTGGCCTATACAAAGTTTTCAGATCTAAAGAGGCCTTCGATATGTACCGCGCTATGCGCAATGCTGGCCATTCGCCCATCCTAGGTCTGGCCATCAAACTATTTGGCTTGTCACACAAGCTAGGCGACCACGAGTTTAAAAGGTGGCTTATAGACGATACCATCGACCCCCATGGCTCCAATGGGAGCCTGACAAAAGAGGAAATACTTGAATTTAAGAAGGTTATCCAATCCAGGGGATGCCTCCCCAAAAAGGATCGACAAAGGCTTGAGATTTAAGTCTTACATTTTCTTACTTTATATAATTTAAAGGAGTCTACCCACAACTAGTAAAAGCCCAAAGTTCAAATCATCTAAAATTGTTGGGTTGTCTAAGGAACTGATTTTAATCAGCAGACATGCTGTTAGAAAATAAAATCAGAGTCCTGCTTAAAAGATCAATTGCGGTTAGGCTCAGCCTTGCCAAATAAAGTATTGCAGGGTTGAAAATATCTTTTGATTATGTATATCAAGCATAAAAGGGAAAAATAAAACAAGCTGAGAATTTCACCCAAGATAGCAAGAGATTTTTTATATCCAAAAAGCATGTGAGTTTCATTCATATAGACTTAGTGGTAATAACGAGGTTCTTTCAAAATACAAGGGTTTGCTCTGGTAATTTATCAGGCTTAGACAAGGATGCTTACCCTCAACTTTGATAGTTTTAGAATCAATTCCTAGAAAGTGAGTTACCAATAGGAAGTAATCAAAAATGTTACACAATCACTTTTCCAAATAAAGTCCAAAACTTATATGAGGCTGTGAGAAATTTTAATAAAGCTATGTCTAAGTGGACTATGCTTATAGTCCAGCGTAAAAGTGGACATGAACTCTTGAGAGACAATAAATTATACCATAGAGAAAGCTATATAAGGTTGGTGACTTTAAGGCAGAATGGTTTGAGCCAGAGGCTTGGGTAAAACTCTATTGTTTTTACATAAATGCCAACTTAGCAGAGCTCTGCTAAAAATCCGGGATAATGATAAATCAGAGCTGAGTAACTATATCTAAATATAAGAAGTTGCGCTCCCTAAGAAAGCTTTTATTATGATAGGTAAAAAATTGGATTAAATCAATGTATCAGTCTACTCAGTAGCCAGAATCATATAAAAAGCTTTGATATGATCAATTTTGAGAGGTGAAAACTTAACCTATATATTCATTTCATTAATTATATAGTCAGTTTTTTATTTAATGGAAATATTTTAAGCATTTTATTGAGGATAGCTATATTCTAGTTGTTGTGTTCAGCTCCTGGGGACAACATCCAGGAGGACACAGCAGGAAATCTTTATAACAAAAGATTTGAGGGTCAAAGCTAGCCTTGGGTTAGCCTTCAGGGAAAAATTAAGGGCACATACCTTAATTTACTGGAATACAAGATGTGAAAGTTCTTTTGGCAAAAAGGACAGGAAAAAGCTTGAAGAATCTTAAAGCCAACACAAATATGGATAAACTTGTCTTTAATAGGAGAAATGATTCTACTTAAATAGTAGACAAGGGCTGATGATCACTCATTAGATAGACAGAGTGGCAGAGGGGGTCACGTTGGGATGAGGTCATACCAGGATCAGTCAAGGGCAGGTATGATATTCCAGAATGGATGAATATTGAACCAGACCCATTTGTGGAAGGTGAAGAATACCCAAAATATACAGCAAACCAACCAAATCTTTGCACATATCATTATTCAAAGGCCATATCAAAATAGCATTAATGGCGCAATTTCCGACATCTCCCTTCTCAAGATTGGACACAGGGAGTTGATATTGGCAGAAAAATTTAGAGTGAACTTGATAAAGGGGCAGACAGAGGACAGCAGCTTCACAGTATACTCAACACCCTTCTTGTAGGTGACTTTACAAGGCCCAACCCAGAGGGAGTCTAGCTTATGGGCACGGCCTCCAGTACAATTTTGATAATAGAGGACTAGGTCACCTACTTGGTACTCAGGGAGGGGGGCTCTGGAAGCATTGGAGGGCAAGAGTTCTAAAGCTTTGACTTTGTAAGCAGTAGAATAGGCTGTAGCTTGGATGCCAATGATAATATTATTCAAGTCTTTGACATGAGCTTTAGGATTGGCAGAGGTGTCCACCTCAATCAACGGGGGTCCCAAGATTGAGGGGGTAGTGGCTTCCTGTCCATACAGCATGACAAAGGGGGACTGGCCAGTCACTTGATGTCTGCTGAGCCTATACACAAAAAGAGCAGCAGGGAGGAACATATGCCAGTTGGCAGTATCAGAGAGGGTAAGCTTTCTCATGATGGACACCAGGGTGGAATTTGCTTGTTCCACAGTCCCGTTGGTTGAAGGGTTATACAGAGCAGAGAAGGATTGGTGTGTGCCCATAGCTTCTACAATGGATGTTATGAGGTGGGCATTAAAGTTGGTCCCATTGTCAGAAAGTAGAACCTGAGGGAAGCCATGGCATTAGAAGATATCTTGCAGTAGGAAGTTAGCAGTGGTCTTGGCGGTTATATCCTTGGTTGCTCTGGCTTCAACCCATTTTCTAAAGTGATCTATGGCTACCAAGATGAATTGACACCCAGACCTAGAACAAGGGAGAGGTCCAAAAGCGTCAATACTCACAGTGTGGAAGGCATGCTTAGGGGGGATGAGCTTGAACTGATGCTGTGAAGGTCAGGAGCGTTGGAGCTGACAGGAATGACAAGAGGCAAGGACATCAGGGATTAGGAGGCACATATTCTACCAATAGAAGTTCTTGCACAACCAGTCATGAGTTTTTGCTATGCCTCCATGTCCAGTATCAATGTGAGCTTGGAGGATGATGGCTATTCTCATACTGGGGCAGACATAGGGCAAATAAGTGTTGTTGACTTTCTTGAAGAGTTGTCTATCTCAAATCACAGTATCCTTTGATAGGGTTTGTAGTGCCAAACAAATGTCTTCTGGCTCAGTGGTCCAGAAGTCAGGATACCCTATCAACTTGTTTAGGCAATCAGCGTCAGAAGGATGAATAGCTAGTATAGGCATCCTCAACAAACCATCAGCATTCTGATGTTGTGCACCAGGACAATGTACTACAGTGAAATCATACCCCTGAAGGCATAAGACCCAACGGGCTAGTTGACCTTTGGGCTCCTTTAATTGTTGCAGCCACTTAAGGGATGAGTGGCCTGTAACTACTGTGAAGTGAGTCCTGCAAATGAAGTGCTGGAGCTGTTTTACTGCATGCAGAACAGCTAGGAGTTCTTTTTCAGTGACGCTATAGTTCTTATCTTGTTTGTTGAGGACTCGTGAAGAATAGGTCACAGGTCAGTCCACGCCTTCATCATCAAGCTGAACTAAGATAGAACCCACAGCTACTTCACTAGCATTGGTGTAAAAGATGAACTCCTTATTGTAATCAGGGTAGACTATAATGAGAGCCTCTTTGTGTTTGGCTTTCAGTGCTTCAAAGGATTGCTGTTGGCTGTCAGTCCACTCAAAGGAACATTGAGAAGGAGCTGGACAAGGGGTTTGCTTAGTTCAGAAAAATCAGGGATGAATTGTCAATAGTATCCCATCATACCAAGAAAGACTTGAGCCTCTTGTAGGTTTTTGGGGGGCTGCATCTTGTCAATGGCTTCCACCTTATTATTCATAGGGTGTATTTCAGTTTGGGTGACCTTGTGGCCCAAGAATTCAAGTAGTTTCTTGAAGAAGGAGCATTTAGAGGGTTTGAGTTTTAAGCCTGCCTTCTGAATTTTGATGAAGACAGCTTTGAGGTGGTCCAAATGGTCAGTAAAGGTGGAGCTGAACACAGTAATATTGTCAAGGTATATGAGGATGCAGGAGAGTTTCAGATCTTGTAAGATGGAGTCCATAGCCCAGTGAAATGTAGCTGGGGTGTTGCAGAGTCCTTGGGGCATACAGGTGTGTTTATAAATACCTTCTGAAGTGATAAGTGCAGCCTTCTCTCTATCTTCAGGAGAAAAGTTGACCTGCCAGTATCCTGATGCTAGATCCATAGCAGATAAAAACTTTGATCTCCCTAATTGTCTAAGAGCATCATCAATTCTAGGCAAGGGGTAAGAGTCCTTTTTGATGATCAAGTTTAGGCAGCAATAATCCATCACAATGCGGTGACCTCCATCCTTCTTTTTTAGGATCAACAATGGGGAGGCCCAAGGGCTCTGAGAGGGAGCTAGGAGCCCAGCATCTAAGAGCTGTTTAAGCTCCTTGGAGACCTGGGCATCTTCTACTCTGCTGCGGTGGTAGGGTTTAGCACAAAAGGGCGGGGCATCACCTGTATCTATCTGATGGATAACACCCTTTGCTAGACCATAGTTGGTGGGTCCAGGGGCAAAGATATCCTTAAACTGGTCTAGCAGTTCCATAACATCTTTTTGTTGAATGGGTGACAGTTGAGGGAAGTCTGTGGCAGTGAACAGGGAGAGAATCTGAGGGTCTCCTTCAGGCAAGTTGAAATCACTAAACATTCCAAAGGGGTAGAGGGACGCCACTTGCTCCGAATCTAATATGCAACCATGCCCAACAACCTGGCCCTTGGTCACCTGCATAGGCAGGGAAATCAGGTTATCCAACAACAGCTGCACAGGCTCTTTATGAGTCCAGTCCAAAATCCCAGGGCATAACCAAGGCTCTCTACAACTTAAGGAATCAGGTGAATATAGCTCCAGAAATGATTTTCTGGGTAGTTCATAGGATATCTGGGAGTCTATAATCACTTGTGAGCCAGGCAGGATGGTGACAGCTGCAGGGAAAAGAAGAGTCACACCTTTCTCTGCATGACAGGAAGGAGGAGGAGAACACATATTGGAAGAATGAGCCTATACTTGAGTGAGAAGATACCTGTGGGATATTTGAGCACACAAGTCTTAAGGCGTTTACCTGGGAGACGTGGGGGTTCTTCAAAGATTAGAGTGATCTCATACCCTAAAAACAATAGGTACCAATCTCAAAGGTTTACAATCCCATTGTACTCTTGAAGGAATTGTGTACCAACCAGGATATTGTAGCTTTTGCTTTCTAGGACAACAGCAGGGGATGCAATAAGAAGCTTCCTAAACCTCATTGGCAGGGCGGAATAGACACCAATGGCTTGGGTTTGGGTCATGCCAGCTTAATCCTATGACTGAGTGTAGTTGAGGTTGGGGGTCACTTTAAGCTTCTTCATTAGCTTGGACAATACCACATTGACTGGAGAGCCCATGTCTAAGATAGCCTTGATTTTAACCTTTTGGATTGATACTTTCACACAGGTAGTATCTTTCCCAAAGGGGGGGCAAGACAGCCAGAACGTCCTGAGCAGCTTTCAATTCCTTCTCCCATTTGGCCAACATGAATTGTAAGGCAGAAATTTTCTTATACACAGTCTGCAAGGGGAGAGATACAGTCACGTTCTGGAAAAGGACCTCAGCTAGCTCGGCAGCTTCTTCAGAAGAATCAACCAAGACAGGAGGTCAATGGGCCTGGGCTAGGTAAGGGCAAGCCACCATGGCTTTGGCTTCACTTGAAGGTGCTCAAGAAGTGGTGGTGGTCTTTCCAGAGCAAATCTTGTATGGGACAGAGACAGTTTTCAGAACAGCCAGAACAGAATAGCCATAACTATCAGAATCTTCACTATCAGAATCTTTGGGTTCAGAATCACTGGAGAGGTTATGGAACAAGTGAAGGATAGTTGGGCCAGCCGAGGGGAAAGATTTCTTGTCAGAGGGGGGATCAGGAGGAGATGGGGGAGATTGGTCAGCAGAGAGCGTCTCTGCCTCTAAGCTGACCTCTCTTTTCCCGTCTTCTCCTTTGGGTTGCAACCCTCTACCTGAGGGTTAGTGCAGGTACGTGAGTGGTGGCCTATTTGACCACAGTTATGACATCCTTGTCTCTTAGACTGTCCACTTGAGCCTAGGGTCATAATGCGCGGAGTACAGGAGGTGGTTCCTGCATTATTGGCCTTATTTTTGCGCACCACAGTACCCCCATGTGTCAAATGCATGCCTTGTAAGAGTGTCTTAATACTCTTCATTGAATTAATGAAAGCTTTGTGGGCCTTGAAGTGCAGACATAGGAGTTGGTTCACCTTTAAAGCATTTGAACATGCTATGTACGCTTCCTGGGAGTTAGCTGACAGCTGGCAATCAACTGTTGTCCTTCAATGTAGAACAATTGGAAAATTCAGCCAGGGTCTCTTTGGTCTTGAAGGCAATGTGCATAAACGCATCCTTCTTGACTTCCAAGCTGAGATATTCTCTGAATTCCTCAATTAAGAGGTGCTTCATGTCCTCCCAAGTGACAATAGAAGGGAGTTTGGGGACCACAACTTCTTGGCATGTGGGATGCAGACAGGTAAGAATATGTTTCTTCTTAAGTTCATTGGTGGCCCTACACATTGCAGTCTTGTAAATTGTCAGAAAGGCAACAATGGTAGAGGTTTTAGGGTTGAATATCTGTTTGAATGAAGGCTTATAATTGGGGTCAATGAAAGATGAGGTAGATTGATTGCTGTCATCTGGGTTGAGGACATTAATTTGGGGGTTGCCCTCAAACTCAGATTTGGCAGTAGGTTGTCTAGCCCAGAGGAGTTAAAGGCTCTTCTCTAAGTTATCCAAGGTAGAGCTATTTTGCCCACTAATATGTCTAACGGTAGCAGCAGCAGCTCCAAATTCATCAATCTTAATCTGTTGCACCAATAGGGTGCCAGCTGTTAGATCTAGATGACAAGCTGCACTGTTCAAAGAAAAATTTATGTGGATATAATAAACACAGAGTTAATTGTTTGAGTAACAGTAAGCCAAATTGAGAGGAGGGCTTGATCATTTTGGAACTGCAACCTGTGGAACATAAAATGGAGGTAATAATTGAGGTCAAGAAGATCATTTGCAGAGATAATTAGAATAGTAACAAGAAGTCAAGATGACGTAAAATGCAGGCCAAGAGACAGCAAAGGAGTCTGAAGCCAACTGAACCATTTCCCTGGCAAAGTTATCAAAGACCGGGGCCAATAGGCCCAAATGCGCAAACATGAGGTTAACTTTCTTTTTTTACTCCCAAGGTGAGTAAGATATCTAGAAACAAGTTTATAGAGGGGAATGGGGAAAGTCTTAAGGTAGTTCAGGATGGGGAGAGGGGATTCCAAGGCTTTCAATTTGTTGGTACAAATATTTTCAGCAGTTTAAGGTCCTGCATTGAAATTTACACCAATGACGTCATAATTCAAAAAAGTTGGCGACCAGCGGGTTGAGCGCTTCCATCACCAAACAACGTATATTGTGTGATTTTCTTGTCATAATTGTTTGGATAAAAATACGGTAGGTCCAGATTTTCCAGGGCTATTTGAGCAACCCCAGCTTTTACCCATTGTTTTGTCAATTACAGCATTTAAGTTGTCAATTTCTCTTAAGGGTTTGGTGGCGGTTCTTTGCTGGTTTCAGGTCTTACAGGGACGTACTATTCCTTTCATTTGGTTCTCTATTGTAACACCAGCAATCACATTGAGGCAAGTGGTCAGGGAAGTGGTTTGAGCAACCAAAGGGATAACCTGTCCATTCATTGTCTTGGTCAAGCAAGAGAGGTTTTGTACCTCTCTTTCTAATGTGTCCTGCCTATCAGCAACATCATTTTTTTACTTCTGCTAGCTGATCCAAGGCAAGAGTGCAGTTGACCCAGGGTTGGCCTATCAATCCAGGGCAACAACCATTATTGCCATGAGCGGGAGTGCTATTGTCCTCAAATTCATCTTCACCTTCAGACTCAGAGGACAAATTATCAGAATTAGAGAGGCGTTGTCTCAAGTACTCAATTTCTCCTTGCAAGGTAGCTACTTGGTTGGTGAGCAAGGCAATGCAAGGGTCAGGCATAGGTTCTTCTGGAGGAGGGTTTGGGACATAAGATTGACGTCAAGTAGTAGCTTTGAGCTCAGCTATGGATTCCCATACCTTGTCTTCAAAGTCAGACAGGACCTCAACAGAAGGAGCGGGGAGTGTCACCTCAATGGACGCTACTCTATCATCCATATAGTTTTGTACTTGATACAGAGTATTTTCTAGTGCAGCCTTATCCAGTCCATATTGGTGTTGTAGGTGGCAGCCCAAGGTATCAACATGAGTCCCAATCAGTTCAAGCTGGGAATTAATATGCTCTCAAAATTGGTTGAGTTCAGTAACCAGAGTCTCAAAGTCCTGACAATGCTTTAAAAGAGCGGCCTCAATTTGACCACACCACATTGATTGATGCTCATCCAATTTGCACAGTTGATCCTTGATATATCAAGGAAGCAAGGAGCAAAGAGTATTCAGTGATGAGGTTAGGTACTTCTGGGAGGCCAGTGAGTCACACTGGCTATCCAAAATACACTCAAAGAGGCTGTGGGACCATTCTTGATATGCCATATTTTGAGCATGGTTGTTTGAGACAGCAGTGGGTACAGCATTTAGAAGCTAGTTCTAGGATCCTAATGCAAGTTGATGGTGAACCAGGGTGGGGTGGATAAACTGGTTGACTAACACACCAATAGTATCTATAGACTCCATCAGCACGGGGGGAAGACCAAAGTCCAATAGGAAGGAGTATAGGTCTTTGGAAGCGTACCCAGGACAGAGACCAGGGATAGTGTGCATTGCCACAGTGTCTGAGTGGAGGAGAGAGCAGGCGGCAGCACAAGCTTGCTTGTAGTTGAGAGAGAAAGCTGGAAGGGGGCCACACAGGCCCGGGAGACAAAACCAATACCATGGGAGTTGAGGGGGCATTGGTGATGTCTTCTTCTAGAGGGGGACTAGAAACTTTAGGTTGATTGGGTACTTCAGAAACAAAGGGAGAAGGAGAAAGAATTTGCAGGAGAACAGGGTAAATGAGGGGCTTGCATCCCCTGTAGTGAGCACCATTTTGTTGTGTTTGGCTCCAGGGGACGTCATCCTGGAGGACACAGCGGGAAATCTTTATAACAAAAGATTTGAGGTTTGAAGCTAGCCTTGGGTTAGCCTTCAGGGCAGAATTAAGGGCACATACCTTAATTTCTTGGAATAAAAGATGTGAAAGTCCTTTTGGAAAAAAAGACAGGAAAAAGCTTGAAGAATATTAAAGCCAACACAAATGTGGACTAACTTGTCTTTATTAGGAGAAATGATTCTACTTAATTATTAGACAAGGGTCAATGATCACCCATTAGGTAGACAGAGTGGCATAGGGGGTCACATTGGGATGAGGTCATACCAGGATCAGTCAAAGGCAGATATGATATTCATAATGGGTGGATATTGAACCAGACCCATTTGCTGAAGATGAGGAATTCCCAAAATTGAAAGCAAAACCAACCAAATCTTTGCACATATCATTATTTGAAGACCATATTGAAATAGCATTAATGGTGCAATTTCTGACACTAGTCTCATTGATGCTTATTTAATGGGTTTATTGAGACATAGTTGTTTTAAATATACTTATCAAAGGTATACAGTAGTTTTCAAAGTTATGAGAATGAGCAAAAAATAGTCCAAAACAAACCTTCTTGGTTAAAAAAATAAAATGGTACCTAATTCCTTGTTAATCAATATAAATTCCCACTTTCATTTCATTTTTGACTAAGTTTGCTTCAGTCTTTGGTTTTTTATTCTCATAGTTTTGAAAACTTCTTCATAAAACACAGCAGTTTTCAAACCTGTTGAGATAAACAAAAAAATCTTGGTCTAAAAAAATTGAAAGTCAAGGAATTTATATTAAATTACAATATATTTGGATCCACTTTGATTTTGATTTTGGATTGAGTTGTTTTTGTTTTTATACTGAGACTTTTTGTTCATCTTAACAGGTTTAAAAACTATTGTAATAGAAACAGGAGAAACACAAAGGCTTAAACTCAAGATAAAGTTAAAAAAGAAACTATTTTTGAAACATAGATGTAATCTTTAGAGCTTGAAAGACATCAAAAATTGTTCATATAGATAACTGATATGGTAATTTTCAAAGCTGTTGATATAGATAAATTAAATTCAGCTCAGAGAAAAATAGTATGTATGCTAAAAAAGGCAATAAGGATACAGGATTATTCTATTAATATATCAGTTTTACAGCTTTGAGGATAAAAAATCAAGTCAGCCTAAATAAAAGTTCACTTATCTTGGAAAAAAATTCAACCAAACTAAATGTCAGGATTTTGGGATATTGAATAATTAACAGATTCAACCAATTAACACAGGCCAGCTGTCAATTGCTCTTAGGAATGGTTTCAACAAAATAATGCGGGCCGCAGGCTACAGGATCAATGAATTAATGACCAAATCATATCCTGGCATCAATAAATTGATACATTGTAATCAATTAATGGAACAAGCAATTACTGCTTATTAATTAGTTCCTGTCTGCAAGCATCTTGATATGCACCACATAATAATTATTATTCTAAACTTTAATTATATCCTAGAACAGAAGAGCTGTCATATAGACTGTTATCTGCATTACATATAGAAGAGTCTACCATGGATTGGGATGTCAGGCCAAAAACTCTAAGATGAAAAGGCTCTGAGCCTATTGTATTAGATTAGCTATTATTAGATACAGTATAGTGTAACAATCATCTCCAAAAACTATAGCCAACCACTGGCTAGCTAGCCCTGGAAGTGGCCCAGGTAGACAACTACTCTGCTCAGGTGACAGTGTGTTTTACAGCTTCAGAAAGAATACTGAGTTGTGGAAGTTGTCAAGAAAGCTTTCTTCACAAACCACCCATAAAAGAATGTCCCCCAGCTGCATTGACCTAATGCTCCTTCAGTCTCTACTTAGTGTTGTAAGCTAACTCAGAAAAGCGCAGGCAGGCAGGCCACCTTAAAGCCAGTTCACTAGAATAAAAGACTAATGATTCTGTACTGACTTGATGATTGATCAAAGTCATATTTCCTTAATGTTATCCTCTCTTAGGCTTTATTAGTAGAGAAAAAGATGATACTGTTGACATACAGTATAATTATCTATTTTAGAATATAAAGACATGAGCCTATGGACCTATATCCAAAAGTAGAAAGAACCATACCAGATCCTTTGGTCCTTAGGTTCTGTCAGACTTGCTACTTCTGATGACAAAAAATATCCCAGGCCACAGGTTACGCCAAAGTCAGCAGGTTCTCTATACTTTCCTAGCGTTAGAAGACTTAGGAGATAATCTGGTGGATGATAAAATACCACAGTCTGAAGATTTCTGAAACTAAGAAAAAAATAGAATTTTTTTAACTTATTGTACAGTAGTTTTCAAAGCTATGGCACTAAGCAACAAAACCAAGACTTAAACAAAAACAACTTTAAATTAATATAATTACATTCACTTTTAAATTTTGTTTGATATTGTATGCTTTTTAGGAGCTGGGTGGATTTTTTTCTAGGCTGACTTGATTTTGTTTATCCTCACAGTTTTAAAAATACTGTATTAAAGGTTAAATATCTGTTTATTAATATATAAAAGTGAGCATGTCTGCCTGTTTGTCTGAATGTCTGTAATTTCACCTCAAGTGGGTTCAAGCTGTAAGGAATTTAATTGAATTGGTTTCATATTAATAATTATATTTAAAGTCAATGGCTAAGTCAAAAGCTTGATTTGACTCATCCTTACAAGCAATTTCTTTTATGCATCTTGGAAAGTATGAAGGTTGAATTTGGGTGAGTGTAACCTAAATTACTGTAGATTCAGAACCTATTGGGAAAAATTCAGGATTGTCAAATTATTTTGTGTACACTCACCAAATTACTGGAATACTTTTCATCCTTTTATATAAAAAAGTAATCTGTTATGGGATGAAAATTACTCCATTAAGTTTGTAAGTTCATGCAAAATAAGTTGACAATCCCGCATTTTTCCCAACAGGTTCTGAATTTACAGTATGTAAAGTGAGAATATAAGCCACTTAGACTTTAATAAATACTTATTTAATTGTATAACTTTTAAAACAGTAGCTAATCATACAGTCATATCAAAGAGGTTTATCTGTATAAATTACCTGACTCTAAAATGAGTGGATTAAAATTAGAAAGAAAGCAGCAATTGTTTAAGATCTTTTTATATGATCAGATGATAGAACTCTTTGCTGAGGATTGGGTTGATGAAAAAAGAGAGCTTGGTCAATTTAAAGCAATATGATTCAAATTTCACATATTAAAATAATATTCAAAGAATATATTTTAAGTAAGAAATAGTTGGCTTTCACATTTTGAATCAATTAATTTTCAAGTGAACCAATAAAATATTTTACTTGGATGCATCACCTGATCCAAGTAAATCCATATTGTTTTGTAGTTGACCTTACTTGCTATCCATCATCCTAAAAAGTGATGTTGGTGAAGTAAACTAGCAATAATAATATCAATACTATTTAAATAATTCTCATTGAATTTAAAGCACTTAGATATGTCTTTCCTAAATTCCAATAAAAATGGTACCAAACATGATAGCTCCAGCTGCTCTAGATGCTCAGATTTATAAGGAAGTGCTGGAACAGGCTTGCAACATAATCAAAGGATGGACTCAATTTTATTCATCTAAAACCACTCTACAAACATAAAAAATCAAAAAAACTATCACTGTGAATACTAAGCTGATCTTAATGTTCAACAGCTTATTTTAAAGCTATAAATTAGCCCTAATTTTTCTTAACTTTAGAAAATTACATATCAAACCCATACAGTTTTTATTTTAGCTTTTTTAAAGTTAAAATTAATACTCCAATTATTTAGATATATATTTCACTTGGACATACAATTTTACTTAAATAAATAAAGGTTAAACAGACTTAAAGGAAAGCCTTTTTTAATTAAGAATTTTAATTAAACAGATGATAAGTAACCTGGTCCTAAAATCACAATTAAATATATTTAATTGATTTATTAAGTTCAACTTTATATCTGGCCTTGAACGGAGCAACTACCTAGTAGATATATAATAACACATCAAACATATCCATTGTCATGTAAAAATACAAATAAACTCAAAGTCTCTAATATACTGTAAATTCAGAACCTAAGCAAAAAAGGTGGGATTGTCAAATCCTAGGTCCAAATTTTGAATCACATTTGTGGGGTGACCTTTTTTTAATTAAACTGAATTCTTCAAATTTTTATTTGAATATTTCAAATTGCGGGAACTCATAGATACTTTGAAAAATTCAAGTCAAACTGCATGTTTCAAATAGATAAAATGAATTAACTGGAATCAGACTTGAAGTGTTCAAATCCATCAACCATTTTCATTAAGTTTGCCATGTTTTTTTTGGAAATGCAGATTGTCAAATCCAAGAGCCAAATTTCAAATCATAAATAAATGCCACTAGTAAACTCAAATAATAATTTCAGGAACTGAAAACACAAATTGAATTTACAGTAAAAAATAGGACAAATCAATCCAAATCAAGAAGCTCTACTCTGAATAAAATCAGATACAAAATTCAATTTTGATAACCATGTTTAGACATGAAAATTAATTGAAGTGTAAAATTGTCTAAACCTGGAAATGATACAATATTATACTCTTCAAATCTTTGATATAGCAACCACAAACTCATATAATGATATATGAGCCACCCTCTTTTCTTTCTCAATTATTTTCTAAGTTTATTTGGCCCTGGCATAGCCAGGGGCCAAAAACCTTTTTAAAAAAATTCTGTCATCAGGAGGGTGGCTGATATAGAATCATATGAGTTTGTGGTTGCTATATCAGTGATTTGAAGTGTATAATATTGTATCATTTCCAAGTTTAGACAATTTTACACTTCAATTAATTTTCATGTCTAAATATGGTTATCAAAATTGAATTTTGTATTTGATTTTATTCAGAGTGGAGCTTCTTGATATGGATTGATTTGTCCTATTTTTACTATACATTCAATTTGGGTTTTCAGTTCCTGCAATTATTATTTGAGTTTACTAGTGGCATTCATTTATGATTTGAAATTTAGTTCTTGGATTTGACAATCTGCATTTCCAAAAAACATGGCAAACTTAATGAAAATAGTTGATGGATTTGAACACTTCAAGTCTGATTCCAGTTAATTCATTTGTCTATTTGAAACATGCAGTTTGACTTGAAATTTGCAAAGTGTCTATGAGTTTCCCCAATTTGAAATATTCAAATAAAAATACAAATAATTCAATTTAATTAAAAAAGGTCATCCCACAAATGTGATTCAAAATTTGGACCAAGGATTTGACAATCCCACATTCTTAACTTTAGATTCTGAATTTATAGTACACATGATAAGAAAATATAATATTCAAGCAGTAATATTTTAACAGCAAGACAGCATTTTCAGGAGAAATGAAAAGAAAGTGATAGAACAATACTTTTATTGAATGATAGATTTGGCTTTAAAAGCTAAAAATATTATAGCTTGATCCTAATGATGTTCAAGTATCAAGTATTAATGAGGATGATAGTGTTACCAATTATCATGTGAATGAACTATAATTTTGGTTATAGAGGATAAGAATGATAAAATGAAAGGTTAGAGGGTTTATATCTGCCTCCTTAATGGACTTTTTTTTATATTTTTCAGTATAAAATTTATAGTTCATATGTAATGACTTGGATTTACCTGCCTCAGTAGCTGTAAAAATTAATATAACACCACCATCTTTGATACTTTAGTATCTTTCTTAGAAGAATATGCTATTTTAGCACTTACCATTTAATACCATGTTTAACATTACTATAGAGTGTGGCCCACAAATACTAAGTTCAGATGATGCCTCTCCAAATTGAGGTAGAATAATCTCCTCTGTATTATTAGCGTGCTTAACTTTCTCATAAACCTCAACAAGGATTAAAAGAAAGAGAAATGGTACTGCAAGACTATACATGTAATACAAGATGAGAAGAACAAAGTCATTAAATACTCTGCTCCTAATGCCCAGTCAGACTTCCTCTACCTATGAACAATGAAGATCAATGCCTGTAGCTAAAGTCATAGGGTTGTCTTGAGGCTATTCAATGTCCAAACAGGGCCAAGCTCATGGCAATAGAAATACCCTCCATGGTCACCAGTTTTCTGACAATCCATTTAGGAATCCTGATGATTGGTTTGGCAGCGTCTTTATCTTCCTTTGATTCTTTAAAAGTTGGATCCTATCCTAAACCTTTTGCATGGTTTAGGCAGAACAATTGATTTATAAAATATTCGATCTGGCTTCCTTGTACATTTGCAAAAATAGTGAGCCAGGCATTAAATATGAGCTTTGATTTATAGAAAGGCTATTATGGATCCCTTTGTTGGGAATATAAATCTATTTCTATATGCAGCTATGACAAGAGTTGTTCCATTATCGGCAGTATAGTGATTTATCAGTCATGACTGCGCTGCGAAGTAAAGAATGAGTCATGCTTGAGGTAATCAGAACATTTGAGATGATATCCCACCTTCATGCTGACTAAGGAGCAGGTTTAGCTTTTTTAAATTACATACATTGGGATGATTACAATAATCAGTCTATCGTCATAAAGTTGGGATCTGCTTGAAATTTAAAGACGTGTGTTAAGCAAATATGACATAAGCGAAGAAAGTATTCGTCCCATTTCACCAATTACCCTGGCCATAGCTTTAAATTCTAGTTTAAATTCGAATACGACACGTAGACCATGCTGGACTTGGCATGAGTCATGTTGGTTCATAGCAGTCCCACATGGCGCTCGCGTGTTTAAATAGCTGAACCAAGTCATTTTGCCTCAAAACTGCAAACTTGAAGGGATCTCTTTGCCACTCGTCAAAGGTAATCGGTTTTAAACCCTAAGAGGGATTTCTTCCGTGTAATATATTAACCTGTAATCCCTATCGCTTCAATATTTTTGTTATTTTTCAAATGAAACATATATCAGTATAGTTTGTAAATGATGTAGAATATCACATTTTAAAAATAAGATATTGAGAAACCTATTTTTATCCACTCTCTTCTTGCTTTACAGATTGACATTGTTTTAAAGCTACTGCACATGATTTATTTTTCAAAATTTCCGATATCAAACCGCATTTTTCGGGCTTTAAATTCAAGTTAATTTAACCCGCAGAAAAATTAATAGAGCAAATTTATTTTTTGATAGCTAGAGACACCAAAATCAGTTCATGATTCACGAGACATACTTTTTCTTTATTGTTGGCTAGGTTAGATGAATAACACATCATAGCTGCCTAAAGCTAACCAGTAAACCTTTTAGACTTTTTTAACCACAATGGCACCAAATGTTTTTTCCCAAGAGCCAGGAATCAACGAAAATATTGGGTTTTGGAGAGAAAAGCTTTCCAACATCACCGAGTTTCAGCTTCCACTTGATTATCCTCGGCCTCTTCCCTCTCGATATGTAGATGCAACAGTCAACCAAGCACTACCAGAGAGCGCAAGCCTGGCTATTCTACAACTTTCTTTAGCCAATAAAGTAGCCACTGGCCAGGAAGAAGCCCCTGCTTCACCCTTTATTATTCTACTTTCAGCCTTTGCCGTTCTTCTTCATCGATACACTGGCGAAGAGGATATCATTGTAGGAAGCTCCTCCCTTTCCTCCAACCCACTCGTTTTGCGACTCCCTGTCCAGGGCAGTATGTCATTCTCGGAAGTACTTAAAGTGGTTCATGAAGTCGAGAACGAAGCCAATGCACACGACATTCCATTCCATCAGCTTTTTGAAGCTCTCTATCCCACCGATGCCAACCAAACTGTCACACCTCCACCTCTCTTCCGAGTCCGGTTTTTCAACCAGACTGATACCAGTGAAGATACACTCAATCAAACCACCATCAATGACCTGACTGTTCTGATTTCTTCCAAATCCAGCGGATCTCTAAGATCTCTTCTGCCCTCAATCGAAGTTACAGTTTCCTACAACCAGGTGCTCTTCTCGTCGGCTCGGATTGGCCACATCCTTGAGCAGCTCGGCATGGTTTTGGAAAGAGCACTCAGATCGCCTGAGGAAGCCATTAGCCACTTTCCTCTCGTGACTCCTCGCTGCCTTCAAGCCATCCCGGATCCTACAGCCCCCCTGGGATGGGAGGACTGGAAAGGCGCCATCCCAGATATTTTTACGCAGAATGCACACCGCCATCCTGAGCGCCTGTGCCTTGTTGAGACCCTCATTACTGGCCAGACCCGTGTCTTCAGCTATCAGCAAGTCAATCGTGCAGCCAACTTGGTGGCACATTATTTGATCCAAAAGGGGGTTGCGCGTGAGGATGTAGTGACAATGTATGCCTACCGTGGCGTTGATCTTGCGGTGGGGGTGATGGGTATTTTGAAGGCAGGCTGTACTTTCAACGTTATTGATCCAGCATACCCTGCTGCTCGGCAGGAGATTTACTTGTCGGTGGCCAAACCGCGCGCAATCCTTGTGCTAAAGCAGGCCGGTAAACTGTTGCCAAGTGTTCGTGAATACATCGACAAGGAGCTTCAGCTCAAGTGTGAGCTCAGTGGAATGCAGTTGCAAGACGATGGCAGTCTACTGCACACGGAGGATGCCATAGAAAAACCTTTTGACTCTTCGCTTCAAGATAAAGATGCCAATGTAGAATTGGGCCCAGATTCGGTCGCCACCCTCTCCTTCACTAGTGGCAGTACTGGTATCCCCAAGGGAGTGCGTGGTCGTCACTTCTCTTTGACTCACTTCTACCCCTGGATGGCGCAGGAGTTTGGTTTAAGCGAACAAGACCGCTTTACAATGCTTTCTGGAATAGCCCACGATCCCATCCAGCGGGATATCTTCACTCCCCTTTTCCTGGGTGCCCAGCTTCACATCCCCGATCCCGAAATCATCGGTATTCCAGGACAACTTGCCCAGTGGATGTGTGATAGCCAAGTGAGTGTCACTCACCTTACACCGGCCATGGGCCAGCTGCTATCAGCAAACGCTGCTACTTCAATCCCTTCTTTGCGCAATGCATTCTTTGTAGGCGATATCCTGACTAAGCGTGACTGCCTTCGGTTGCAGCACCTAGCCAACAATACCAGCATCGTCAATATGTATGGCACTACAGAGACACAGCGTGCTGTATCATACTACCGCGTCCCTGCCCTCTCTGTGCAACCCTCCTTCCTCCCTTCGGCCAAGGATGTTCTCCCTGCCGGAAAAGGCATGCACAATGTGCAGCTTCTGGTGGTTAGTCGTACGCCAGATGCTAATGGCAAGCGTGCAATGTGTGGCGTTGGCGAAGTGGGCGAGATTTACGTGCGCAGTAGTGGCTTAAGTGAGGGCTATTTAGGACTGGATGAGGCTACAAGTGAAAAGTTTCTCGTCAATTGGTTTGCCCCTGCCCCTGCTTCGACATGCCAACTTCCGTTTTTCCATGGTCCTCGAGATCGCATGTATCGCAGTGGTGACCTTGGGAGGTACCTTCCCGATGGCACTGTCGAGTGCATTGGTCGAGCAGATGACCAAGTCAAGATCCGTGGCTTCCGCATCGAGCTGGGGGAGATCGATACTCACCTCTCTCAGCACCCGCGTATACGGGAAAACGTGACTCTAGTCCGCCGCGATCAAAATGAAGAGCAGACTTTAGTTGCCTACTTTGTGCCAAGTGAGCTTCCCGATGAAGTCACCAGCTCCGAAGAGCCCGAGGGGGTCACCAGCCTCCAGGCCCCTCGCAAATATCGCAAGCTCATCCGGGATATTCGTGAGTGGCTAAAGCAAAAGCTTCCCAGCTACTCCGTCCCAAGTGTATTTGTCCCTCTTATCAAGATGCCCCTCAACCCCAACGGAAAGATCGATAAACCCGCCCTTCCTTTCCCTGACACCGTCCGCCAAGTTGCACCACCCCATGCAGTTGCTACCATGTCCCCCACAGAGAAGCTGGTTTATAACATTTGGATTTCCATTTTGAATTCTTCGCAGCAAATCTCGCTCGACGACAACTTCTTTGACATGGGCGGCCACTCCATCCTGGCTACACGTCTCATCTTTCAAATCCGAAAGGATGCTTGTGTTGATGTACCCCTTGGTCTTGTTTTCCAGCAGCCCACCATCCGAGGAATGGCGCAGGCTGTTGACGAAGTCCGCAGTTTAGATCTTAACATTGCCGGACTTGATTCTTCTGAAGCCACTGCTTCAGCTCAGCCAGAGGCTAACGAGTATTCAACTGATTTTGACGCCCTTCTGAAAGCCAGTCCCTGGTCCACATTGGACAAGGCTCATATTTCCCCACGTGCCCTTAATAGCCAGCATCCTACCTTTTTCCTTACGGGGGCGACAGGATTCCTGGGGGCATTTATCCTTTCTTATCTTCTAGCACGTCACCCTGGCGCCAGAGTATTCTGCTTGGCCAGAGCTGATAGCGAGGCACATGCCTTGCAAAGAGTTCAAGAGAACTGTCGCCATCAGCTCGTTTGGAAAGACAGCTGGGATGGGCGTGTCTTGGGTGTCAAGGGAGATCTTGCAAGTAAGCGTCTAGGCATTGATAACACCACCTGGGATATGCTCGTAGAGCAGGTGGATGCCATTGTCCATAATGGAGCACAAGTACATTGGGTGTACCCATATGCTAAGCTTCGCAATGCCAATGTACTGGGTACTGTTGAGGTGTTGAGTCTAGCGCTTGCTCAGCCTAATGCCACCAAGTCTGTCCATTTCGTTTCTTCCACTTCGGTCTTGGATACTCAGCATTATGTCAACATGTCTGAGCGTCTTTTAAACGAAGGGAACTCGCTCCTTGGCGTTCCTGAATGGGATGATCTTGAAGGAAGTCGTACTGGGCTTGGCTCAGGCTATGGCCAGTCCAAATGGGTATCTGAGAGGCTAATGATGTCGGCAGGTGCTTGTGGTGTTCCCACTACTATTATCCGCCCTGGCTACATAGTTGGTGATTCTAGCACTGGTGTGTCTGTGTCAGATGATTTCTTGTGGCGTCTGGTTAAAGGGTGCATCCAACTAAACAAAGTGCCTCGGATGGATAATGTCGTCAACATGTGCCCAGTTGATTACGTAGCCAAGGCAACTGTTGAAGCTGCATTCTCTTCTGCAGAATCCCAAACCACCACTATTTATCACATCACCAATCCTCATCGCTTCCGATTCAGTCAGTTCTTCCAGGCTCTCTTTGATTACGGGTATGCCGTGGACTGGTCGGATTACGTCGAATGGCGTGGACAGCTTATGGATGTGACGCTTTCTTCAGGGGACAATGCGCTCTACCCGCTTCTTCACTTTGTTCTTGACGATCTCCCTACTTCCACCAAAGCTCCTGAGCTTGATGCTACCAACACTCTTCAGCTGTTGAGCTCACAGGGCATCACCTGTCCACCCATGGGAGGCCTTATGGGACGCTACTTGGCATATCTGATCCATGCCGGATTTCTCCCTCCCCCAAGCTCACCCAATCCCGAGTGCCAGCTTCCCGTTCTTGATCTCCCCGCTGCCAGCTTGATCTCTCGTTCCAATCGTATTTAAGAAGCAGCCTGGCTTTAAATAAATACTTATATTAATCCATTATATACGTTTCAAGAGATGACATGATTGACCATCAAATCCAAATATTGAATCTAAAAATGCTCTTCTAGCCTTAACTGTAGAAAATTCTTTTTATTGGCCCCTCTGTTGCCAATATAAAGAAGAGTAGACAATTGTACAGGGGTATCCAATCATCAGAAGACTAGGGTTGGGACAGTCACAGCAATTGTGATCACCGAGTTGCAAAACTGTTTTTAGGATGGTTTTGGATTCGGTCACCAAAAAATCTGGATGGATTTGTGTTGCAAGTTATGGAGTAGGTCACAAAATATAAAGGGTATCATACTTATCATTGGATACAACGCAGAACAAGGTAGGACGGTGCTTAGTCACATCACAGTCCATGCAGATTTGTTTGTGACTTTAGGAGCAGGTCACAAAATGTGGCAGTTACTATTGTGGCCCGCTTCTAAAGCCACAAAGCAATTCAGCATGGATCAAGATGTGACTTGGAGGTCTTACAGTAGTTTTAAAAGCTATGGCAACAACCAAAAATACCTCAGATTTAAGCAAGATGATTTCAGATTTAAACAAAATCCAACTATCAGGTTAAAATATACCCTCTGTTAACAGGGATTTTTGATGTTAATGGGCAAAATGGGTCAACCAGCAACAAATTGCTCACATGCCAAGAAAAACTATTCAAAATACAGTCCAAAATACAAGGATTCACAAACAAAATGGTGTGAGTTGACTTTTGGTGTACATATATTTACTATGTGAATCAGTGACAAAATACACCCAAGCAAGGTGGATCAAACCTCAATCCAAAACAAAACACAATAGTAACTCACTATGTAAACAAAACCACTCAAATACTTTGTGCAATGGAATTTAATCAATAATGATACCAAGGTATCTAAAATAGAGCACATAATCTGAAATATAAAATTTAAAACAATTGTGTTGGGTGCTTAATTTGGCGTAAAATCTGGGAAAAAGGGTGGAATTATTTTGGGTATTCTAAAATGGGCGTTGTAAAACTAGAAATAACTAGTTAAGAAATAAAAAGTCTATAATTGGGATATTGGGTGGGAAAAACTCTATTTAAATATCCATATTCAGATAAAAGCAAAAATTAAAATTAGGGAGTAACTTAATTAAGTTTCATTTAGTAGTTTATTAAATTTTAAAATGAAAGGTACACAACAACAGAGTGACAATGGACCCGTTGTGCGCTGCGGTTGTGGCCACCCCTGCGGGTCAAAGAACATAGTTAGTGCAACGCACGTGCCTACTTAGGAAGAAGATAGAGAAGAGTTCAATAGTGACGCTGCACTGACACAGCCAGTTCAAGGAGCACAAGATGCTAGGATGCAGAGCATCAACCCTTGGGTCCCCAAGCTGACCTGGAAGCCCACCAAGGTGACCACAACAAAAAAAGTTAGAAGCAAGGAAGTAGAACTTACTTCACATGTGTTTGACGTTGTGTACCGCCAAGAGTTGGTCTTGTCAGCCATGCTGGAGAAAGTTAAGCCTGTACTTGACACTAGCTATGAGCCTTACATCAGTGATGGCAACCAAGAAGACAACAACAAGCCCAAGTTCTATAGAACTAAAGAGGGACAGCTTGTTCTAAAGAAGGTTGCAGCCTTCTACAACAAGTTGCCTATGCCTTGCAATCCTGTCACCAATCAGGATCCTGGCTTGTCTGAATCCTCAAAGCCCACCCAGAAGCGCATTCCTGACATCAAGCACATCATCCTGCTTAAGCTAATGAGTGAATCTGGTGACTACAAGGCGGCTGCAGCCATTGTTGGAGTGGATCTCAAGTATGCCAGCAAGACATTCAACAAGTTCATCAATACTGGCCATGTCCTTGCCACGGAGAAATCCCTGTGTGTGTTCACCATGCTCATCAAGAAGCAAAAATGGGCAATCTGCCAGTGGATAACCTGGGACTGCCATCTTGAAGTAGCAAATACACAGTCAATGATTAAATCTACTTTTGGGGTTGAGGCCTCAATTTCCTTTTATTATAATTTGGTAAAGAGCCTGCAGTTTTCATGGAAAAAATTTGGGGTATTGCCTACAATATAAATAGTCCTTCTAACATTGATGTACAGAAAAATACTCAGAGGCATACACTGCCCTAAAAGCCAAGGGGACAGTCAAATTTTACTATATTTACAAATCAGCATTTGCCTTGTCAATATGCAATGCATATGGATATATCCCCAAAGGCTCAAATGACGGGGTAGCTTGGCGTGCTGCAGTCCACGCCACAGCCTATTCAATGATGGCTCTCTTTTCTCCAAAGAGGATTATCTGTATCAAAAGATATTGGGTTCTCACAACAGCCATACTTTCTTATCATTCCTCTGATTGGTCTAGTAACACCTGAGGCGCACAAGCCCGGGCTTTACCAATGTAATGGTACAGGACAATGTTGGTCTCCACAAGGTGGCAGATATTCTTGCTGAATTTGCATCAATTGACACCAGCATTGCAGTAGGCCCCCAGCAATTGGCCACAGCAAATTTGCGCCTTCTCTTCCTCCCTGCCTATTTACCCTTATTAAATCCCATCAAAGAAGTTTTTGGATGGCTCAAGCAAGTCACTAAGCAAGGGACCCCAACTGGGACCAAGGACCTCTTTAATTTGCTGCAGGCCGGGATAAACATCCTCCCAGCTGAGACTGTAGCTAAATTCTATAGCCACGCTGATTCGTTCATCCCCACGTGCCTAGCCAAACAGCCAATCAATTAAAGGCTTAGTGTGTCCAATTTTTTTATATTCTCTTATTTACTATTCAAGATTTATTAATTATTGTTTTATATTTAGAAACTTCCCAGCCTGCAATCACATTTGGCTGGACCATTAATGAAGTTTTGTTAGTTATTTATTTATGTTAAGTTTTTTTTATCATGGCATCTGAGGCTATCCCAAAAACTTGATACTAGATTAGTTGTATAGATTTATATCACTCTTGTCAAATAAATATAAAAATGATATTAAAAATTTAAACATAAATTGCACACAGTAAAAGTAAATTTTATTAAAGTAAATATATTTATGCTTATATGATGACATTCTCTGGGATTTTTTTCAAACTTGTTTGCTAAAAAATAATTAGAAAAATTAGGCATTTAAAAAGAAAAATTAAAAATATAGCTTAATTTGAAGAATAGATTTTTATTAGGTGCGCCTGTAGTGGGTTCTTTGGTATTTACCCATCCGGTAATGGAGGTGGCGCATAACCTCCACTGTCACACTGTAGACAGTGAATACACCCTGGTTGAAATACTCCTGCCTGCTGGTGAAAGGCAGTATGGTCAGGTGGGAGTTTAGGAGCAGCTTTTCAGGTGGGGATGCAAACCTGTAAATACCAGCCAGGACCAGGGCATCCTGGATGATGTGGTTGACCAAGTTGTATCCTGGGGGACTTTCTTCCCATCCAGAGAGAGCCTGTCCTTGTCAATCCCAAGAAAAACCCTGTCCAGGTCCTCTACGCTGGCACTCATCCCAAAGAAGAAAAGAAATCCCAGTTAAACCACAAGTTGAAGCCTTTGCCTAGTAAAGGCTTTAATAAGCTCACAAAGATTGTTGTATACCATGCTGATCTTCTTCTCATGCTTTGTATTTGCAAAGGTCAGCTCCATGGCTGCAGTGACCCCTGTCTTGTCAGTGCTCCAAGCCAGCCTAAAGTCAGCAAGAAGGATTTTGGTTTTCTTGATGGCTGTTGTGTCTGCAACAGCCAATTTTCCAACTGTTTGCCCAAATTTTCCCAGCAGGTAAGAGAGAGAGTGCTCCACTGGGAAGCAAAAGCAAGCAGCCGCATGGGCCCGGCTGTCAGGGATCCAGTCTTGGGCAGCCAGCCTGTTGTTTCCAGGGGTGAACTGGGCTGGGTTTTTTGCGGGCAATGTCCACCACAAGAGGGGAGCTAACTTAAAAAGGTAGGAGACAGACTTTCCCACCCAGGACAATGGGCCAGCAGCCGGGATTATAGTGTCAATCACCCCTGTGAGGGTGATGTATACAATCCCAAACAGCTTGCCAGTATGGTTGGAAGGTCAGGTGAGGAAGCAGGCATAGGTTTTGGGGTCACAGGTGGTTCCATGGGTAGGTTGTAATCAGGGAGATAGTTGAATTTCCCTCTAAACAACTTAGGTGTTGAAAATATCCACAGGCCTTGTCAGTTGTATCTAACTGCAGATTATATGCAGGCCAAAGGGTCAAGTTTGAGTATATTTTCTGGGGTGTAGTACTTGTATTCAGATTTCAGAGGTTAGTCATTAAAATGGACGGGTACAAAGAGTACACCAGGAAGGCAGAAAACTGCATGTGGTGGGGCAGGAGAGCCAGGAGATCTTGAACTGAATTGGTAGATAGCAAATACAAAATAAGGCAAAGCTGTGTGAGCCAAAATAACATAGCCTTTATTCAAAAATGGCAATGAGGTTTGAGCGCAGAATCTATAGGCATATATAGCATCCTGCCTCCAAACTTAGTATTTTCCTAAGGGCTTCATCAAAATATTGGGAAAAATGCAGGCGGGTGGCCAGGAGGCCCGGGTGCAGGAGCGGCAAAATGGCACCTCAGCTGGATGTTCTCTCATTGGTCAGAACATCCAAATTGGTCACTTGATTTCCCTGATTTTTGGCTGTGGTCACGGGGTTGGGCCCAAAGCCTAGGGTTTTCCTTGGCAGCTGAGTTTGATTGGTTACTTGAGAGGACTTCAAGCTCATGAAGTTCACGGGGGCACCTTCTCTGCCTCCATTAGGCAATTTGATAAAACCCTCCTTAGCAACCATCATAATTGAATCTGTACTGGTATTCTAACTTCAGGACTTAGTAGGGGCTTCAGCTTGCGGGGGCTCATCTCAGAAAAACGCTGGCGGGTGGGCTCTTGGTCCATGGGGTCAGCAGCCTGCAGGAATTTGGGTTCAGGGTTTGAATCCTGCCCTTGGGCCCAGGTTTTGAGGGGTAACAAATTGTCAATCCTGACACTGGCCCATCTTTGGTATGTTCTTGAATTGGAGAGTTGCCAGGAAGTCCCAAACAAGCTCAATAGAATTTACACAGTAAACTCCACTGAGGGCCACCAGGTCTAGGCGGACCAATTAGGCATCCTTGTAGGGATTAACTGCCCACTTGGATGCCCCCTTGACATGTGTGAGCCTGACCAATGCCTCCCTGGACATTGGGAAGGTGCCGTTGATTTGATCCTCAAGCTTGCACAAAACAGGAGGTGACAGAAAGAGCTGCTTCACCACATGATTGACGTAATTAGTGTAGAAGGTGGGGGGATAAAGGGAACCAGTACTTGGCGGATTTCACCATCTATGTTTTCTAAAATAAGGTAAGTATTTTGAAATTTTATTAATTTTTTATTAGGTTACCTTCTTGTGTTTCTCCCTTGCTGGCAGTTTCAGCAGGCTTAGCTATTCTTGGCTCAGGCAGTTGAGCTGGCAATTCAGTATCCTCTTTTCTGGCGCGCTTTGCTGGCTTGAGATGTGCATACATCTCAGGGTTGTTAACCCAACAGACAGCGCAGAGAGGGCAAATGACTTGAACTAGAGACCATCAACCACAGTTTTTTGAATGCTAAGAAGACACTCAGTTGATTTTTCAGGGATGTCTGGCATCTTGGCCATAAGTGCCTTGGTAGACACCTTGTCAAATTTGTCCCCAGTGAGCCAGCAGCCTTGACTTTTTCCTTGACCTTGCGGTCAATTTCTTTGATCCCTGCAATTGCAGAGTCAAGGTCTTTGAGCAATTTTTCCAATTCTCTCATTGACTTTTTTATTAACCTTTGCTGTATTTTTATAGCTTCCACCCCAATAAAATCTGTATCATTTTGATACTGTTGCCTCTTTGTTTATTTCTTTTTATTTTCCCATCTACTACATTATCCCATCTTTTTACCCATTTTGTATATTTTTTACAGTCATCTTGATATGTGTTGTTTGCTTTGTGTTGGCATTGTTTCCTAGATTACCATATTATTTTTGGCGCTTGACATAACCCCTTGTGAAAATATTAAAAAAAATTTGGTGATCAGCTAAATTTGAATTAGAAAATTATAGTGTCAACTGTTTTTAGATAAAGTTGTTACTGATCCGAATTCAAAACCTTAATGATAAACTTTAAGCCAATCAGGAGCTGAGTGATAAAGTGATTGTTGTGACATAAAGGGTCATTCAATAATTCTTTGGTGCATGTGCACTAATTAATATGATTGGCTGGATGTTTTTCCATTGTACGCCATTGCTGCTGTGGCAAGTTGTTGATGGACTAGTGCCCAATCAGCTACTGGGTTGGCACTAGTTCATCCACAACTTGCCACAGCAACAATGGTGTACAATGACAAAACATCCAGCCAATCATATTAATTAGCGCACATGCACCAAAGAATTATTGAATGACCCTTTATATCACAACAATCACTTTATCACTCAGCTCCTGATTGGCTTAAAGTTTATCATTAAGGTTTTGAATTTGGATCAGTAACAACTTATCTAAAAACATTTGACACTATAATTTTCTAATTCAAATTTAGCTGATTACCAAATTGTTGTTAATATTTTCACAAGGGGTTATGTCAAGCGCCAAAAATAATATGGTAATCTAGGAAACAATGCCAACACAAAGCAAACAACACATATCAAGATGACTGTAAAAAATATACAAAATGGGTAAAAAGATGGGATAATGTAGTAGATGGGAAAACAAAAAAGGAATAAACAAAGAGGCAACAGTATCAAAATTATACCAATTTTATTGGGGCAAAAGCTATAAAAACATATGGAAAGGTTAGTAAAAAAATCAAATGAGAGAACTCAAAAAACTACTCAAAGACCTTGACTTGGCAATTGCCAAAATCAAGGAAATTGACTGCAAGGTCAAAGCCAAAGTGAAGTCCCCGTCCTCACCAGGGACAAAATTGACAAGTTTTCTGCAAAGGCACTAATGTCAAAAATGCCAGACACCCCAGAGAAGACCATCAAGCGTCTTCTCAACATCCAGAAGACGTTGGTGGAGGGCCTGCAATTTAAGGCATACAATCTTTCTGCACTGTCCATCTGGGTTGATGACCCAGAGATGTTTGAACATCTCAAACCTGCCAAGAGTTCCAGGGCAGAGGATACCAAATTTCCAGCGCAATTGATTTCACCAAGAATGGCCAAGCCGGCCAAGGCTAAGGGCAAGGAAGAAACACAAGAAGGTAGCCTAAAAAACAAAATTAATAAATTTTCAAAAAACTTACTTTTTTTCTTAGAAAACGTAGATGGCAAACTCCACCAAGTCCTGCCCCCTTTGTCCTGGCCACCTTTTATGCAAATTATGCCACTCATGTGACCAAGCAATTGTATCTGTCCACCTGTTGTGCGGGAGCTGGAGGACCATATCCACGGGTCCTTTCTGATGTCGCAGGAGGCGTTGGCAGAACTTACACATGCTGAGGGGGCATCCAAGTGGGCAGTTACTGCCTACAATGATGCCCAACTGGTCTACCTGGACCCAGTTAACCTCAGTGGACTTTACTGTGTAAACTTCATTGAGCTTGTTTGGGACATCCTGGCAACGCTCCCATTCAAGAATGTACCTGAGATGGGCCAGGCTCATGCAGCTGCCCGCTTCTGCTTTCTATTGGAGCACACCCTGTTTTACCTATTGGAGAACTTTGGGTGCACGGTGGGCAAATTGGCTGTTGTAGACGCAACAGCCGTCAAGAAGATAAAAATCCTCCTTGCCAACTTTGGGTTAGCCTGGAGTGCTGACAAGACAGGGCTCCCTGCAGCCATGGAGCTGACCTTTGCAAAGACCAGGCACAACAAGAAGATCAGCGTGGTCTATAATAAACTGTGTGAGTTCATGGAAGCCTTTGCTGGGCAAAGGCTTCATCTGGTTGTTTACCTGAGGTTCCTATTCTACTTTGGGATCAGCGCGTCTATAGAGGACCTGGACAAGGTCCTTCTGGGAATTGACAAGGCCCGGCTTGCACTTGACGGGAAGAAGGTCCCCCCCTGGATATGACTTGGTGGACCAAGTAATCCAAGACGTCTTGGTCCTGGCAGGGGTTTACGGGGTTGTAGCCCCGCCCAAAAAGCTGTTCCTCAGTTTGCACCTTACCCTACTCCCCTTCACCAGTAGGAGGGAGTTTTTTTAATAAGGGTGAATCCACTGTCCACATTGTGGCGGTAGAGGTTGTGCGCCACCTCCATTGCAGGGTGGGTAAATACCAAAGAACCCACTAAAGGAGCACACAATAAAAATATAATTCCAATAAATTTTATTACAATTTATATTATTTTTATTATAATAAATTTTTATAATTTTTATTTCAGCAAACCAGTTTTGCAAAATATATTGCAGAAACAGTTTTCATAAAAGCATAAAATTATACGTTAATAATATAAATTCTAACTTGTACATTTTACGTTTAATTTTTTAAAAACTATTTTTATATTTATTTGACTAAAGTGATTTAAATATTTTTGCGTAATCCAGTATTGAGCGTTTGGGATTACCTCAGATGGCATAATAAAATAATATATAATAAAATAAATAAATTACTTACATTTATTGATGGATCTTCTGAATGTGATTGCGGGCATGGAAACATCTAAATATAAAACAATAATTAATAAATCTTGAATAGTAAATAAGAGAATATAAAAAAATTGGACATACTAAGCCTTTAATTGATTGGCTGTTTGGCTAGGCACGCGGGGATGAACAAATCAGTGTGGCCATAGAATTTGGCTATGGTCTCAGCTGGGAGGGTGTGGATCCTGGCCTGCAGCAAATCAAAGAGGTCCTTGGTCCCAGTTGGGGTCCCTTGCTTGACGACTCGCTTGAGCCATCTAAAAACTTCTTTGATGGGATTTAATAAGGGTAAATAGGCAGGGAGGAAGAGAAGGCGCAAATTTGCCGTGGCCAATTGCTGGGGGCCCATAGCAATGCTGGTGTCAATTGATGGAAATTCTTCAAGAATGTCAGCCACTTTGTGGAGATCAACGTTGTCCAACACAATGACATTGGTGAAGCCAGGGCTTTTGCGCCTCAGGTGCTCCTGGACCAATTGGAGAAGTGATAGAAAGGTCCTGCTGTTATGCGGACCCAATATCATTTGGTAGAGCTTGACCCCCTTTGGACCGAGAAGAGCCACCATCAAGTAGGCTGCAGCACGCTGAGCCATCCCGTCATTGGAGCCTTTGGGGATATAGAAATATGCATTGTGCATTGACGAGGCAAATACCAATTTGTCAATATAACAAAATTTGACCATCCCCTTGGCTTTGAGGGCAGTGTACGCCTCTGTGTAGTTTTTCCAGACGTGAATGTTGGCTGGGCTGTTTCTGTTGTAGGGAGATACCCCAAGCTTTTTCCAAGAAAATCACATTCCCTTCACCAGATGGTAGTAAAAGGAAATCAAGGCCTCAATCCCAAAAGTAGATTTAACCATGGCCTGTATATTTTCCAGTTCAAGATGGCAGTCCCAGGTGATCCACTGGCAGAATGCCCATTTGTGCTCCTTGGTGAGCATGGTAGAAACACGCAAGGATTTCTCTGTGGCAAGGACAAAACCAGTATTGATGAATTTTTGGAAGGTCTTGCTGGCGTACTTGGAATCCACTCCAACAAGGGCTGCAGCCGCCTTGTAATCACCCTATTCCCAATTTAGCTTAAGCAGGATGATGTGTTTGATGTTGGGGGTGCGCTTCTGGGTGGGCTTTTTAGCAGTGGGGATTGACTTGTTGGCATTGGGCACAACACAGGGCATAGGTACCTTGGTATAGAAGGCTGCAACCTTTTTTAACACCAGCTGTCCCTCATTGGTTTGATAGAACTCAGGCTCCTTGTCATCCTCCTGATTGCCATCACTGACGTAGGGCTTGTAGCTAGTATCAAGTATAGGCTTCATCTTCTCCAGCATGGCTGACGGGACCCACTTTTGCTGGTACACAATGTCAAACACATATGAAGCAAGTTCTACCTCCTTGTTTCTAACTTTCTTTGTAGTGGTGACTTTGGTTGGCTTCCAGGTCAGCTTTGGGACCCAAGGGTTTATGCTCCTCACCCTAGCAGCTTGTGCTCCTTGAACCAGCTGTGTCAGTGCAGCGTCACTATGGAACTCTCCTTTCCTGTCTCCCCCTTGAGTAGGCACTTGGGTTGCACTAACTCTATTCTTTGACCCGCGGGGGCAACTGCAACCGCGGCGCACAACATATGTATTGGTACTCTGTTGTTGTGTTCCTTCCATTTTACAATTTAATAAAACATCAAATAAATTTCAATTAAGTTACTCCCTAATTTATTTTTTTTGCTTTTATCTGAATATGGATATTTAATTAAAGTTTTTCCCACCCAATATCCCAATTATAGATTTTTTATTTCTTAATGAGTTGTTTTTGGTTTTAAAACGCCCATTTTAGAATACTCAAAAAAAATCCACCCATTTTCCTAGATTTTACTGCCAAATTCAAACACCAACACAATATTTTTAAAATTTATGTTTCAGACCTTGTGTCTTATTTTAGATACCTTGGTATCATTCATGATTACAATCCATTGCACACATTGTGTGAGTGATTTTGTTTATGTAGTGAGTTACTATTGTGTTTTGTTTTTGGTTTGCGTTTTTACACACCTTGCTTGGGTGTATTTTGTCACTGATTCACATAGTAAACATATGCACACCATTAAGTCAACTCACACCATTTTGTTTGTGAATCAATGTATTTTGGATTGTATTTTGAATGGTTTTGCTTTGTTTGTGAGCCCTTTATTGCTGTATTGACTCATTTTGCCCATTAACGCCAATAAACCCTGTTAACAGAGTGTATATTTTAACCTGAGAGTTGGATTTTGTTTAAATCTGAAATCATTTTGTTTAAATCTGAGGTATTTTTGGTTGTTGCCATAGCTTTTAAAACTACTATATAGGGTAATTTTATTTAGATAAAGTTGTTACTGATCTGAATTCAAAACCTTAATGATAAACTTTAAGCCAAACAGGAGCCAAATGTAAAATTGATTGTTGTGATATAAAGGGTCATACAATAATTCTTTAGTGCATGTGCGCTAATTAATATGATTGGCTGGATATTTTGCCATTGTACGCCATTGCTGCTGTGGCAAGTTGTGGATGAACTAGTGTCAACCCAGCAGCTGATTAGGCACCAGTCCACCAACAACTTGCCACAGAAGCAATGGTGTTCATTGGAAAAACAACCAACCAATCATATTAATTAGCGCACATACACCAAAAAATTATTGAATGACCCTTTATGTCATAACAATCACTTCATCACTCGGCTCCTTATTGGCTTAAATTTTATCATTACGGTTTTAAATTTGAATCAGTAACAACTTTATCTAAACACAATTAAACCTATAACTTTCTAATTCAAATTTAGCTGATCACTAAATTGCTTTTAATATTGTTGCAAGGGGCTGTGTTTTGGTGCTAAAAATAACTGTGTTCTGAATCTAGATACACAGCATAGTAAAGATATGATTTTATAGAAATAAACTGGACATACATAATAAAACCAACTATAAACAAAGAGAAAATGAACAATTGAAATTCAGAATAAAGATAATATAAATAGAAAATATTTGATGACAGGGAGTTTATTAGGGGGCAGTGAAGAGAGATGCTTAGTAGGCGGAATAGTGCAGGAAGGAAGGCGTAGAGCTGGTGCTTGCCTGGGGGACTGTGATTGGGTGGGTGGGGCTGGCAGGTGGGGGGTGATGGTGGCGGGAGTGGAGGAAGGAAGATTGACTGTGATGGCTGCTATGTACTGCTCATTGTACTCCTCATCAGTCATTGCTGTGATTGGTTGGTAGGTGGCTGTGGCACGGGGTGGGAGTGCCTGTCCTTCTGTTATTAATTGCCCATATTCACATGGAATACAATTTGGGCAAACAGGTCTGCCACCATCTGGCAACCAAAGAGAGACTTGTGGTCAAGGACCCCAAGATAACAATCATTAAAAGCCTGAGGGTTGCACTCCTGTACTGTGTCTCCAATATTGAAGAATACAGCATCACCCAGATGAATGTCTGCATGGCCAGCTGAGTACACAGAGGCCTGGTGTCTGCGTCCTTGGATGGCCTCAAGGGCAGTGGAGCTACCCTCCATCTGGTGGCTCAATAAAACCCAGTGAAGGGAATTTGAGCTATCCCAGAAGTCAAGCAATTCACTGAGGATTTGACTGTACTCATAGCCATTGGTGAAATCTGGGTTTTCCAATAGTAGACAAAAACCTTGGCTGAAACAGCCAGAAATGTACCATAAAAATCCTCTTCTTGACCTTCTTCCTCCCTTTTTGGGTGGCGTCTTTTCCCTGCCTGCCAAAATTGTCAAAAGCAATGGACAATTTGTAATAGAATATGAACATGATATCTGATAAACTTGTCAGGCATCAGACCAGGGTGGACTCAATGGCCTGATTATATGGGGGATCCTCAGCGCCATCCCTTTGGTTGCCGGCAACATTGGTCAGCACACAGACTAATGCCATCTTCCCATACATCCAGAGCTTCACCATGTGCTCAGACACCCAAATGCCATGGTGCCCAAGTTGCTTCTGGACCTGGGTCAAGAGAATCTTGGGGTCCTGCTGCAAGAGATCAAGCATAATTGGATATGCCTCATTGATTTGGGACTTGGGGGCCTTCTTGGGCTTCTTAGTTGTCCCAATCAGGTCCCCCCTGTTCATTAGATTGTTGGATTTCTGCATGACAGTAGCCCAGGTGAATTGTAATTAGCTGGCTATCTGTTTCCAGGACAGACCCTGCAGGTTCAATGCCACAATTTCCTGAAGAATCTGAGCAGTAATGATCCTACGTTTGGGGCTCTGGGCTGGGGGAGCTGAATCCTGATTGGCTGTAGGGGGCAGGTTGGCTTGTGGCAGGCAGTTGTTCCAAATCAAGGTTGCCATCCTGATTGATTGGTTGACAGGAAGCTTGTGCAGGGGTGAGTACAGGAGCAGGGGTAGAACTAGACACTAGGTGACTGTTGAACAAGCCAAAGTCATATGGGTCAGGGGTAAGGTACAGGTCAGCTTCCTTGTTACCTGCCTCAAAGGCTTGGGTGTAAACGGGTGCCTCCACGTCCTGAGCCTTGCCTCCATTGAAGCTGGCCTGGCTGCTGGTGCCAGTGAAAATGTTGTTGCTAGTAAAAACCATCTTGAAACAAAACCTAGGATAAAATCACTAAAAGTAGAAGCTTAAAATTTTATGATTTATTTTTATTGTAATCACATTCCCTATTTAGAAGGTTCTCAAAACCATTTCATACAAATCTGGAGCCATGAAAATGAATAAATGCCTCTATTCCTAAATTGGATAGCTGTTGATTGGCTGCTAAACTGTTATTTTTCTATTTTAGGCTGCTCATACTACACATCTTGTGTGAGTTCATTTTGTTTTGTGCTTGTGGAATCTTGCTTCTAAATTTCTTAAATTTTGTTTCATTTTAGTCCTTCTGTTGGTGTCCCATATGAATCTGATTAGATTATAGTATACTTCAGAATAGCATCCATCCAGCTCACTTGTTGTGTCAGTTCATTTTGTTTGTGGTTTAAACTACGCTGCTTGATGTTTGATATAATTTTGTATAATATTCAAGTAAAATTTTGTTTATTGTCTGATGGTTCATTTATTAACCAAATTATTAAAATTATTTGAATCCTGAATCTTGCGCAACTTGGATTTTTTTCAAATCTGAAATCATTTTGTTTACATCTGAGGTATTTTTGGTTGTTGCCATAGCTCTTCAAACTACTATATCCAATACAGCCCTATTGCAGCAGACCTTAAATATACACAGTGTGGTCATTGGTAGTTAAGAGGCATATACTATTAAAACAATTCATCTCCTTAATTTAGTTAAATTTATAATATATCTGTCATATATTGTCAGTACCTTAGGATATTGACCAATCACTAAATTAAAATGGCTAGCCCTGCCAAGTATTTAATTGAGCCAAGCTTATCCTTGATATAAAAATGCTGGTCAACTGCAAGCAAAAATAACATATCTACCCCCTCAGATTACAGTATGCTGTACTTATTATCTGCTATAAAAGGTTCAACACCAATCCCAGGATCAAATGGCCATAAACCATTATTGATGCAGTAGCAATCTCTAGAAGAATCAAGAGGGATCAGCTATCAAGTGTGAAGACTGTAAGCTAAAAGACCTAGAGCTGTGAAACATGAGTCAGATTTGAATCAATTACAATCCTTCAACAACCTCTCACCCATACTAGCTACTTGTAGGGTTATAAGCCCAGGATGATGGCATAGGAAGAGAATTTAGGTTGCTCTTTAATAAATCAGCTGTTGAGAGCTGTAACACTGATAATATGCTAATAAAGTATCATGATATTTGCCTATAAACTATATCATCTGTATTTCACCTGACCAGTAAAACTGTCTTATTGGGAATATGATCAAATTGATTCCTGAGTAGCCAGATATCAAGTAAAGTTAGGATTTGTGCTCATGAAAAGTCAACATCTTTTTAACTAACAGTACTTGCTGTGCTAAAGCCTCTGATGTAAAAAAGATCAGATATTTTTATAGTTTAATATAGTAAATTGATCTCTTTGAGCTAAAAATGCAACAAAATATACTTTAACTAGTAAGAATAAAAAGAGAAATAAGCAATTATTTCTTATTTTATTATATAATGTACACTTCCCACTAAGTATTTTAAATTAATATAAAAATTAAAATCTTGATAAAAAAGAATTAAGAAAAACAAAAAAGAATTTACTAATAAAAATAATTTGTGAATGAGGATATTTAGTTGGTATACTTCACATAATCACAATGGAAAGTATCATATGCCTTACTAGTAAATAGTGAACATAATGATATTTCACATACCTCCAGCTATAAAAATACGTCAGAAAATTACAAGATAACCTAAAAAGATTATCAATATCCAAGAAATAAATCAAGCCTGTAAAAGTAAAAGTATGTAGGCAAAGAAAGATACAGGTTTACTACTCAGGATTTTTAGCCTTCTTCATATTGGCTGCTTCTAGTAGGGACATCACAATCAGTTTCAGCTGGTACTTGATTTCAGAGGCCTTGTACTTCACCTTGTTGACATCATGGATGGCCTTGGTAAATAAGGCTGACTTGGTGGAGGGCTTGGTAGGAGGCACTTACTTGACAAGATCCTGAAGCTTAGAGAACATCTTCTCCTGCTCATGCTGAAGCATTATGAAGAACTTGCTGTACTTTAAATTCAGAACCTAAATGTAAAATGCAGGGTGGTCAAATCCTTGGTCCAAATTTCAAATCACTTTTGCGGGAAACTCAGCTGAGTGAAAATTAAAATATTTAATAAAATTAACCATTTAATTTGACTTTTTTAGTTTATTTAAATTGGCAAAATTTGAATCTCTTGAGCAGATAACTCAACTAACAAAAGACAAAACACAACAAGTAAACATGGGATACATGAATCATAAATTCAGGATTCTAATGTACAATTTGAGATTTCCTGTATGTCTAACAAATCATAGACAACATGCAAAAATTAACAAATATGAAATTGCAGGATTGTCAAATCCAAGAACCAAATTTCAAATCAGAAATGTTTAGGCTTTAAATAAATATAATTTATGAGTGTCTTAAAAAGGATTTCAAAGGATCTAGAGTAGATTTGTGCTAATTCTTTTTGAATCATAGGCACTCTCAAAAATCACCTTATTTTGTTTTAGTACGGCTAAAATTTAGATCCTACTATTCACTAACTTAGCATACTTAACAATAAAATTGACTAAAATATACTCTTCTCTTTTTGATTTTAATTTTGTTAACCTAAATTTATTATATCTTATTCTAACAACAACCAAGCCAAAAAACTGTTCCCTGGCCTTGAAAAAATCATGCAGGGCTATGCAGGGCTTTTCAACAGTGAATCCTCTGTCTATGGCCACTACCAACCTGAAGGCCCCTCCCCAAGCAATGCCCAGGAGTGTGTTCTTTCTCCTGCATCTTCTAGCATGGCCCTATTTACTCATCATGCAAAGGCAGCTGCTATTCCAAATCACATATTAACAATGGCATCTAAAACCAGCTAATTTAGCTGGGGATCACACAGGAAAGCCAGAATCCTAAAATAGCCAATCAGATGACACTTTCTGGTTCCCAAGGCAAACACATCCCACCCCCAGCCAATCAGCCTTCAAGACGCAGAAGAAAGCTAATTACCCCAGAAATTTTTCTCAAAATGGTTGAAAAGCAAGGAATCCTTATGTTCATTGGGGAAATTGCAGTCACAATGAGTTTTGCAAACTCCACTGTGGCTGTAACCCTGCAAGCCCATGCCAACTGTGACCCCCACCCGAGAAGACTCCAACTGGTGCCTGTACTTTGACCAAAAGTGACACAGTCCATCCCCTTATGATAGCTATCATGGATGTGACCCCTGGATGCCCCTGGTCCAGGTGCGTCTCCAACTGGGACTGCACGGAATTTTCACAAATAAGAGAACAGTCAATTTGTAGATGTACAGATTTGTGGTTGCTGCTAGAATCTTACCAAATCAAGTTCTCAGTGGTCTCAATTTGGTGGATACCAACCCATAAAATTCTACCATCATCAATTATATCAAATGGAGAGCAATGAGGACACAAAATGACATAATCTTCTTATTGTATGCCAAAATTTCTGCAAGCATCTAAGACTTTGGGGAAAAGTGCATCCAATCTGACGCTTACATGTGCGGCCTAATTTTGTATCAATTTATTGGAGTTTTGGTTGCATTTTCCCTGGCTGACATCAATTATTACTCAGCAATATCAAACACTGCATATGAGTATACCTACCAGACAGAGCTCAAGGACATTCTGGAGGAGTGGGCTATCCAACAAGCCATGTACATAGTTGCAATGAGTGCTGAGATGGAGAAGCAGGAATGGGTAAACAAGGATATTACAGCTGCAGGACATACCTTTTGGACTTACCCAATCAACCACAATGGCATACATCTTGTAAATGTATGTCTTTACAATTTTGATTTGGCTCTCAAGCACTCAAAGTATGCCACCTACAACAAACTGTGCACCCAAATTGAGAAGGGGTTCAAGATATTCCCATTCATATTGTCCAGGACTTATCTGATATCATCTTCTATGCAAGTGATGAGGAGCAACTTTTGGGGAAGCTTAAAATATGGATTTAGAGAAGAAAGAAGTATATTTTATTGGATAATACTTTAGATTTATATGGCTTGCGCTGTGACAGGGACTTAAGGCAGATCAAGGATAGGGGAGGTCATGTGTGAGTTGGATTTGGATTACTGGATACTTGAATGAGTCATTTGATATTGGTTTGTTGCCATTTCCAGAATGCTAAACTGAATATTGGATTGGCTCTAAACTAGGCAATGACTGGAGGTTAAGTGTGTCAGCAAAAGCCAGAATACTAGTACATCCAGCTCCTTGAAACAAGTGATAGTGATAATTTCCAGAAAGAACACCCACTTTCCCTTACGCTCATCCATTTAGTTTGTCAAGCCTGCATACATGACAGAAGAAAAATTCAAGCAATTGAAGCAATCAGCTCTTGCCTCCCCTTCCCAGTCAACAAACCCTGCCTCTCCAACTCCCCCATCAAGACCAAACCACCAGCCTTCCAACCCTGACTCACAAGCCATCACCCAATCCCTCCCCACTACCTCTGATGCTATCCCTTTTACAGGTGCAGATGATGGCAATGTACATTCTGCTCATTCCCTCCTCTACTTGTCCCTTGATGAGTAAAATAAAACCTCTGTTTTTGGTAACTTAATAAAATTGATATTCTTTCTTTCAATTCATAATTAATAATTTTTTTAAAAAAATATTGGCATTCCCCTCATTTAAAAATGCTGTACATTTGATGTGATAATAAACAAGTATTTGCATGAATATTTTCATTGCCAATAATAAATTAAGTACTTTAAAATGTAAATACTACATTATAATATTGCAGCTAAACGTTAACACTTGTTATGTAAATATTATGTGCATAACTCAATGCATTTTGTATAATAAAATTCATAAACATGGTATTTTCATTGTGATTTTATAATTGAACTGTGTCTACTGTAAATTCAGAACCTGAACGTAAAAATGTGGGATTGTCAAATCCTTAGTCCAAATTTTGAATCACTTTTGCGGGCCACTCAGCTGAGTGAAAATTAAAAAATTAAATAAAATTAGCAATTTAATTTGACTTTTTTGATTTATTTAGATTGGTAAATTTCAAATCTCTTGAGCAGATAACTCAACTAACAAAAGACAAAACACAACAAACAAATGCGGGATACATGAATCAGAAATGCAGGATTCTAATGTATGATTTGAGATTTTCTGTATTTCAAACAAATCATAGACATCATGTGTCAGGAATGCCTTTGCTACCTTTCCTGACAACAACAAGGAAATCTTGACACATCCAGGGTCTGAAAATCCTTCTCATAAATTTGACTGTTTTTCAGGTCCTAGAAATGAAGTATTAGTATGTAATATCTGTCCTCAATTACCTTTGATTTTCCTGGAATCAAGTCCAGAGGCCCTTCCCTGGCCCAGCACGGGGATCAAACCCGCGTCCTCTCAGTTGTTTATGGATCACCTAGATAATATTAGTATTTTGAGTTTGAACTTATCTTTGCCAATACGCAAAATGACTTCCTGTAGCCAATCAGATGTTGTGACGGCTCCTGAAGCTTTTGTATTCAATTACACTTTGAACAATAAGAACGTTAAGAGGAACTTAAGCTCTGTACTTGAGTTAAATCAAGTAAACAAGTTTCTATCCTCTTCTGGTGTGCATTTGCACACCAGAAACCTTCCCCAAACTGTTGGTTCTCCAACAGCTGGGGTAAATGACACCCAGCTATTTTGAGAAACCTCAGCAGGGGCTAGACAATTTTTAAAATAGTCTTTTTGAAATTTAAGTCAAAGCTCCCCCTGCCAATTTTTCCTCCCCAACTGTATCCCCAAACTCCCCTGTTAAACTTAAAATTGGACATCAATGACAGCCTATATAAGGCCCCAGCTTTTCAGCATTACTACCTGTTCAGTTAATAAAGTCAATTTACCTACTTAGTTGATTTATCTTTTTGCCTGCTCTCCAAATCCTGAAATCAAACACCATGATGCTACCCAAGTCATCCCAATGGGGACCATTTGGGTATAAATGGTTGGTTTGGTTGCTCCTTGTCCAGTCCCTTACTGCAAGCCTATCTTTTGGAACCAGAGCAGATTCTGGTTCACCTCCTCCAAATTACTTGGACAAGTTGTGGCGCCAAGTGGTACCAGGTGTATGGTACACCGCCACTCTACTGTCACAGAATCCCCCCATCACAGAGGAATCACAGGTCATGGGGGCCAGTCTGCCCACTCCTTCCTTATTTCATCCCTTGGCTTCTGTTTTCCTTCTAAGTTATCTTGGAGCTTACTTCCTGTTGGGAAGATTAAATTGCCTTTTGGGTCAATACCGTCTTATTGGAGAATTGTTCCATATGGGGATGGTCTCCCTTCCAATTGGTTCCCTGATTACAGGGTTGAACCCCTCTGCAGCCATGCACCTTTTGGGTGGTATGTTTCCAAGCAGATGGGTTCCTGACATCATGTAAAACTTAACAAATCTGGAATTATGGGATTATCAAATCCAAGAACCATTTTCAAATTATAATTGCAAGGAATTTGAAATAAATATAATTTATGGGTGTCTCAAAAAGGATGCCAAAGGATCTAGAGTGGATTTGTGCTGATTTTTTTAGGAATCATAGGCATTCTCAAAAATCACCCTATTCCATTTTAGGACTGCTAAATTTTATATCATAATATTCACAAAATTAACATATATAACAATAAAATTGACTAAAAGATACATTTCTCTTCTTGAGTTTAAAATTTTAATAAAAATTTATTATGTCTTCTTTCAATAACAACCAAGTCAACAAGCTGTTCCCTGGCCTTGACAAAATTATGCAGGGCTACACTGGGTCTCTTAACAGTGAAGCCTCTGTCTATAGCCTCTCCCAACCTGCAGGCCCCTCTGCAAGCACTACCCAGGAGTCTTTTCTTTCTCCTGCAACTTCCAGCATGGCCCTGTTTGCCCACCATGCACAGGCAATGGCCAACCCAAATCCCTTATCAGCAATGTCATCAGGAACCAGCCATTTTAGCCATGGGGTCACCCAGAGAGCCCAGGACCCCAAAACAGCCAATTAGATGGCATTGACCAGTTCAAAAGATGGACATATCCCTCCCCCAGTCAATCAGTCTGCAAGACGCAGAAGAAAACTAATCACTCCAGAAATTGTTCTTGAAATGGTTGAAAATTGAGGGAAGCTTATGTCCCTTAGGGAAATTGCGGCTGTAATGGGTTTTGCAAAGTCCACTGTGGCTGCAACCCTGCGAGCCCACACCAACTGTGGCCCCCCTACCAAGAAGACCTCAACTGGTGCCCATACTTTGACTGAAGGTGACACAGCCCATCCCCTTATGATGGCCATCATGGAACGTGACCCGCGGATGCCCCTGGTCCAGGTACATCTCCAGCTGGGACCCCACAGCATCTTCTCAACAAAAATAACAGTGAATTTGTGGATGCACAGAATTGTGGTTGCTGCTAGAATCTTGTCCAATCAAGTTCTCAGTGGCCCCATTTTGGTGGACACTGACCCCTACAATTCAACTATTATTAATTTTATCAAAGGAAGGGCAATGAGAGCCTGTAATGACGTAATCTTCCTGTTGTATGCTAAGATATCTGCAAGTATCCAAGATTTTGGGGAGAAGCATATCCAGTCTGACGTGTACAAGCGCGGCCCAATATTGTATCAGTTTGTTGGGGTTTTATTTGAGGTTTCCTCATTGGGCGTCAATTATTACTCAGCAATATTGAACATTGCAGATGGGTATGCCTACCAGACAGAGCTCAAGGCCATGCTGGAGGAGTGGGCCACACAAAACACCATGTACACAGTTGTACTGAGTGCAGAGATAGAGCAGCAGGAATGGGCTACCCAAGAAATCAGGGCTGCGGGGCATACCTGCTGGTCCTACCCCATTAACCACCCCAACATGCATCTTGCAGATGTATGTCTCTACAATTTTGGTTCTGCCCTCAGGCGCTTAAAGCCTGTCACCTACAACAAACTATGCACCCAAATTGATAAGGGGTATGAGGTTTTCCCTTCTTTGTCCATCCAGGACTTATTTGATCTCATCATCTTCTATGCAAGTGATAGTAATAAGTCCAGAAAGGATCCCTGTCTCCCCCCACGCCAGTCCATCTGTTTTTTCAAGCCAGTATATGTGATGGAAGAAAAATTTGAGCAATTGAAGCAATCAGCTCTTGCTGCCCCTTTCCAGTCAACAAACCCTGCCTCCCCAACCCCCCATCAAGCCACCTGCCTTCTAACCCTGACTCCCAAACTACCACCCAATCCCTCCCCACTATCTCTGATGCCACCTATTTCACAGGCGCAGATGAAGGCAATGTTAATTCTGCCCATTCCCTCCCCTTCCCGTCCTTTGATTAGTAAATAAATCTTTTCTTTGTGATAACTTATTGAAATTGATATCTCTCTTTCAATTCATAATTAATAATATTTTCTTTTTACATTATCAACATTTCCCATAATTAATACAATGTTGTACATTTTACAAATAGCTTAAAATTATAAGCATACATATTTTTTCATCATCATTAATAAATTAAAGACAATAAACGTAAATATTTGGTTAGAATATTGCAATTAGATGTCAACTATTAATATTTTGATATTATGTGCATAACTCAATGTATTTTGTTTAATAAAATCCACTGTAAACTAGGTCTTTTCATTATAATTTAATTAAATAGACTGTGTTTATATTAGAGAGCCATTAATGCTTAGTACAAATATTGATACATAGTGCATTTTACAGCCTGTATATTTACCTATTGGTAATAATTCTGTAAACTTTTCAGTCATATTTTGTGAGTAATAATAATGTAATGTGTTAATAGATTACTGTTTTTGTCATTAATTGGTTGATTTTCTTTGCTGTGGCAATTGTGCATTTTCTGATATTTATACACTAGTATCCAATTGGATGTGAAGCCAACCAATTGGATACTAGTGTGTAAATATCAGAAAATGCACAATTGCCACAGCAAAGAAAATCAACCAATTAATGACAAAAACAGTAATCTATTAACACATTACATTATTATTACTCACAAAATATGACTGAAAAGTTTACAGAATTATTACCAATAGGTAAATATACAGGCTGTAAAATGCACTATGTATCAATATTTGTACTAAGCATTAATGGCTCTCTAATATAAACACAGTCTATTTAATTAAATTATAATGAAAAGACCTAGTTTACAGTGGATTTTATTAAACAAAATACATTGAGTTATGCACATAATATCAAAATATTAATAGTTGACATCTAATTGCAATATTCTAACCAAATATTTACGTTTATTGTCTTTAATTTATTAATGATGATGAAAAAATATGTATGCGTTGAAGATAGTACTATAAAAACCAGTTTTTTGATGGAATTCAAACAATATATCAACAATCTATAACTTGATCAACAAATTAGAAGCACACCTGCAAAAGATTGTTGAAATAGAAAGAAATATCAGGGAAATAGTGACAGGAAAGCTGGGTAACAAGGGCCAGCCACTAATCCAGTCAAAAGAAGATGCTCTGGATAAATTGGGAAATATTATAGATGAAAAGAATAAAGAAAAATTACTTAATCTACAGGGAACAATTTTATCAAGTCTAAAGTTCAACAACACAGCCTACAATTTGTGGGAGTTCTGGCAGGGGGCCAAAGAAAACAATAAGATCAAACTAATTGAAGGAACAGAAATTCAAAAGGAAACCAACACCAATGAAGAGGAAACTGACCAAATGGAAACAGATGAAAATGAAACACAAGCAAGAAGCAGAAGCGCTTCAATAAATACAGAATCTTTATCAACTGAAAACCAAGAAGGAACACAAGTTGCAAGAAATATAAGAAAAATTAAGCCTAGAAAAATTAATGAAGAGCATCCAACACTCATGAAGTTTGCCAAAGTGGCACCTGTGGCTGAGGGGGCAACAGGGGAGACAATTAGTAAGTCTTTTTATGTTTTACTTATATTTATTTTAGTCATACCAGGAATGGGGATGAGGTTGCAGAAGTGGCGGCTTATACGCCAAGTTGGTTTTATGGGGGTTACCAGTCACTGGTGGCCCCTGTAAAACAAATAAATAAAAAGAAAATAAAGAAAATAATTCAACAGAATATGAATAATTTTTTAATATTGAAGCTCAAGATAGGGAATATTCACCACCCACAGGGTGCTTGCCATGGATAAGGGAAGCATATGAACTAGGATCAACTATCAAAATCAAAGAAATGAATGAAATTTGCGGGGATATCAAACTGAACTTTGATGAATACATATACAAAAGCATTCAAGGATTCCCCTTCACAAACATCAACAAATATGAAAAGAATTTAATAAACACCAACTTTCAAATAGGAAATGAATATTTGAAATCTGCAATTTTTAATGAAGTTTTTAAGGCACTATCAAAGAAAGTTGGGGATGCAGTCCTTGTGAATAATTTTAAACCTTTATTTATTTCATTTTCCAAGGCCTGGGGGGCTGATTCAAGTTGGGCGCCCCCAGAACCCTCTTCAGGTTCAACCAAACGTCCTATATTAATAGGTTAGTACAAACATTCAAAAAATTATGCATGTTCTCAGAAAAGTATACCTTGCAAAGAATCCACGCTGTGGTATACCTGGGAATCCTCCTCCACTGCATATTAAAACCAACATCAAAAAGTTGGAGGATGTACCTATTCAAATGGATCTTTGCTGCGTAGCCCTTGACCCCCAGAAGACAAAAAAAGGATACAGGACAGTTGAGCACGACCTCTATGATCATTTGCATTGGCAACACTAGGCAGGTACTACATGCCCCCCCCAAAAAACCTACTAGTTGGTTTGCTCACCCACCTGCCTTTTATCAAACAATCAGCAACCACCAGGGTACAGGGCGCCACCCCTCTAGCAATCACATCCAGGGTTGTCCACCACGTGCAGAAGAGTATTGAATCCAAATAGATGCATTAGCCAAAAATTTAATTTTGGGGTATAATTCCCCGGAATAATCACATCCCTTTGCAGTTAGCATCCCCCAATAAATATGTTCCCCTTGCAAATTAATTTTTTTTACTTTTTATATTTTAATACTAAGTTTTTAATACTGAAATATGTACTATTAAAATTTTACTATAAAAATTTTAATATTACATATTTAAATATTAAAAAATTTAGTATCTAAAAGTTAGTATTAAAATTTTGATAATACATATTACAATATTAAAATTTTTAATATCAAATATTTTGATATTAGAATAAGTCACAATTTAATAAAAATAGTTAAATTTCAAATATTTAAACTTTAATATTTAACTTTTATAATTTCTAATTATAATTTTACTTTTAATTTTTTAATTTTCATTTTAAATTTTAGTATGTAAATTATAATATTAATATATCTAAATATATTACAAGACATTAGTTAAAGTTGCAATGTCAAATATTAAAAATAAGTTAAAAATGTTTTTATTTATTAGCTTGTTAAGTACAGGTTTATTTATCACATAGATAAACATCAAGAATTGAATTTATCTGCATCATGTGGCCTGCTCCACTATTGGTCTAAACAAATGATTGTTTAGAACTTGAATTACCTTTCTCTTGTAATGTGATTTGGTAAACATATTTGATATACATGGCCTGCATCCTAAGTACTAATTAGTAAGCAATACATGAAAATCATTGGTGGTTGTGTTGTTTTGCTATAGTGGCACTGAAATAACACGGATCAGATGATGACATGCAAGGTCCAATTTGTGGCTTAAAAAAGCCAAAGTACCATCAACAAGTCACAATTATTTGAATAAACTAATTTATTTCTATCTTTTTTAATTTATTTATTTATTTGTTAGCACAACAGTCAATACAATATTCAGTGCATTAGAATAAAAATATTTGTCCTCATACCTAGTATAATTGATTTTACTTACCTTTTCTATGTATTCTTAAATTTCTATAATACATTCAAACATCACATTATTATATATAAATAATAATTATTGAGTCCTAATAAAAACAAACTAAAATAAATTAAAACTAAATAAAACCCAGAGCACCCATTTATCTGATTGGCTCAGAGGCCAGGGCTTTAGGGAGGAAGGATTCTGAGTGCTCATAGAAAGCCGCCACCACATTGGGTGGATTTGCAAATTAGCTGATCACAAGAATATTGAATAGATCCTCAGTGTCCTGAGGAAGGCCTTGTTTCACTTTATTCTTGATCCAACCAAAAACTTCCTTGAATTAGATTCAGGAATGGGGAATATGGCGGAAGGAAGAGAAGTCTCATTGGACAATCAGTAAGTTGGTGGTTGGAGGTGTGGCTGTTTTTGTCAATGGGGGGAATTTGGACACAACTAGATCCACTTTGTGGAGCCCAACATTATCAAGCACAACAACATTGGTTGTGCCGTTGTAATTTATCCAAAGGTACTCCTTGCTGGCTTGGAGAAAATTGAGAAAGGTCCCACTGTTATGGGAGCTTTTAATCATCTGATACTGGTCCAACCTGCAAGGACCAAGAAGCGCAACCATGGAATAGGTCTGGGAACAGACAGCTGCACAATGGGCTACACCGTCCTTGGACCCCTTCTCAACCCACCCATTCCTAGACCTGAGTGAGGAGGAAAACAATGATTTTCAATATAGAAGAACTGGACTTTCTCAGTCTCCTTTAGTGCCAGATATGTTTTGGCATAAATGTGTCAATCCTCAATGGTCTTTTCACTATTTCTATTGTACAGATAAACTCCAAGCACCTTCCACAAGAAGCTTAAATCAACCATTGCTTTATAAACAAGGGTTTTAGAAACAGAAAGCCCAAACTCTGTGGCAAGCATTGATTGGACAGCAAGTGTGTCCAGGTGGCAATCTTTGGCTACCCACTGCTTGATTGCATCAATATGAACGGGCTGAACAAGTTTGGGCTGCTGCTTAGCCTTGGTGGATTTGGCAATTTTCCCAGTGTTGCCATACTTGGTGTTGATGTTGGCAATGTATCTGGCTGTGACACCAAATCAAGACGCAATACTCCAAACTGCCATTCCCCCATTTAAGCAGTTGAGGAGAGCTTCACACTCACTATCTGTCAACCAACGCCGGCCCTTGGCAGGTACCACAGCATCCTGGCTGCCAGGCTCAACACAGGGGACGGGGACCTTTGTATAGAAGGTGGGATCACACTTGCTTGCAGTGGCGCTGTCAATGGTTGAATACATAATAGGCACAGATGGTTCCTCAGTGGTAGCCAATGGCTTGTAGGTGGTGTCAAAGATGCGGGGGCAGGAAGTAGCAACTCTTGGATCAAGAGTGCGGGGCCAGGTGACAACTGGGTAAACGGTGAAGGTGTAAGTAACCTCAGTGTTCCCGGTGACCCTGGTGTAGGAGACTTTGGTAGCAGGCCATAAAAGTGGCTTCTGCCTGGGATTCAAGCTGGTAGTTCTGGCTTGAGATGTGTCGTAAATTGAGCAATTAATGCTATTTTGATATGGCCTTCAAATTGTGATAGTTGTGAAGATTTGGCTGGGTTTGTGTTTGACTTTGGAAATTCCTTGCCTTCTGCAAATGGGTCTGGTTCAATATCCACCCATTCCAGATTATCATACCTTTCTGTGATTGATCCTGGTAAGACCTCATCCCAATGTGACCCCCTCAGCCACTCTGTCTTCCTAATGAGTGATCACTGTTCCTTGCCTACTATTTAAAGTAGAATCATTATTCCTAATAAAACCAAGTTTATCCACATTTGTGTTGGCATTTATAATCTTCAAGCTTTTTCTGTCCTTTCTGCCAAAAGGACTTTTACATCTTGTTTTCCAGGAAATTAAGGTATGTGCCCTTAATTTTTCCCTGAAGGCTAACCCAAGGCTAGCTTCAAACCTCAAATCTTTTGTTATAAAGATTTCCCTATGTGTCCTCCAGGATGTTGTCCCCTGGAGACAAACACAACAAAATGGTGCTCACTACAGGGGCTGCAAGCCCCTCAGTTACCCTGTTCCCCTGAACATTCTCTCTCTTCCTCCCTTTGTTTCTGAAGTACCCAATCAACCTAAAGTTTCTAGTCCCTCTCTAGAAGAAGACATCACCAATGCCCCCTCAAATCCTATGGTATTGGTTCTGTCTCCTGGGCCCGTGTGGGCCCTCTTCCCACTTTCTCTCTCAATTACAAGTAATCTCATGCTGCTGCCCGCTCCCTCCTTCATTCTGGCACGGTAGCCATGCACTCTATCCCTGACCTCCGTCCTGGATACGTTTCTGAAGACCTGTACTCCTTCCTTTTGGACTTTGGTCTCCACCCCCCGCGTTGATAGAATCCATGGATACTATTGGTGTGTTAGTTAACCAGTTCATCCAGCCTGCCCTAGTTCACCACCAACTTGCCTTAGGATCCCAGAATCAACTATTAGATGTTGTAGCCACCGTCATATCAAATAACCATGCTCAAAATATGGCCTACCAAGAATGGTCACACAGTCTCTTTGCTTTTATTTCTGACAAGCAGTGTAACTCATTGGCGTCACAGAATTACTTAACCGCCTCCCTGAACTCCCTTTGTTCCTTGCTCCCTGGATACATAAAGAATCAACTGTGCAAATTAGATGAACATCAAGCAGCGTGGCGTGAGCAAATTGAGGCCTTTCTGCTAAACCATTGTCAGGATTTTTAGACTCTGGTTAATGAGCTTAATCAGTTTAGAGAGCATGTCAACTTGCAACTTGAATTGATAGGAGCTCATGTTGATACTTGGGGCTGACATCTACAGCATCAGTACAGTCTGGATAAGGCTGCACTAGGCAATACTCTATACCAGGTACAAAATTATGTGGATGACAGGGTAGTGTCTATTGAGGTGTTTCCTCCTGCTCCTCTTGTCAAGACCCCATCTGATTTTGAAGCCAAGGTATGGGAGGCAATTGCCAAACTCAAGGCTACCACTTGACGTCAAGCTTCTGTGCAGAATCCCCCTCCAGTTGATCTAATGCCTGACTCTTGTATTGCCTCCCTCGCTGATCAGGTGGCTACCTTACAAGGCAAAATTGAGTACTTAAGACAGCACCTCTCTAACTCTGAGGATTTGTCATCTGAATCTGAAGAGGAAGAGGAAGGTGAAGTTGTTAATACTCCTGCTAATGACAGTCATGGTTGTTGCCCTGGTCTGGAAGGTCAACCCCGGGTCAACTGTGCGCGTGCACTAGATCAACTTGCCAAAGTGATAAATGATGTAGCTGATAGGCAGGACACATTGGAAAGAGAGGTCCAAAACCTCTCCTGTTTCACCGAGACCCTAAATGGACAAGTTTCCCCATTAGTCACTCAGGCCACTTCTCTGACTACTTGTGTCAATGGGATTGCTGGCACCTTGGCATTACAACAAATCAAAATTGACAAGTTTGGGACTGCTGCCATCACTGCCAGAGATATTAGTGGACATAACAGCTCTACCTTGGACACTCTAGAGGAAAGCTTTTGACTCCTCTGGGCTAGACAACCTGCTGATGAGTCTGAGTTTTAAAGCAACCCTCATATTAACGTCCTCAACCCTGGTGAAAACAGTCAGTTCTTGTCCTCATCCATTGACCCAAACTACAAACCAACCTTCAAACAGATATTTGATCCAAAAACCTCTACCATTGCCGCCTTTCTAACCATTTAAAAAACTGCAATGCAAAGGGCTACCAACAAGCTCAAGAAAGAACACATCCTCACCTTCTCATCCCACTTGCCAGGAAGTTGTGGTCCCCAAGATCCCCTCCATTGTCACTTGGGAGGACATGAAGTTCCTCCTTATTGAGGAATTTGGAGGAGATCTCATCTTGGAGGTCAAGAAGGATGCCTTTATGCACATTGATTTCAAGCCCAAAGAGACCCTGGATGAATTTTCCAATTTTTTCTACATTGAAGGACAACAGTTGATCACCAGTCAACAGCTAACTCCATGGGAAGCCTACACAGCTTGCTCAAATGCTTTGAAGATGAACCAGCTTTTATGCCTACACTTTAAGGCACACAAGGCTTTGCTCACTTCTATGAAGAGTATTAAGACTCTCTTACAAGACATGCATTTGACCCACAGAGGAACAGTGGTACGCAAAAATAAGACCAGTAATGCTGGAACTACCTCTTGTACTCCACTTAATGACCCTGGGTGCTGGTGGACAGGCTGAGAGGCAAGGTTGTCATAACTGTGGCCAAATTGGGCACCACTTGTGCACTTGCACTAATCCTCAAGTGGAAGGTTGTAACCCCAAGGAACAGGCAGGAAAAAAGAGGTCAGCTTAGAGACAGAGACACTCTCTGCTGACCAATCTCCCCCTGTCTCCCCCTGATCCCCTGTCTGATGAGGAAGCTCCGTCTTCCTCTGGCCCAACTATCCTTCATCTGTTTCACAATCTTTCCAGTGATTCAGAGCCTGAAGATTATGATAGTGAAGACTCTGATAGTTATGGCTATTCTGTCTTGGCTGTTCTGGAAACTATCTCTGTCCCATATAAGCTTTGTTCTGGGAAGACTACCACCACTTCCCAAGTACCTGCAAGTGAAGCCAAGTCTATGGTGGCTTGCCCTTACCTAGCTCAAGCCAGGTATTCATACAGGCCAAAGGGTGTTCTAATGGCTGTTTTCTACTCATCCCCCTTGGAAATGCAGATCTGGTTATAGGCGTTTTGCAGGTCTAGTTTGGAGAATATTTGTGCTCCTGTAAGCTTGTCTGTGAGGGTTTCTGCAGTGGTAAGTGGGTTGCAATTCTTGATGGTGATTGAGTTAAGTTTAGTGTAGTCAACCACAGGGCAAAGGATGCCATCAGACTTTTTAACAAAGAAGATGGGAGAGGAGCAAGAAGAGTTTGATCTATGGATGAACCCTTTGAAAAGGTTTTAGTCAAGGTACTCCTTGAGTGCAATACCCTGGGCCCTGTTGGTGGGGTACAGTTTTCCCTAAGTTGGTGTGCTACCAGGGGTGATATCAATTCTTAAGTCAGAAGCTTGGTGGGCGGGGAGCTCATTGCAGCTTGCTTCACTGAAAAGACCCTTATAATCCTTTAGACTCTCTGGAAGAGAACCCTTGGTGTGCAGGAGTGTTGTGATTCCACGGAGGTATGAGTCAGAGAAGGAAGTGTCAAGGTTGATGGGGATCAAGAAAGATTTACCATGATTGGTAAAATCTATATGATGAGAATCCTAATTGATGTTCATATGGGATTGCTCACACCAAGAGTAGCCCAAAATCACTGGGCATGCCAGACCTGGAATAGCCAAGAACTCCAAATGAAATTCAGTGCCAACAATATTGGTTTGGAGAGTTAGTGCCAATTTTTGAACTTTTATCTGAGTTTTGTTGGCCAATAACACAGAAGACGGGGTAACTCCTAATATTCCCAGAGAATTTAGCAGGGAGTTGGCAATGAAGTTGCCCATAGCCCCAGTATCTAAAAGGGCCAGTGTTGAATGTTTCCCATGAATTGAGGTGATTATCACAGGAAAGGTGGCGTAAGACTTAATGGTGGCTTTATTGGGATCAGAGGCAGCAAGGGCTGCAGAAGGATGTTGCTCAACGCAGTTCAATGCAAAGAAGTCCTTTGCTTGATGTCCTTTCTTCCCACAATAGAGGCAGCATCCTTTGTCCACGTGTTGTTTTTGCTCGGCCTTGGATAGCTGATATCCACCTCCCTCCTTGGGAACCAACCCTGCTGGGAGGGTATTGGTCCCAAGGATCTTCTTGGAAATGGTGAGTTTGGAAGAATTGGGTTTCCAGGCTGGGAATTGTTTAACTTGGGGGGGCCAACAAAGGATTTCTTGGGTAAGCTTGTTGTAGGTATTGGGTAGGATGTGATGAGCTAAGAAAGCCTTCATGTCCGTAGATAGGCGTTTCTGCAGCATATAACAGCTTTCTTTGTCGTCCATGCCAATGGCTTCCTTGAGACGGGTGAACTCCTCAAGGAACTCACTTGTGGCCATCTTGCCCTGATAAAGGCTAGAGATCTGGTCAAGAAGTTCTTCTTTAGACAAGGCTGGAAAAATTATAGAGAGAAGGGAATCACAAAAGGTAGGATAATTGTGAAGAAGCTTTTCTCCTTTCAGGGTAGACTTGGCATACCATTGTCAGGTTTTCCCTTGTAGTTGCTCAGCTACATGATGTACCTTCTGAGCGTTAGTGCAGAATTGGTCTGGAGACGTGTCAAAGAGGGATTGGGAAAAGGCCAAAAGCATTAGGATTTCATTAGACTCAATGTCCTCTGACTGGATAGACAAGATGTTGTTCAAGACCACAGTCTGAACCTGGTTTTGAAGTGGCTTTGGATCACCATGTTTGGACTTGGTTTGGTGGTAGGATCTGGTGACAAGAACAGTGGTGGCATAGACCAAGACAAGGGAAAAAACCAAGGCCAAGGTCTTAACTAACCCTAGCTGGAATTCCATTTCAACAAATTTGGTTTGTTTTGAGGTCCCAAAAAGAGCCTTAAAAATAGGTTCAGTTAAACTGTCAAGAACCCATCTTCTTGGAAACATACCACCTAAAAGGTGTATGGCCGCAGATGGATTCAACTCTGTGATTAGAGAACCAATTGGAATGGAGACCATCCCATGTGGAACAATTCTCCAATAAGACGGTATTGACCCAAAAGGGGATTGAATCTTCCTAACATGAAATAAGCTCCAAGATAACTTAGAAGGAAAACAGAAGCCAAGGGATGAAATAAGGAAGGAGCAGGCAGACTGGCCCCTATGACCTGTGATTCCTCTGTGATGGGGGGATTCTGTGACAGTGGGGTGGCAGTGTACCATACGCCTGGTACCACTTGGCGCCACAACTTGTCCAAGTAATTGGGAGGAGGTGAGCCAGAATCTGCTCTGGTTCCAAAAGATATGCTTGCAGTAAGGGACTGGACAAGGAGCAACCAAACCAATCATTTATACCCAAATAGTCCCCATTGGAATGACTTGGGCAGCACCATGATGTCTGATTTCAGGACTGGAGAGCAGGCAAAAGAATAAATCAACTAGGTAAGTAAATTGACTATATTTTCTGAACAATCAAACACCCTGACAGATGGAGCCTTTTATAGGCTGGTAAGAGCTGTTTGAATTGTAGTTTTCAAGGGGAAATTGGAGAAATATTGGGGGGATCGGGGAAAAAAACTTGGCAGGGGGAGCTTTGGTTTGAATTAGAAAGTTATTTTAAAACATAAAACAAATGGCCCCTGCTGAAACTTCTCCAACAGCTAGGTGTTATTTACCCCAGCTTTTGGAGAAGCAACAGCTTGAGGGGCTTCTGGTGTTGAAATTGAGAGCCCAGAAGAAGCTAAACAACTGTTTGATACTTTAAATTTAAGTACAGAGCTTATTTGTTTCTTAACATTATTTTAGTTTGAAGCAAAAGCAAATTTGAGTGCTCCTTGCACGGTTGTAACTTCTGATTGGCTAAGGCAAGCCTTTTTGAGAGGTGTCAAAGGTAAGTTCAAATTCAAATCATTAACGTTGTTTAGGTTATCAAATGTAAGGCAAGAAGGCCTGAGTTCAATCCTTGTGTTGATCAAGGAAGTGGCCTCCTGGCTGGTTTCAAGGATATTAAAAGGTAATTTAGAACTTATATTACATACTAAATCATTTCTAGGATCTGGGAAGAGGTCCAAATTAGGAGAAGAATTTTTGGAGCCTGGATCAATCAAGATTTCCTTGTTGTTGTCAGGAAAGGTAACAAAAGCATTCCTGACAATTGGCATGATTCCCCTTGGGTTGGGTTCTGGGTCTGTTCTTGGACCCTCTGGGACGCCCTTGTGGACAGGCTGCCCCGCAGGCTGGTGCAGGAGTGGGTTGGGAATGTGATTGACAGTCCATAAAAATAAAATAAAAAATATATTTTAGATTAAATATGTATTTATTTGGAGTTATTGGTTTAGTTGTGGGTAGTTGTTTTCTCTTGATTTAGCCTTGAATAGTAGCAGAGTTTCTATATCTGTGATTTGAAGTGTATAATATTGTATACTTTCTGGGCTTGGATGATTTTAAAGTTTAATAACTTTTTATGTCTAATTATGATTATTGAGATTGTTTTTAGTTTGATTTTAGTTATGGCGGAGCTTCTTTATTTGGGTTGGTGTTTCCTAGTGCGCTTAGTGTACATTAAATTTGAATTCCAGTTCCTGCAATTAATATCTGAGTTTACTATGGCATTCAAAAGTGATTTGAAATTTGGTTCTTGGATTTGACAATCCCGCAATTTCAAAAAACATAGTAAACTTAATGAAAATGGCTGATGGATTTGAACTCTTCAATTCTGATTCCAGTTAATTCATTTTGTCCATTGAAAATATGCAGTTCAACTTGAACTTTGCAAAGTGTCTATGAGTTCCCGCATTTTCAAATATTCAAATAAAAATATAAAAAATCAATTTAATTAAAAAAGACCATCCTGCAAAAGTGATTCTAAATTTGGACCAAGGATTTGACAATCCTGCATTTTACGTTCAGGTTCTGAATTTACAGTATATTAGGGTGACATTAACACTTGTTACAAATATTGATAAAGATTGTATTTTAGATCTTTTATATTTACCTATTGATAATAATTCTGTAAAATTAAAGTTGGATTTGGTGAGTTAGTAATAATACAATGGATCAATCAATCACTTTTTATGACCATTAATTGGCCAATTTTTTTACTGTGGCAATTGTGCATTTTCTGATATTGGATGTACATGTGTAAATATCAGAAAATGCACAATTGCCACAGCAAAGAAAATCAGTCAATTAATGGTTGTGAACAGTGATTGATTGATCCATTGTATTATTACTAACTCACTAAATCCAACTTAATTTTATAGAATCATTATTAATAGTTAAATATAAAAGATTTAAAATACACTCTTTATTAATATCTGTAATAAGTGTTAATGGCATCCTGATATAGACACAGTCCAATTATAAAATCACCATACAAAATACCATGTTAATGAATTTCATTATACAAAATTCATTGAGTTATGCACATAATGCAGAATTTATAGGCTAGCAAAAAGATCTAGCAAAGTTAACATATAATAAATATTCAAAATTCAATGTGAGATATCAATAAAATATTATTTTTGTCAGATGAAAAATTATACAGTAGTTTTAAAACCTTTTGAGATAAACATATATTAGTCAGTTTAAAACGCATAGGTTCAGTCATAAGACAAATTTCAACTGGAACCAGTTGAAGGTCAGTTTACTCTATAATTCTCCCATTAATCTATAGCCAGAAAAAAAGTCAATCACACAACAAAAATAAAGTCAAATATCAAATTCCAAAAATGAGACAGCAAGCACATGGGAATCAAATTCAAAACACACACAATCCAGTCACTTCCTGAAGCATTATACATCAAATTTGATAATGATTGTTTGGCAACTTTGATATAAACAGAGAACACATAAGGTTCAGTCACAAAAGTGATGAGCTCAAGCACAAAAAACTCATTTTTTGAAAATATTGATTATTTTTGGGACTCAAATTGAAAATAGTGGATTTCAGGAGTGAATCCGCCAAAATCTATTCAGGGAACTACAGCATTATTTTCAATGTATGTGCTTCTAAATTTGGCCATTTATTTCTGAGAGAATGTCTTAAAAAGAAGCAGACCCCTAAATAAAATTAATTTTCTAGAAATACTTTACTTTTTTGTTTAAGTAGAAATTTTATTGCTTTTTATTAGTATGAGTTTTTCAAGTGAAAGTAACACTTAATAAAATAAGCCCGTTGAAAATAAGACATCTCCTATTTTCAACAGACTTATTTCATTAAGTTAAACTGGGTGCAATAACTGAGGTGTGTCTGATCTGAGCCAAGCACAAAGACACCATATATGCATCCATTCTGATTGGCTCTATTGTTGTGATGCTTCCATTTTGGTATAAAAATAAAATAAAATTAGAGCAGTTTATCTATATAATTTATTTATTTTAATTTTTATCTCTCCATATATAGTAGCATGAAAGATTGCAGTCACTACTGTTTATTTTGAATAAGAGTTTTAGCTTTCTATTTTAATTATTTTTGGTTGTAAATGTGCACTGTCAGAATTTTAGATAAATTTGATATTTTTATTGATTCTAATCCCAAAACAGTCACTCAGAGTATTTATTTCCTTTTCATACTTTAGATTTCATTCTTAATTAGGACAAGTTGGTAACACTATTATAGATTCACTAATTTATTTTGATATTTGATATTTACGTTGTCTGTTTTGGTTGCTATTGAGGCTGGTTATTGGATCAAGTTTTTAACTTTTGTGACTGAGTTTCATGTGTTCACAAAAAACATAGCAGATATGTTCTGTGACTGAAACTCATGTGTTCTAGTGTTTGGTACATTTGTTGTTTAATCATTAAGCATTTGTCCCCAGTTTGAGTAGGTTGTTGTATGACTGGACATTTTTACCAAATAGTGCACATTTTCTGTGGAATTATCTTCTATTTAGATCTATCAAGTTGAAATTTGTTTTGTGACTGAACCTATGCGTTCTAAACTCAATAATATATGTTTATCTCAACAGTTTTGGAAACTAATGTATACTGGAAAATAAACTACATGTACTAAATCAGATGGTTAGTTTAGTGCAATTTTGATGTATTCTGTGGTATGTTATGCTATTTTTTATAATTGCAAGTTATTTGTGGTATTTGCAATAATTTTCAATAAAATATATTCATTGTCTATGATATCCTGATTATGTGTTTATGATAGTGGTATAAAAACCTTTATTTGGGATGCAATTCAAACAACATGTCTAATATATACAACCTTGTCAATAAATTGGAGACAGCTCTTCAAAAGGCTGTTGACCTAGAATAAAAACATCAATGAAATAGTGACCCAGCAACTTGTTAATGGAGGGCAATCAATCATACAAGGGAATGAAGCTGCCCAAACTAATCTTGGAACATTTATTAATGACAACCACAAGGAAATACTTCTGAACTTGCAAGGAAATATATTAGAAAAATTGAATCTCTCAAAAGCATCATATTTATTCTTTTGAATTCTGGTAAAGTTCCAGGGAAATAACCAGCAAATCAAACTAATCAAAGATAATGAAACATCAAATAAAATGAACATAAATGAAAGTAATAAAGAGAAAGCAATTCAAATGAAGGAAATGAAAATAATGAAAATATTGAAAAGAAAACAGAAAAGAACAAGGGAAATGAAGAAAGAAGATCAAGGAGCAGAAGCTCTTCAGTATTGAACAAAGATTTATCAAATGAAGGAATCACAAGAAAGCAAAGGAAAATCAAAACAAGAAAGATCATATAAGAGCACCTAACACTCATGAAGTTTGCTGAAGCAGCGCCTGTGGCTGAAGGGGCCGCAGGGGAAAGAATTATTAAGTAATGTTATCTTTTACTTACCTTTTTTAGCTACATCACAAAATGGGAAAGAAGATGTCAAAGTGACAGCCTATACACCAAGTGGTGCTAATGGGGGTTATCAACAACTGAGAGCCCCTGTCATTCAAAGAAGCCCTGCAGAAACAAATTAAATAATTCAAATGAACATGAAAAAATATGCAAATTAAGAAGCAATGAATATTGAATATCAAGCACTTGTGGGGTGTTTAACTTGGATCAGAGAAGCATATGAATTAGAGCAAATATAAATTTTTACCAAAGAAATTAACTTCAACCAAATTTTCAAATGAATTATGATGAATACATCTATGAAAGTGTTCAAAGATTTCCATTTTAAATATGAATGAATATGAAAAGAATCTAAAGAATATTGAATTTCAAGTAGTAAATGAATATCTCAAATCAGCAACATTCAATGAATTTTTCAAAGCATTTTCAAATAAAGTTGGGAATGCAAACCTTGTGAACAAGTTAAAACCTTTATTAATTTTGTTTTCAGAAGCCTGGGGGGCAGACACCACTGAAGCTCCCCAGGAAACAATTTTCAAATACTCAAACACTTAATATATCAACCAATTAACAGCTAAATATAAAAAATTCTGTTTATTTTTCAAACTTTACACATTGCAGAGGTTGCATATTGCAGTATACCCTGGCATCCTCCTCCATTGTATATTGAAAAAAATAAAGAAGAAGACACCCCTCAACAACTTGATATTTGTTGCCTAGCTCTAGAAAAACAAAAGACTCCACAGGGCTATAAGACTGTGGAGCACGTCCTCTACAACAGTTTTGCATTAGCATCAATGTTTGGTTATTACCTCCCTTTAGGAAAAAATTGCTCACAAACTCCCTTGTGACCCTACCTTTTATAAAGTGCTTGGCCACAATTGGGGTGATGAGCGCCACCCCACTTGCAATTGGTACTTGCATCATACATCACATACAGAAGAGTATGTGGTCTCAATTAGTGGCTTTTGCAGAAGACAGCATTTTGGGGTACAATTCCCCTGAATAACCCATCCCTTGCATTTTTGCATTTGCACAATAAAAATTTCTTCTATTTTAATTTTTTTACTTCTATTTTTTATTATAATAGTAATATATAGTTAGGTAGTATATTAATAATACAGTAGTTATAATAAATCAAACACAGTTAATATTAAATCTAATTTATAATTTGTTTATTTAGTTGATTGTCAAGCACAGGTTGATATATTACAAAGTTAAACAACAAGAGCTCTATTTATCCAAATTGAACTGCCTGCACCACTTATGTTTTAAACAAGTTTTTGTTTAGAATTTGAATTACTTTTTGTTTTTAATATGATTTGATAAATAGATTTGTTATGCTTAAATCCACGTCATGCGTAATAATAAGTAAGGTAAACATGAAAATCATTGGTTTTTGTGTTGTGTGGCTTTAGTGGCACTAAATCATAAAATCAGGTGATGACTCACAAGGTCCAATCTGTGGCTTTGAAAAAAGCCACTGTACTAAAAGGAAACAAATTGTTTAAATAAAATTAATATATTTCTATCTTTTTTAATTTATTTATTTGTTAGCGCAACAGTCAATACAATATTCAGTGCATTATACTAAAAATATGTGTCTCTTTATCCAATATAAATAATTTCATTTAACTAATGTGCAAATTCTTATATGTCTATAATACAATTAAACATCATGTCATTATGTATAAATAATAATTTTTGAGCCCTAATAAAAACAAAATAAAAATAAAAACAAATAAAACCTGGAGCACCCATTAATCTGATTGGCTCAGAAGCAAGAGCTTTGGGGAGGAAGGATTTGGAGTGCTTGTAAAAAACCGCCACCACATCAGGTGGCTTTGAGAATTTGCTGACCTCAAGAATATTTAAGAGATCTTCAGTGTCCTGTGGGAGGCCTTTCTTCACTTTATTTTACTGAAAAATCAGAACCTGAACATAAAAATGTGGGATTGTCAAATCCTTGGTCCAAATTTTGAATCACTTTTGCAGTATGGCCTTTTTTAATTAAATTGATTTTGTTATATTTTTATTTTTATTTTTAAAAATGCAGAAACTTGTAGACACTTTGAAAATTTCAAGTCAAACTGCACATTTCCAATGGACAAGATGAATTAAGTGGAATCAGATTTGAAGCATTCAAATCCATCAGCCATTTTCATGAAGTTTAATATATTTTTTGAAATTGCAGGATTTTCAAATCCAAGGACCAAATTTCAAATCACTTTTAATGCCACTAGTAAACTCAGATATTAATTCCAGGAACTGAAATCCAAATTGAATGCACAGTATGCACACTAGGAAATACCAACCCAAATCAAGAATCTCCACTCTGGATGAAATCAAATGAAAAATTCAATCTCAACAACCATGTTTAGACATGAAATTAAGTGAAATGTAAAATTACCCAACCCCAAAAAGGATACAATATTATACACTTCAAATCACAAATATAGGAACTCTGCTACTATTCAAGGCTAAATAAAGAGAAAATAACTACTCACAACTAAACCAAAAATCTAAATAAATACATATTTAACCTAAAATATATTTTTTATTTTATTTTTATGGACAGGCAATTGCATTCCCAACCTGTTTCCGCATCAGCCTGCAGGGCAGCCTGTCCATAAGGGCGTCCCAGAGGGTCCAAGAACAGACCCAGAACCCAACTCAAGGGGAGTCATGCCAACACCCAGGCCTCCCAAGGCGTCATAGTCAGTCAACCACCTCCCGCATCCCAAGCTCAATCAACCAGCCCAAATCCAAAACAGAAGTTGCTCTCAAGGCCTGCCATAAAAACTCCTATGCCAGGGTCACCAGGAACACTGAGTTTACTTACACCTCCACTGTGTACCCAGTTGTCACCTGGCCCCGCACTCTTGATCCAAGAGTTGCCACTTCCTGCCCCCATGTCTTTGACACCACCTATGAGCCATTGGCCACAATTGAGGAGCCATCTGCACCTGTGTTGTATGGCACCATTGATGGCACCAGCACAACCAAGTGTGATCCCACCTTCTATACAAAGGTCCCCATCTCCTGTGTTGAGCCTGCCAGCCAGGATGCCGCGGTACCTGTCAAGGGCTGGCGTCAGTTGACAGATAGTGAGCATGAAGCTATCCTCAACTGCTTGACCAGAGGAATGGCAGTTTGGGATATTGCGTCCCAATTTGGAGTTACAGCCAGGTATTTTGGCAACCTCAACGCCAAATATGATAACACTGGTCAAATTGCAAAATCCATCAAGGCTAGGCAGCAGCCCAGCCTTCTTCAGCCCACCCATCTCAAGGCAATCAGGCAGTGGGTAAACAAGGATTCCCACCTGGAATCACTTGCTGTACAATCAATGCTGGCCACGGAGTTTGGGATTTCTGTTTCCAACACCCTTGTCTACAAAACAATGGTCAATTTGGGCTTCTCATGGAAGGTCCTTGTAGTTTCTCTGTACAATAAGAACAGCAAAAAACATTTGAGGATTGACACATTTATGCCAATACCTATGTGGCTCTCAACAAGACAGGAAATGTCCAATTCTTTTACATTGACAAATTGTTGTTTTCCTCCTAACTCATTTCTAGGCATGGGTGGGTTGAGAAGGGGTCCAAGGATGGCATAGCCCATTGTGCAGCTGTCTGTTCCCAGACTTATTCAATGGTAGCGCTTCTTGGTCCTCGCGGGTTGGATCAATACCAGATGATCAAGGGTTCCTATAATAGCGGGACATTCCTTGATTTTCTCCAAGCTGTGAAGGAATACCTCAGGATCAATTATCACAGTATAATAAACATTGTTGTTCTTGACAATGTTATTCTCCACAAAGTGGATCTGGTTGTTTCTGAGTTCCCACCCATTGACAAGAATAGCCGTTCCTCCAACCACCGCCCTGCTGATTGTCCAACAAGACTCCTATTTCTTCCACTCTTTTTCTCCATTCCTTACCCCAATCAAGAAGGTCTTTGGGTGGATCAAGAATAAGGTGAAGAAAGGCCTCCATCAGGACACCAAGGATCTATTCAATATTCTTGAGATTAGTCAATTTGTGATGCCACTTGATGTGGTGGCAGCTTTCTATGAGCACTCAGAATCCTTCCTCCCCAAAGCCCTTGCCTCCGAGCCAATCAGATAAATTGGCGCTCTGGGTTTTATTTGTTTTTATTTTTATTTTGTTTTTATTAAGGCTCAAAAATTATTATTTATACATAATGACGTGACATTTGATTATATTATAGACATATAAGAATATGTACAAAAGTTAAGTAAAATTAATTATACTAGATATGAGGACACATATTTTTATTATAATGCACTGAATATTGTATTGACTGTTGTGCTAACAAATAAATGAATTAAAAAGATAGAAATATATTAATTTTATTTAAACAATTGTGAATCCTTGTTGGTACTTTGGCTTTTTTTAAGCCACAAATTGGACCTTGTGAGTAATCATCTGATTTTATGATTTAGTGCCACTAAAGCCACACAACACAAAAACCAATGATTTTCATGTTTATCTTACTAATTAGTACTTATGAAACAGTTCAAGTGTATCAAATATATTTATCAAATCATATTCCAAGGGAAAGGTAATTTGAGTTCTAAACAATAACTTGTTTATAACATAAGTAGAGCAGGATGTCTGTTGCAGATAAATTCAGTTCTCAATGTTTAACTATGTAATAAATGAACCGGTACTCAACAAAATAGTAAATAAAAACATTTTTAATTATGTTTTTATTATTTGACGTGTCTACAACTATAACTAATGTCTTAAATATATTTAGATATATTACTATTATAATTTTAATATTTAAATTCTAAAACTTTAATTTTAATATTTAAAAAATTGTAAAAGTTAAATTGCAAGGGAATATAATTTATTAGGGAGATGCAAATTGCAAATAGAATGTAATTATTCCAGGGAATTATACCCCAAAATCAAATTTTCAGCTAGAGCATCTAATTGGATACATATACTCTTCTGTATGTGGTGGACACCCCTGGATGCAATTGCTAGAGGGGTGGTGCCCTGCACCCTGATGATTGCCAAACACTTAATAAAAGAGAGGTGGGTAAGCAAATCAATCAGCAGATTCTTTTCAGAAGGCACATAGTACCCATACAACAATGCCAATGCAAAGGGGTTGTACAAGATGTGCTCAACTTTCCTATACCCCCTCAGTGTCTTCTGGCGTTCTAGTGCTAATTGGCATATATTGAGTTGTATAGGTATATCCTCCAACTTTTTGACATTAGTTTTTAATATGCAATGTAGTAGGATTCCTAGGTATACTGCAATGTGTATCCTTTGCAAGGTATATTTTTAAGAAAATATGCATAATCTTTTGTATACTTGAACTAATCTGTTGATATAGAATGTTTGATTGAACTTGAAGATGGTTCCAGGGGGCGCCTGACTTGTATCAGCCCCCCATGCCTCGGCAAACAATATTAATAAAGGTTTAAATGTGTTCACAAGGACTGCATCCCTGACTTTATTTTAAAATGCATTGAATACTTCATTAAAAATTTTCTTAAGATATTCAGTTCCTATTTGAAAGTTGGTTTTTATTAGGTTTTTTCCAACAGTAGTTTTAAAAGCTATGGCAACAACCAAAAATACTTCAGATTTAAACAAAAATGATTTCAGATTTGAACAAAACCAAGTTGCGCAAGATTCAGAATTCAATTAATTTATAAAATTTCAGTTAACAAATGAACTGTCAAACAAAAAACAAAAATTCACTAGCCTATCATACAAAATTATATTAATTATCAAGCAGTGTAGTTCAAACCACAAACAAAATGAACTGACGCAACAAGTGAAATGGATGGATGCTGTTCCAGATTATATTATAATCCAATCAGGATTCATATGAGGCACCAACAGAAGGACTAAAATGAAACAAATTTGAGCAATCTAGAAGCAAGATTCCACAAGCACAAAACAAAATGAACTCACACAAGATGTGTAGTATGAGCAGCCTAAAATAGAAAAATATCAGTTTAGCAGCCAATCAACAGCTATCCAATTTAGGAACAGAGGCATTTATTCATTTTTATGGCTTCAAATTTGTATGAAATGGTTTTGAGAACCTTCCAAATATGGACTCAAGTTTACAATAAAAATAAATCATTAAATTTTAAAATTTCTACTTTTAATGATTTTATCCTAGGTTTTTTTACAATAGGGGTTTTACTAGCAACATCTTTAACATCACAAGCAGTCAAGCCAGCAGCAGCCAAGCCAGCTTCAATGGAGGCAAGGCTCAGAACGTGGAGGCACCTGTTTACACCCAAGCCTTTGAGGTGGGTAACAAGGAAGCTGACCTGTACCTGACCACTGACCCCTATGGCTTTGACTTGTTCAGTAGTCACTTTGTGTCCAGCACTACCCCCACTCTTGTACCCACCCCCACACAAGCTGCCTGTCAACTAACCAATCAGGATGGCAACCTTGATTTGGAACACCTTCCTGCCACCAGCCAACCTGCCCCCCTACAGCCAATCAGGATTCAGCTCCTCTGGCTCAGCGCCCCAAGCAACAAATCATCACTGCCCAAATTCTTCAGGAAATTGCAGCACGGAATCTACAGTATCTGTCCTGGGAACAGATTGCCGCCCAGTTGCAATTTACCCAAGCTACTGTCATGCAGGAATTCAACAACCTGATGAACAGGGGAAATCTGATTGGGACAGCCAAGAAGCCCAAGAAGGCCCCTGAGTCACAAATATCTGAGGTATACTCAATTATGCTTGATCTCTTGCAGAGGGACCCCAAGATTCTCTTGACCCAGGTCTGCAAACAGCTTGTGCACCATAACATATGGGTCTCTGAGCGCATGGTGCAGCTCTGGATGTATGGGAAGGTGGGTTCCATACGGGTTCTTACCAATTTTGCCGGCAACCAATGGTATGGCGCTGAGGATTCCTCATATGATCTAGACATCAAATCAACCCTGGTCCAATGCTTGACTAGTCTAACAGATGACATCATGTTTGTCTTGTACTACAAGTTATTGATTGTGTTTGACAATTTTTTGAGCAAGGAAAAGCCGCTGCCAAGAATAGTAGGAAGAAGGTCAAGAAGGGGACGTTTATTGGTGCATTTCTGGCAGTTTCAGCCAAGGGTTTTGTCTACTATTAGACAAACCCAGATTTCATCAATGACTACTTGTACAGCCACATCCTTGATGGATTACTTGACTCCTGGGATGGCTCAAATTCAAAGCATCAGGTTTTCTTGAGCCACCAGATGGAGGGTAGCTCCACTGCCCTTGAGGCCATCCAGGAACGCGGACACCAGGCCTCTGTGTACCCAGCTGGTCACACTGACATCCATCTGGCTGATGCTGTGTTCTTTAATATTGGAGATACACTCCAGGAGTGCCACCCTCAGGCTTTCAACAACCTCTATCTTGGGGTCCTTGACCACAATTTTCTCTTTGGCTGCCAAATGGTGGCTGACTTGTTTGCCCAAATTATCTTCCATGTGAACATGGGCAACCAATCACAGAAAGACAAGCTCCTCCCACCTTGTGCCACTGCCAACTACCAGCCCATCCAGCCAATGACAGACAAGAAATATGACAAGTGTTATATGGCGGCCATCACAGTCAATCCTCCTGCCTCCACCCCCGCCACCATCACCCCCCACCTGCCAGCCCCACCCACCCAATTCTAGACCCCCAAGCCAGCACTGCCTCTATGTCTTCCTTCATGCGCTCTTCTGCCTACTAGGCATCACTCTTCCCTGCCCCAATAAACCCCCTGTTGCCAAGCATTTTCTATTTATATTATCTTTTTTTTGAATCTCAATTGTTCATGTTCTCTTTGTTTATATTTGATTTATTCTTTATGTTCAGCTTATTTCTATAAAATCATATATTTACTATGCCATGTATCTAGATCCAGAACACTGTTATTTTCACCCCCCAAACACAGCCCCTTGTGAAAAAATTAACAACAATTTGATGATTAGCTAAATTTAAATTAAAAAATTATAGGTTAATTGTGTTTAGATAAAGTTGTTACTGATCTGAATTCAAAACCTTAATGATAAACTTTAAGCCAATCAGGAGCCAAGTGATAAAGTGATTGTTGTGACATAAAGGGTCACCTAATAATTCTTTGGTGTATGTGAGCTAATTAATATGATTGACTGGTTGTTTTGCTATTGCGTGCCATTGTTGCTGTGGTAAGTTGTTGATGGACTAGTGCCCAATCAGCCGCTGGGTTAGCACTAGTTCACCAACAACTTGCCACAGCAATAAAGGCGTACAATAGCAAAAGATTCAGCCAATCATATTAATTAGTGCACATGCAATAAATAATTATTGAATGACCCTTTATGTGACAACAATCACTTTATCACTTGGCTCCTGATTGGCTTAAAGTTTATCATTAAGGTTTTGAATTCAGATCAGTAACAACTTTATCTAAACACATTTAACTTATATTTTATAATTCAAATTTAGCTGCTCACCAAATTGTTGTTAATATTATCATAAGGGGCTGTGCAAAGAGCTAAAAATAATATGGCAATTAAGGAAACAATGCCAGCACAAAGCAAACAACACATATTGAGTTAAGCGTAAAACATGTACACAATGGGTAAAAAGATGGGATAATGTAGTAAATGGGATAAAAAGGAATAAACAAAGAGGCAACAGTATCATAATAATATAGAATTTATTGGGGCAAAAGCTATAAAAACATATGAAAAGGTTAGCGTCAAGACTCTGGAATAATATGGTAGACTTGACCATTATTCCCCTGGATGATTGGTTAGACAATCAATTGCCATACAGCTGGAAAGATTAAGGAAAGCATCAGCCAATCCTGCCCCACTCCTTGGCTAATAATTACATTAAATATTAGTTCAAAGATTGATCCTGATTCTCCCATTGGATTGACTCTGATTGGATAAGCTTGATGATACCTGATATCAAGCACAGAACACCTCTCAGCCAATAAGATGGAATTCCCAAAAATAATAATGCAAGATGGTTCCCGCCAAACATTTGCGCCTGGAGACACCTCAAATCCTATGGCCAATATAGAAGGTCATTTAATAAGAATAATGCATGATGCAAAAACCCAGTTGACAGGGTAACCAAACTTGCATATGCATAAACCACAAACCAGATGCTGCCAATACGCTGATGAGTTAAGCTGAGGTCTGGTAATCTAATGAAGTCCCATGCCAGACCAGCATGCCTGCCTAACTCTGGGGGCTGAAACTAGCAGTCTGGGGAACAAATAGACTGACTAGTAAGAGTTAGAAGTGTCAGATTATAATCTGGTAAGAGGGCTTATTCACCCTATATAAGGTGCTCTCCTGATTAGAGATTGAGCAGAATATTCACCCTTGAAGATAGAAATTAAAGAGTCTCTATTGTTGTATCACTACTAGCCAAAGCCTAGTAGTCAGAAGTATCCAAGTAGAGCGTGCTGCTGTTTACTTGCAGACCCGTGGGTTTTCTCCTATGGACTTGGGATACCACCAGGTGGTAGCCTTGCCTGAGACCTGATTGGTAGCAAAGATTGTCCTCAAACAATCTATATCAACATCCCTACTATAATGAATAATAAATATCTTTCCTCAAGACCCCAAAATCTTGAAAGTTAGTAAAAAAATCAATGAGAGAATTAGAGAAGCTTTTGAAGGATCTTGACTCAGCAATTGCTGAAATTAAAGAGATTGACCGCAAGGTCAAAGCAAGAGTTAATTCTGCTGTCCTTGAAGGGGACAAAATTGAAAAGGTGTCCACCAAGACACTTATGCCAAGATGCCAGACACCCCCAAAACAACAATTGAACAGCTTTTAAATGTCCAGAAGCATGTTGTGGAAGGTCTTTGATTCAAGTCCTTTGCCCTCTCTGTACCGTCCATCTAGGTCAACAACCCTGAGATGTATGGACATCTCAAACCTGCAAAGCGCGCAAGAACCATGGACACTGAATTGCCAGCACAATTACTTGCGCCAAGAATGGCAAAACCTGCTGAAGCCACCAGCAAGGAGGAAACCTGCAAAGGTAATCTAAAAAAATTAATAATAACTTCAAAATACTTACCTTTTTTATATAACATTGATGGTGAACTCTGCCGTGTCCTGGTTCCTATTGTCCCTCCCACCTTTAATTCAAATTTTGCCACTCACGTGGCAAAAAAACTCTATATGTCCCCGCCTGCCTTGCAGGAGCTCAAGGATTGAATTCACAGTACCTTCCCAATGTCCCAGGAGGCATTGGATGGGCAGTTACTGATGACAAGGATGTCCAACTGATCCATCTGGACCCAGTGGTCCTCAGTGGAGTTTACTGTGTAGACTCCATTGAGCTTGTTTAGGACGTCCTGGCAATGCTCCCATTTAAGAATATACCGGAAATGAGCCAGGCCCATGAGGCTGCTTGCTTCTGCTACCCCTTGGAGCACACAATTTCTTACCTGATGGACAACTTTGGGCGTGTTGTGGGAAAATTGGCTATTGCAGATGCAACAGCTGTCAAGAAAACCAAAATCCTCTTGGCAGACTTTGGGCTGGCATGGAGTGCCAACAAGACAGGGGCCCTGCAGCCATGGAGCTGACCTTTGCAAAGACCAAGCATGAAAATAAGATCAGTGCAGTTTTCAATAAATTGTGTGAGTTTATGGAAGCCTTTGTTGGACAAAGGCTTCATCTGGTGGTTTACCTGGGGTATCTCTTCTACTTTGGAATGAGCACCAGCGTGGAGAATCTTGACAGGGTCCTCCTAGGAATTGACAAGGCCAGGCTCTCCCTGGACAAGAAGAAGGTCCCCCCTGGGTATGACTCAGTGGATCACATCATCCAGGACGCCCTGGACCTGGCTGGTATCTACGGGTTTTCAGCCCCACCAGAGAAGCTGCTCCTCCATTTGCACCTGACCCTACTTCCTTTCACCGGCAGGCAGGAGTATTTTAACCAGGGTGTATCCACTGTCCACAGTGTGGCAGTGGAGGTTGTGCGCCACCTCCATTGTGGGGTGGGTACATACAGACAAACTCACTACAGGCGCTCTTAATAAATTCTCTCTTCCAATAAATTTCATCACAACTATATTATTTTTATTATAATAAAATTTTCTAATTCTTATTTTAGCAAACAAGATTTGCAAAATATATCCCAGAGAAGGTCTTAATAAAAGCATAATAATATATGTCAATAAAATAAACTTCTAATTTGTACACATTACATTTAACTTTTTTTAATTTGATTTTTATATTTATTTGCCAAAAGTGATATTAATGTGTCGCGTAATCCAGTATCAAGTGCTTGGGATACCATTAGATGACAATAAAAAATGATTATAAATAAAGAAATTACTAACCTTCATTAATTGTCCTGCTGAATGTGATTGTGGGCTTGGAAACATCTAAATATAAAATGATAATTAATAAATCTTGAATAGTAAATTAGAGAATATAAAAAAGTTGAACAAGCTAAGCCTTTAATTGATTGGCTGTTTGGCAAGGCAGGCGGGGATAAAAAAATCATAATGGTCATAGAATTTGGCCACAGTCTCAGCTGGGAGGGTGTGGATCCCGGCCTGCAGCAAATTAAACAGGTCTTTGGTCCCAGTTGGGGTCCCTCTCTTGACAGCTTGCTTGAGCCACCCAAAAAATTCCTCAATGGGATTTAGGAAGGGAAAATAGGCTGGGAGGAAGAGAAGGCGCAAATTTGCCGTGGCCGATTGCTGGAGGCCCACAGCAATGCTGGTGTCAATCATTGGGAATTCCTCAAGAATGTTAGCCACTTTGTGGAGACCAATGTTGTCCAACACAATGACCTTGGTGAAGGCAGGGCTTGTGTGCCTCAGGTGCTCCTGGACCAATCAGAGAAATGATAGGAAGTTCTGGCTATTGTGAGATCCCAAAATCATTTGGTATAGCTCAACCCCTTTGGACCAAGGAGAGCCACCATTGAATATGCTGTGGCGCAGACTGCAGCATGCCAAGCCATCCTGTCATTTGAGCCTTTGGGGACATAGAAATATGCATTGTGCATTGACAAGGCAAATGCCAATTTGTCAACATAGTAAAATTTGACTGTCCCCTTGGCTTTGAGGGCAGTTGCACATCTCTGCGTAGTTTTTCTGGGTCTCAATGTTGGTTGGGCTATTTCAATTGTACAGAGATACCCCAAGCTTCTTATAGGAAAAGTGCATCTTCTTCAGCATATGGTAGTAAAAGGAAATGGAAGCCTCAACCCCAAAAGTGGACTTGACCATTGCTTGTATATTTGCTACTTCAAGATGGCAGTCCCAGGTTATCCACTGGCAGATTGCCCACTTGTGCTCCTTGGTGGGCATGGTGGAAACGCGCATGGATTTCTCCACGCCAAGGACTCAACCTATGTTAATGAACTTGTTGAAGGTCTTGGAGGCGTACTTGGGATCCACTCCAACAAGGGCCGCAGCCGCCTTGTAATTGCCCAATTCACGTATTAGCTTAAGCAGAATGATGTGTTTAATGTCAGGGATCTGCTTCTGAGTGGGCTTTTTAGCTGTGGGGATTGACTCATTGGCATTGGGCATGACACAGGGCATGGGCACCTTGGTGTAAAATGCAGCAACTTTCTTCAACACTAACTGTGTTTCATCAGTTCTGAAGAACTCAGGCTCCTTGTCCTCTTCCTGATTGCCATCACTGATGTAGGGCTTGTAGCTAGTATCAAGTACAGGCTTCACCTTCTCCAGCATGGCTGATGGGACCAACTCTTGCCAGTACACAATGTCAAACACATACAAAGTAAGTTCTACCTCCTTGTTTCTAACTTTCTTTGTAGTTGTGACATTGGTGGGCTTCTGGGTCAGCTTGGGGACCCAAGGGTTGATGATCTGCACCCTAGCAGCTTGTGCTCCTTGAACTGGCTGTGTCAGTGCAGCATCACTATGGAACTCTCCTCTCCTGTCTCCTCCTTGAGTAGGCACTTGGGTTGCACTAACTCTATTCTTTGACCTGTGGGGGCAACTGCAACTGCGGTGCACAACAGGTGCATTGGTACTCTGCTGTTTTGTTCCTTTCATTTTGAGAATTTAATAAAACATCAAATAAATTTCAATTAAGTTACTCCCTAATTTATTTTTTTTTGCTTTTATCTGAATATGGATATTTAATTAGAGTTTTTCCCACCCAATATCCCAATTATAGATTTTTTATTTCTTAATTAGTTGTTTCTGGTTTACAATACCCATTTTAGAATACTCAAAAAAAATCCATCTATTTTCCCAGATTTTACTGCCAAATTTAACACCTAACACAATATTTTTAAAATTTATGTTTCAGATCTTGTGCCTTATTTTATATACCTTGGTATCATTCTTGATTACAATCCATTGCACACACTGAGTAAGTGATTTTGTTTACATAGTGAGTTTCTATTGTGTTTTTTTTTGGATTGAGGTTTGATCCACCTTGCTTGAGTGTATTTTGTCATCAATTCACTTAGTAAACATATGTACACCAAAAGTCAACTCACACCATTTTGTTTGTGAATCAATGTATTCTGGATTGTATTTTGAATAGTTTTTCTTTGCGCTTGAGCCCTTTGTTGCTGTGTTGACTCATTTTGCCCATTAACACCAATAAACCCTGTTAACAGAGTGTATATTTTAGCCTAAGAGTTGGATTTCATTCAAATCTGAAATCATTTTGTTTAAATCTGAAGTATTTTTGGTTGTTGCCATAGCTTTTAAAACTACTGTATTCATTGATATTTGAAAATGGAAATTGTTGTATACTTTCATAAATATATTCATCAAAGTTTATTTTGACATCCCTGCAAATTTCAGTCATCTCTTTGAAGTTGATAGTTGCTCCTATTTTGTATGCTTCCCTAAACCACAGAGAGCACCCTGCAGGTGGTAAATATTCCCTGTCTTTTGCTTCCCTATTTTCATATTGATTCATGTTCATTTGAATTTTTTATTTATTTCATTTTTATTTATTTGCTTTACAGAGGCTACCAGTGATTGGCAACCCCTGTAAAACCAACTCAGTGTGAAAGCTGCTACTTCTGTGACCTTGTCCCCATTCCTAGTTATAACTAAAGTAAATATAAGTAAAACATAAAAAGACTTACTGATTGTTTCCCCTGCGGCCCCCTCAGCCACAGGCGCCCCTTCAGCAAACTTCATGAGCGTTGGCTGCTCTTCATTTGTTTTTCTGGGCTTGATTTTCCTTATTTTCTGTGCAACTTGTGCAACTTGTGCTTCCTCTTGATTTTCATTAGTTGAATTTTCATTGTTTCTTGAGGCGCTTCTGCTTCTTGATTGTGCTTCATTTTCATCTGTTTCCATTTGATTGGTTTCCTCTTCATTTGTGTTATTTTCCTTTGAGCTTTCATTTCCTTCAATCAATTTGATGTTTTGAGTATTCTTACTGTTGGTTTTCACAAGTTCCCACAAGTTGTAACTTTCACTTTTGAAATCTAACCGCTTGAGTATTTCCTTTTGAAGATTTAAACTATTTCCTTGTGTTCTTTGTTGACTATTGTTCCCAGGCTATTTTTTGCTATTTTGTTTTGTTGGACCAAGGCCCTTCCCTCATTTCCCATTTGAATTTCCACAATTTCCCTTATGAAATGTTCAAGCTTGACAAATTTTTGGAGGGCCGACTCTAATTTGTTGATAAGGCTGTAGATATTTGACATTTTGTTTGAATTACATCAAAAAACTGGTTTTTAGTACTACCTTCAACACATGAATATTTTTCATCATCATTAATAAATTAAAGACCATAAATGTAAATATTGCATCAGAATATAGCCATTAGACGTCAACTCTTGATATTTTGATACTATGTACATAACTCAATGCATTTTTTAATAAAATTTATTGTAAACTTGGCCTTTTTTGTTGTAATTTATTTAACTGGACTGTGTTTATATTAGGGAGCCATTAACACTTTGTAAAAATATTGATACATAGTGCATTTTACAGTCTTTATATTTGCCTATTAATAAAAACTCTGTAAAATGCACTATGTCAATATTTTTACTAAGCGTTAATAGCTCCTTAATATAAACACAGTCCATTTAAATGAATTATAATGAAAAAGGCCAATTTTACAATGGATTTTATTAAACAAAATGTATTGAGTTATGCACATAATATCTAAATATCAGGATTTAATGCATACCTGCAATATTCTAATATAACTTTACTTTGTGGTCCTTAATTTATTATTGATAATGAAAAGTATTCATGCAAAAAATTGTATGTTACCACATCAAATGTACAATACATTTTTTAAATATGGGAAATGCTAACAATGTAAAAGAAATATTGTTAATTGTGAATTAAAAGAGAAATATTAATTTTAATAGGTTGTCACAAAGAAAATATTTATTTTGCTGATCAAAGGATGGGAAGGAGAGGGAATGGGCAGAATGAATGTTGCCTTCATCTGCTCCTGTAAAAGGGACGGCAACAGAGATAGTGGGAGAATTGGTAGTGGCTTGGGACCCAGGGTTGGAAGGCAGGTGGCTTGATGGGGGGTTGGGGAGGCAGGGTTTTCTGACTGGGAAGGGGCTTCAAGAGCTGATTGCTTCAATTGCTCAAATCTTTCTTCTGCCACATATGCGGGCTTAAAAAAACAGATGGATGGGTAAGGGGGAAGGCAGGAGTTCTTTCTGGACTTATCACTGCCACTTGCATAGAATATGATAAGATTGGATAAGTCCTGGACAAACACAGAAGGGAAAAGCTCATACCCCCTCTCAATTTGGGAGCATAGTTCATTGTATGTGGCAGGCTTTAAGCGCCTGAGAGCAGAAACAAAATTATAGAGACATACATCTGCAAGATGTATGTTGGCGTGGTTGGTGGGGTGGGACCAACAGGTATGACCTGCAGCCGCAATTTCCTTGGATGCCCATTCACGCTGCTCCATCTCTGCACTCAGTACAACTGTGTACACTTTTTGCTGTGTGGCCCACTCCTCCAGCATGGCCTTGGGCTCTGTCTGGTAGGCATACCCATTAGCAGTGTTTGATATTGCCAAGTAATTATCTACAGCAAAAGGGGAAACTGCTAACAAAATCCTGAAAAATTGATACAAAATTGGCCCATGCTTGTAAATGTCAGATTGGATACGCTTTTCTCCATAATCTTGGATGCTTGCAAAAATCTTGGCATACAACAAGAAGATGATGTCATTATGCGTCCTCATTGACCTCCCTTTAATAAAATTAATAATGATTTAATTTTATGGGTTGGTATCCACTAAACTGGGGCCAATGAGAGCCTGATTGGACAAGATTCTAGCAACAACCACAACTCTGTGCATCCACAAATTCACTGTTTTTTTTGTTGAGGAGATGCTGTGGGGTCCCAGCTGGAGACGTACCTGGACCAGGGGCATTGGCAGGTCATGTTCCATGATAGCTATCATAAGGGGATGGACTGTGTCACTTTTGGTCAAAGTACAGGCACCAGTTGGGGTCTTCTTGGTAGGGGAGCCACAGTTGGCGTGGGCTCACAGGGTTGTAGCCACAGTGGACTTTGTTGAATGCATTGCAGCTGCAATTTCCCCAATGGACATAAGCATCCCTTGCTTTTCAACTATTTCAAGAACAATCTCTGGAGTGATTAATTTTCTTCTGTGTCTTGCAGGCTGATTGGCTGGAGGTGGGGTGTGTCTGCCTTGAGAACCAGACAGTGCCATATGATTGGCTGTTTCTGGATTCTGGCTTCCATTGGTGGTCTTATGGCTCACTTGGTCAATTCCAGATGCTAGTGTTGCTGTATGATTTGGGTTAGCATCTGCCTGTGTGTGATGGGCAAACAGGGCCATGCTGGAAGTTGCAGGAGAAAGAATGCACTCTTGGGTTGTGCCTGCAGATGGGCCTGCAGGTTGGGAGTGGCCATAGACAGAGGCTTCACTGTTAAGAGACCCAGCATAGCCCTGCATGATTTTGTCAAGGCCAGGGAACAGCCTGTTGACTTGGTTGGTGTTGGAAGAAGACATAATAAAATTTTATTAAAAAAATTAAAATCAAAAAGAGAAATGTATATTTTAGTCAATTTTATTGTTAAATATGCTAAGTTAGTGAATAGTAGGATCTAAATTTTAGCCGTCCTAAACTGGAATAGGATGATTTTTGAGAATGCCTATGATTCCTAAAAGAATTAGCACAAATCTACTCTAGATCCTTTAACATCCTTTTTGAGACACACATAAATTATATTTATTTTAAATTCACTGCAATTATGATTTGAAATTTGGTTCTTGGATTTGACAATCCTGCAATTTCATATTTGTTAATTTTTGAATGTTGTCTATGATTCTTTTGACATACAGAAAATCTAAAATAGTACATTAGAATCCCACATTTCTGATTCATGTATCCTGCATTTGTTTGTTAGGTTTTGTCTTTTGTTAGTTGAGTTATCTGCTCAAGGGATTTGAAATTTGCCAATTTAAATAAACCAAAAAAGTTGAATTAAATGGTTAATTTTATTAAATATTTTGTTTTTCACTCAGCTGAGTTTCCTGTAAAAGTGATTCAAAATTTGGACCAAGGATTTGAAAATCCCACCTTTTTAACTTTAGGCTCTGAATTTATAGTACTTAAAAGGGCCCCAAATCTTCTCTTGGGGTACCTGTGGCTGCCCAAAATTGAAGATATTTTCTTTATCTATCTTGAAACTAGGTATTTCTGGCAGGCTTTGTATTTTGGGAATAATCTTTCTAGCTTTAACTGGAGCATGGTTATAGCCTAGATACAGTTTTACTATGATTTAAGCCTTTAAGCTTTTATCTTTGCTAAATTAATATCTAATGTTGCAGTTGGAATAGTTATAGCCCAGTATTTGGAGTGGGAAAGGCAACAGTCCAAGAGGAAAGTAAAGAGAACAAGGATAAGTTATTAGCTTTATTGAAAAGCAGCAGTTAATAAACTGCTAAAGAAAGCTGCTAGTTCACAAAGGGGTGATATGGTGGGAAAATACAAGTATGGTGTGAGTGATGGATAAATAATTGATGGATCATAGCCTGAAATTGATTATGCTTCTAATTTGGGGATCTTGTCTGTATTTTGGCATTGGCAGCAAAATGTTCTGTTTTTAGATACATCATGAGGTAGCTCTGAAAGCGCCCCCTGTGTGTTGTAAGACGTGTTGATAGGAGATGGGTTGATCTTGGTTGAAACACTAATTAGACCCAGTAGTTCAAGAGTAAATGTAAAAAAGTGTCTTGATTGGCTTTTAGAAAGTAAATTAATATAATACCAATAATGCACTTTGATACAGAGATGCTATTAACAATAGCACAGTGATTGATTTGTTCAGAGTCACCCAATCAGATGGCCTTAGACTCATCAACCTACCTTGGATTAAAATGCAAGTTTCCATCAGGTTTGTTTAATATTTAAAAATATGCTTATGTCAAATTTCTTAATTCTAGAATTAAACTTGCTTCATAATACAGTTACATAATTCATGAAAGATACAGTTTGTATAATGAAACACTTGTAGCACAGTGATTTATTGCATAAAGCCAAATCTGGATCATTCTTAATATTTAATTACTTGTAGACTGAATATCAATTCATCAATTTATTTTTATTATGATCACTATTCAATCCAGGAATCCACATCATTTCCATCACTAGAATTACTATTAACAGAAGGGCTAAGAGGAGACAAGAAGAATAATCCATGACCAAAACTCCAGATAAGACATTGGGAGATCCATCAGAGACAGAACTTCTAGGCTAGAACACCAGCTTCTCTAGAAGCTACCAGAGTTGAAAATACATATTCAAACTAGAAAACCTTGGCAAAAAGACCAGAAGGCTGTATTTCTTCCATAAATCTAGTGGTTTTACAGGCTCATAATTATGTGTAAACACTTTTTAATAAGTTGAATTAGGCTCTAAAATAGGAGCATGCTCCTAAAGTAGCCTTTGGAGAAGGACATCATTTTCAGGCAGTGTTCCATAGGATTTTGAAGACTTCAGTGGTAATAACTTTGACCAAGATCAAAGGGGGGATAATCAATTATATCAGTTCAATTAGGAGCTCAATTTGAAGTATGCTAAGGAGCAAAATGAAGCATTCCAGTGAAATATGATGCTCTTTGATCAAGAGGAAGTGGACCTGGTCTGGAAAGTTATTTGATGTCAGGGCCCACCCTGACAAATATCAACTTCAGATATGATTGTGACAATGACAGCAAATCAATGTTAACCCTGCAAATACTGAACAGATAAAGACATTTAAACATTTTTTAGAAAGCTTCAAACGATTTGAGCCACTTTGCTTATTAAATACATTGAGCATAAAAATCCCGTTTGCGTGCTAAAGAGCTTGTCAAAGAAATTCATACATTGCCCTTATTGATATCATGCATAATTTCATAGATCAAATGACAAGCTGCAATTATGAGTGTAGCTTCTAAGTGCCATGCCCAAGTCTAGACCAGAGCCTGGGAACTGTAAATTGTTATTAGCCTAAATGGTTCAAGTCCATATATCTGCATGAGAAGATTAGCTGCATGAATAATGTCATTCATGCAAGCATATCACAGCAATTACCTAAATGAATCAATGATAATACCTGCGTTTGAAAGCTTCAGATCTTCCTGACAACTTCTTATATGCAATCAAAGCCTATTGTAACACTAGTTTATGCATTAAATTGAGTTCAAGAGCAATGGCAAAAGGGATCCCAGTTTAGATGCAACTCTAAATTCCTTCCTAAAGCTTGCATTAGAAGTGCTATAAAATGAGTGCCATGAAATGAAGAAAAGACTCCAGCATCAACCAATACATCCTAGTTAGTCATTCCTAAATTTACATCTCCTTCCCTTCCCCTATCCTTTTTCTTTCCATTCCAGCTGTCTTCCCGTGAGTATTAAATAAAGGACTGTTTCAACCAACCTGTTTGACTTATGATGAAAGCCATAGCTCTAGACTGCTCTTCTCTGGCATTCCTATCTGAGTATAGTTTCCTGGGCCATGACAAAAGGGTTAGTCAGCAGTATTTTTTGGATATATAATCCTTAAACTTGGGCTTCAGAGGGTACTCAGTGAAATTCATGGGATGTAAGGTGCATCTGGAAGATGAAAATTTCAAGCAGAGGGGCTGGTGGGCTGGAAAGAGTAGTGTTCAGATGGCAGAAGAATAGGACATAATACAAAAACAATTGGGAGAACTGATAGTTTTTAACACTTTTTTATTTCAGAATGATGATAAAGCCTGATGCAGGACCTGGGGGTTCATATAGTCCTTCTTTGCCAGGTTTTAATTCTAGTGATTGGGAATCTAAGGATCAGAAAATAAGGATTCAGGCAGGAAGGTCACCTGGGTTTTGGAGCAGCAAAAATGGCACTGGGGCAGGGAAGGCTTCTAATTGCTGGCTTAATTAGAAGGTGTGGTGCAGGGCACCACTCCCTGGTACTGCCTTATCTGGACTGATCCCTTATTTAGAAAAGTACAAGGGGAACTACTGCCTTTTTTGTAATCTATCCCGGAGAGTAACCCTCCAAATTACATAGCGTCAATTCCAATTAATGACCAATTGACGCACCTGCGGCTAGCTGCAGATGCGTCAGAGAGTGACCCATCAGAGTGGGTTTTTATATGGCAATTAGTGACTAATTAGAGCATCTACAGCTAGCTGCAGATGCATCTATTGATGACCCATTTAAAGGTGTTTTATATACGGCAATTAATGACCCACCAATGCATCTGCGGCTAGCCGCAGATGCATTGATGATTGACCCATTGTTCATCCTGCTATGTAAATTGGTTATTCAATCTTTTGCCCCTCTTCTAGCCAAAATGTGAACTTCAAAGAAAGCAGTCTTACACCCTATTCTACACTCAATTCCCTAAAGACAGCCCTACTATTGCTGTGACCACCTGACCCCAGATCACATGCCTAAATGTTCTCTTCTTGTCCAATCTAACCCCTTTCCCTCTGAATATTCTCCAAAGTGTTTCAGCCCTCTAAGAATAGGCTCATTACTGACAGTCTAGACCCTAGTCAGCATGACTCACCTTTTCTTTCCCCTCCTCTTCCTCCAAGTATAAAAAGACCCCAAGAGGTCCCCAATAAACAGAATCATTCACCAAAGAAACACAATAATTGACTTACAAATCTTAGACTACTTGTAGAGCCCACCAATAGAGGTTCTGTTGAGTAAGAAGATATTAGTCCTGTTGTGTTTCCAGTTGCTCAGCTACTCTCAAACCATCCCTACAACCCTTGAGCACCAAATTTTCTGGTGCTCACTACAGGGGTATCTGCCACTGCCCTTTGCACTGCTGCCGGAAACCTCTAGTCCAGGGACCAAACCTGTGACTCCAAAACCATGGATTGCCCATACCTTTCCACCGCCAACTATGCTCAACACAACGCCAGTCCCCCTTGCCCTGCCTGCCCAACTCTGGCACACAGAGGCCAGGGTTGGCCCTGCAACGTTAATTGAGTCTCAACTCCCACCAAAGTCTCCTATCCTGAGGGAAAAGTCACCCCTAGCACAGGATCTCCCCAACTGCCTATAGAGGTTGAGGAACCTGCTGCCCTGATCTCTGACCTTCCCCCACAAGCCCAACCTAGAACTTGCTTGCCTGCCTCTGTCCCTTCTGTTCCCCAAGCTGTCAAGCCCCTAAGACAGCACCCAGCCTCAGTCCACCCGCAAAGCCCCTCCCCTGCCTCAGACAAGACCCTGTAGAGGACTTCTTTGAGGTAGATGAAGAACCTCCTGCCAATCTTCCTCAGACTTCATCCTGGTCATCTACATCAAGTGGAGACCATCTCCACCCTAGGGCTCTGTCTGGAAATCCCGTGCCCCCTTCCCAAAGATGTTGGACTCTCAAACAAACTAGCTCCTGCGCCCTGTTTGTCTCACATATAGGGCCTCTTCCTGTCCCCACTGCTCCTCCATCTTACCAATCTGTTCCCAGTGCTCCCCCTCTACCAATGCACCAAGTTGCTCACCCTGGCCACTCTGATGACCCCATCATATCAGATATGGAACATTTTAGCCAGTTTCTGAGTGAGAATGGGGATGTTCTCACCTCCACTGCCATAGACAACACCTGGAGGATCAAGGCCTATCTGATCCAATTTAACCACCCTATGGTAACTGCGCTGGTTAATTAGCTGGAGCAACAACGTATCAGCAGTGAACAGACTATCACAGCTTTGAACCAACTAAGGGATTATACTGAGGCAGCAGTAAACTGTGACGGAAATCACTGAATAGTATGAAGCCATTTCTAAATGATGGGAAATTACCACCCAAATCCACATAGAATTGATTATTAACCACCAACACAGCTTCAGATATTTTTTGTGAAATTTCCAATTGTAACTCCAGGATTAAGTAGAACCAGTAGTCCTAACCAGAGTAAACCAAGATAAATGACCTGGGAAAGCATCAATGCATCTTCAGCGTAGAATTCTGGGCATTGATAAGGGACACAATTTTCAGTTTCAAGAATGGGGGGAGGAGCTACAAAATTGGCTGGTATGAAATTGACATTTAGAGGTGCCAATAACAAAGTTCCAGATGCTGGGCCTAATCTTCCTGAAATGATTTGGTTCAGAATCAGATTGTACAGGATATACCGTAACAGCCCTATCACAGGATGCATTTTTAAAATTTAAAATTTAGAACTTGGGATAATTGATTTTTATTGAGTAAATTTAGGAGGACTCAACTCTTAGAGTTGAAACAGGGAAAACAATTCAATATATATCAGAAAAATTGACTAAGTAATACTACCTGAGTCTTGACCTCCTATTCCTTCTATGTTGCTAAGTAAGTATCCAGTCCAGGTTGCAAAGAACCCTTGCGTGACTAGTCTCTGACAGCCATACTGATTAACAAGCTCATATCGGGTGACCCTCATATTACGTCAATTTATCAATGTCAGTTTGAAAGGGGGAGCTGGTTTCAGCTGGCAGACTGGAACAGCTGTGACCCATTTTTGATCAACTGTTTGGTTTAAATCTGTTAACTTGGTCAATTTTGATACAGGTTTTCTGGCCTTCCAAGCCTTCTTACTTGGACGGACAATACCCAGCATTATGGAATCTACTATGACATAAACCCCCTTCAAGACTGACTTCACCAGATCAGACACAAGCATGAGGTTCTGGGAGCCATGCACTCAGACACTGTAACTATTGCTTGATAGATAACCAAAGATTACTTTGCCCTTCAACAGCAAGTAATTCAACCCTTGGTTGAAGAAGTGGTCAACCTTAAAGGCCACTCCAACCAACATGACATAGACATCAGTGACATTCAGGTCCAGCTAACAGATATCCAAGAGGCTTGCAACCAGTGGGCTTGGAATGCCATGTCTAGAGTCAACCAGACTCAGGATGACCTAGAGGTCCTAAAGAACAACCTTGACTTACTTCACCATGATCTTGCGCAAACACGGGAAGACCTGGACATTGTGGGAACTGATGGCAACACAACCTATTCTAAGGTAGAAGCTCTCCAGTTGGACCAGGTTGCCTTTAAGGCAGAAACTGAGGCCAACCAGACCAAACACCTTGGCCTCATCCAATAATTGACAACCCAACTTAAGCGCGTCTAACAGGAGCTGACCATCCTGACTCAGAAGCAGGAAACCCATGCCTCCACTTACAACAAGGAACTCTCCACTCTTAAGGAGAAGGACGCTAGCCTACAGTTTCTGATCTCTAACCTGACCAAAAGATTTGACTCAATGAACCTAGGAGGATCAGGTAGCACTCAATCAAGCCCAACATCCACCTCTGCCTTGGCCTCAGAAGAATTAGTGTGTTCTGTTCTTGAGTCAGTAGAAATCACAACAGCCTCATTCAGTACTCACCTGGCTGAAAAGACATATCAAAGTTTCCCCCGGGCTACCCAAGGGGTCCCCGCCCCAATGCCCACCTCCCTCCCGCCTATCTTGGACATCTTGACCCCTGGCCTCACCTCAGTACCAACTGCCGCCAATCAAACTCCCGGGAAACATCTCCCCAACACTCCATCACTGGCCCCTGCTAATGATCCTAGGGCAGACCCTGCAACTGCACGCTGGGAGACCCCTCCAAATCCTGGACACTCACATCCTCAACAATACCCTTGGTGGCTTCCCCCTTCCAGGTACTCAGGCCCTAACCCCCAACCATACCTGCAAGAGGGGTCCTTCTTTCAGCCAAGTTACCCTTATGGGGCTAACACCCCCGCTGGGCTGTTGCTTCCACCTTGAGGCTATCCTAGAGCTTTCTTTGGAGGACCCCCAGGGCTACTGGGTCCCCCACAAGGCTGACTCTCAGGACCACCAGGGCCGCCCTACAGACCTCCAGGACCAGCCCCTTCTGACCCTGGCCTGCCTTCATGGGACTCTTGTGCAAGCTCTGGCCCCAGTCTCAAGCTAAACACCAAGTTCAAACCATGAGGACCCATCAATATTCATGTCTTTCTCAAAGGGTTTAAACTTATGACCAGGGATAGCCCAGAGCCAGTTGCCCGCGCTAAGCTGTTGATAGCCTGGACAAAACTGCCTTCTCCACTGTGGTTGCCTCTCTTAGTGGAGGGGAGAGGTCTTACAAGGAAATTAAAAATATCCTTGAAGATACCTATGGTTCCCCCAAACAGCTAGAGGATAAAAAGGCCAATTTCTTGACTATCTCTCTGAAGAAAGATGAGTTGCTTCCAGAATTTGGTAGAAGATTTAGGGTTGAGGCTCAAACCCTAATTTCTATCAACTTCCTGACCCCCTGAGAAGCAGCAACAGCTCTTTTCCATGCAATCTGCCCCTTCCCACACTTGTCTGTCTTCCACCCACAGCTGTTGACACCTACTTCAACCCAAGCAGTGCTTCACATAGCTGCCTCCCTCCAACAACACACCTTATGCCAGGCCCCACACCCTGTGTATCCATCCCACTGGGTAATGAATGTGGTGGAGGAATATGAAGATGACAATGATGGAGTTCTCTATGAGGAAAGATAACCCATGGAAGAATGAGAATGCTTTAAGTGTGGACGGAAAGGACACTTTGCAAGGAACTGCCCACACCGCCAACTAGACGTGAAAGAAGAGCCTGCTGACTCAAAACCCAGTGTACATTCCTTGCCCAACACATTGCAAGAGGATAGTGCCTTGGAAGGGCCAAAAAACTACTAAGCAGAGCACACAGGACCAGTGTGTCTCCACCTAGTAAAAAGGTCCCTCTCAATCTCCCTAATCCTGACTCATTAATAATGGTTGTGGCCAATCACACATGCACAATAGTCTCAACCCACAAGGAGTTACCCCCCACAAAATAAACTCCTTGAAGGTTGATACCGCCTTGCCATACATCCTCCAGGCTCAGAACCTCCAGAAAACCCACCCCACTATCAGCAACATAACCAAAGTCCTTTCAAAAACTGTGATCACTACTCTGTTGAGTGATATTGTCCACATCCTTCTCACCCTACAGAATGCCATCAAAGAGCTGGAAAAAGGACCCCCCTTGTCTGCTGGGTAGAAGGCAGAAATGGCCTCTTGGTTGGTTCAAGCACATGGGTACAAACTGAGGTATTTGACATCCCAATTTGTGCTGTCCTGGATAGCAGCGCACCAACCTTAATCCTATCCTCCCAATTCACCCGTAGGCTTTGTTTCCCACCAGACGTTGAGTGCAGTAGAACCTTTGGTACAGAAGGCAATAATCCTGCTAGATCCAAAGGCGTGTACTCATTGGTTCCTTTGAAGTTCAGGGATACTGTGGTCACCTGCCTGGCAATAGTCCTGGAAGCCTAGAACTACAATGTATTGATTGATTCCTCCTTTATGGACCAGTTTGGGACCACCATAGATCATAAGACTGGTACGTTTCACCTTCTAGGCCAGGAATTCCTCCTCCTGACACCAGATGGCCGGCCTAGAGTCCCTCCCAAAGGCATGAACCCTAGAGGATGCATCCTGCTGGCCTGCCCATCTGGGATTATAGGGATCCCCTATGAAGCCACCTTCATTTGAATAAGCAAGCTACCAACCATGTTTTGCTACAACAACCCTATCCTTATTTGGTCAAAGGACAGTGTAAGTATCCCTCCTAAATCCCAAGCCATCATAGGAACAGGTATCAAGCTACGCATACCTAAAGGGTTGCATGGGGAAATATTGGCACTAGGTTTTCCACGTCCCAGGCTGCCCACAGTTGCAACCCATCTCATCCCAGGGGAGACCACTGATGAGCTCACTATCCTGGTGGCCAACCCTCACTCCTCTACTCTAGAAATTGTTTTCAACTCTGGGGTAGCCTTCCTAAAAATTGCCTCAAATAAATCTATTTCCTCTGCCTATTCCATTGGATTGCTGTATGATCTAGGATTACTAAACCCTGGTCATGACCTAATAGCACCCATCCTACAAGACAAACAAATTGGGGACATAGGCTTGCAACAGAAGGAATAGTTTCTGGAGCTCATCAAGAAGTACAAGCACCTTTTTGCCAACTCTGACGCCAAGCTGGGTTGTGCCAATAACTACTTCCATAAAGTCAACACAGGGGAAGCACAGCCCCTATTACAGACCGCATACTGTCAATCCCCCGTGGCTAATTGGATAATCCAACAGGAAGTTGATAAATTATTGGAAGGAGGTCTTTTAGTACCATCCAATAGTCCCTGGGCCAGTCCTTTGCTCCTGGTAAAAAAGAAAGATGGAACCAATCAAGTGGTAATCAACTACAGGAAGTTGAACACCATCTCCAGGAAAGATAGGTATCCCTTACCTTGGATTGATGACACCCTGGACAAGCTGGGAGGCGCGCAGTTCTTCTCAGCCATGGATCTTGTAGCAGTCTACCGGCAGATACCTATGGAAGTTGAAGACCAGGAGAAATGTGCCATTGTGACTGTGGATGGTCTGTACCAGCCAACCCAGATGCCACAAGGACTAGCCAACGCCCCAGCCACCTTCTGCGACCTAAAGTCCATCTGTATCCTTGTATATTTGGATGACATCAACGTGTACTTGAAAAACTTTGAGGATCATCTTAGAGACTTAGAGTAGGTCTTAATCAGGCTAGACAAGATAGGGATGAAACTCAAGCCAAAGAAGTGCCAATTCTTTAAGGAAAACCTTGAGTTCCTAGGCCATGTCATCAATAAGAAAGGCATTGCTCCTATCTCAGCCAAGGTAACAGCTATCTCTAAACTTGCTGCCCCCACCACTGTCAAGGACCTACAATGCTTCCTTGGCACAGTTGGTTACTATTGCCGTTTTATAGAAGCATTTGCCAATATGGCCCAACCCCTTTTTTGCCTCTTAAAAAAGGATGTAGAATTTGTATGAAACCATGATTACCAAATTGGGATTGAGGCGCTCAAGCAAGCTTTAGTAGAATCCCCAGTTCTGGCATATATCACTTCTCTAAAGAGTTCATTCTGTACACAGATGCCAGCTTAGTAGCAGTAGGAGTGGTCCTTGCGCAATTGGATGATGAAGGCCATGAGCACCCTGTTGGATATTTCTCTAGAACCCTGAATGTCCATGAACAAAACTACTCAGTAACTGAACAAGAGTGCCTAGCAGTCTTATATGGTATTGAAGAGTGCTGTCCCTACCAGTATGAGTCCCACTTTAAGGTTGTGACTGATCATTTCTCCCTGAAGTGGATAGCTAACCTAAATGCCCCCTAAGGGAGATTGGCTTGCTGGGCAGTGAGATTGCAGGCATACAACTACAAACTTGTACACCGCCCTGGAGCCAAGCACGCCAACGCTGATGGATTATCTAGACTTCCACTAGTAGCAGCCCTTGCCCCTGAAGGAGACTCCCTGTTTGATCTCATTCCTTTTCCCTCCAAATGGGATAGTATCCCTCCTGAGGCTCAGAAAACCCTAGCCAAACTTGCTTATAGCACCACAATTAGAGACAACTGTCTATATAAGGAAGTCAAGCTACATCAACTGCCATACATTTGCCCCTCTTGGCAGCTAGCCATATTAAAACATTTTCATAACCTAGCCACTGGGCATGCAGGCAAAAAACGCATGATGGCAACACTTGTATCACATTGTTATTGGGAAGGTATGTACACTGATGTATTAGAGTATTGTCAAAGTTGCATGACTTGCTCCAAGTATTGCCCCCTACCCAAGGCCACTAGCTATAGACTGCATCCCCCTACCCACGTGTTTCACACGGTTAGCATTGATGTGGTAGGACCAGTAGGCCCAAATAAGACTAGTCATGGGAATAGATATCTTATTGTAGCCATTGACCATTTCAGCAAATGGATCAAAGCCAAGGCTATTCCTGCTCCTATGGCCAAGCACACCACCTGATTTGTTCTATCACATATCATTGCCAACTATGGCTGTCCACACACCATCTTGACGGATAATTTAACCAACTTCACCAGCAAACTTCTGGCTGAATTAAACAAGGTCATGGGAATCAAGGACACAAAATCTACTCCATATCACCCAGAAACAAATGGCTCTGTTGAATGAGTCAATGGCACCCTCAAGACTATCCTCAAAAAGCCCATGTTAGATTCAGGCTTGTCTTGGGATACTTTAGTCCCCTTGGCACTTATGGCGTACTAAGTAACTAATCACACCGCTACTGGTTGCTCCCCCTTCCAGATGGTTTATGGACGACAACCCTCCCTACCTGAGCTCCTAGAAACTTATCAATTGGATCCAGGTAGATCCCCTGATGACCACCTGAGAGCCCTCACCAAAGGGCTAATAACTCTGCATCATGAAGCATATAACACTATGGGGACAAATTGGCGTGCTGCATTTGCCCGCAACATAAAGCATTGTCCCAAGCTGGCTTCTTTTGAGATTGGCCAACATGTACTTGTCTCCAGGGCTTGGACTTCTGGACGTACCCATAAGCTCATCCCAATATTCTCAGGACCATTTGTGGTAATTGAGAAAAGTATCTTTGATGCATATACGGTTTGACATATTGGCTCTGGTTGAACTTATCAGAGAGTGCATGCCAAGCTCATGAAAGCAGTCCCTGTAGTTGACAAGGAGTCTCCTCGCCCCTTGCCAACTTCTGTCTACATGGGCAACCCTCAGTAAAGCCATGCGGCATTACACAACCCTTGCTGGCCTAACTAATATCTCTTCTATATAGGGCAGCAGAGGAAACATTACGTAGGAATATAGAAAACTGATGAAGCAAGGTATCCTACTACCCCTTCATAGGATCAAGCTGAAGAGACCAATTGTTGGTATAGTCTGCATAAATAAAAAGGGACTTATCCCAGAAGAAAGAAAAAAATAAAAAAAATAAAATTTGATGATGATGAATAAATAAATATAAAAGAAAAAAATATAAAGAAATATGAAAGAAGCAAAAGGATTTATTCCTGCAGTGGATGAGGGGTCATGAACCCCATATAGTGATTAGTGACCTTGGCGGCCACAAAAAAAGGGAACATATGGTCATTGTTGTAGGCAGCTACTTGGTCACTGATTGGAGCCCGCAGCATCCAATTGTACATGCAGCACTTCTCAGGAGGAGGATGGCTGGTGTAGATGACAGCTAGGATGAGCGTGTCTTGAATTATGTATTTGTACAACTTGAATCCCTTGGCAGGGCGACCTGTAGTAAGCTGGGCTTACATGCCGTCAATGGCAGTGGCCACCTTCTTGTGAGACAGGTTAGCTCAATTTAAAAGGTTGAAGGACAGGCCCAGAGTGATGAGAGCTTGCACCCACTGGTGGTATAAGTTAGGGTCCAACTCCCCAACCTGGTTGGCAAACAGGCAGCAACACCGGCTCTGAGAGGCCCCATCAAACCCATGATACAAAAGAATGGGGCAAACGTCCTGCTCAACACCCCAAGTCTCCACCGCCAAGATCAGGGCGTTTTGAGCAAAGGTGACGTCTGCCATCTTGCAAGGACAAGTTGCAATCAGTTGAGAAAATTCTGATAAGGTGAACAAAAAGGCATGACAGGTGTCAATGGCCATGGCATTCTCCACCAAGTGACCTACCCAGGCAGTAACAGGCCTGGCTACCTGACATCCCAGTCCAAGCTGTGCAATGTTGATAAGATTAGACGTGGAAGGAAGGTGCCCCACGGGAGGCACACACGCATAGGCGTTCACTGAGGAGTTCCTGAACCACACTGAATCCTTGTTCCAAACAAGCTCCAGGATTTATGCCATGGGCTTGACCTGAAGGGTGGCCCTAACCTCCCAATAGTTGTTTTCAAACTGTTCATTGAGCCGGACCGTGTTGATAGCCATCTGGCTGTAAGGACCGAGGACTCGCTTGGAGCAATCAGGTGCATGATGGGTAATAGTCACATTATCCAGCCCCATATCAGCAAAGGTCTCCTTGATAGCCACACAATGAACCAAGGTGTCCTCTATAGGGTTGTCTGCACCCAAACGGTCCACTGCCTCCTGTGCTGTGTGTTGTTGCTTGTCAACAAGAGCTTTGGAAGCCGCCTGAACAGCAGCTGCGTCACAAGCAGCCTGAGCCATTACCTGCTGTAAGGCCTGCTTGTTGCTGGTTGGTAGAGACACCTCTGCTCCACAGGCCAGGTCACAAAGACGCTGGCGCTGGGTGGCTGGGGAAGTAGGGCAACTTGGAGGGCTGTGATTCTTAGGATTGGGACGCAAACTTGATCCTTCTTGGGCCTCAGGCTCTGCAGGCTTGGGTGTTTTGGGCTGAAGAGTCTCAAACCCATCCTCCTCCTCCTACTCATCCAGTTGGAGGCACCGGCGCCCCTCGGCAGCGTGCACCCAGCTGGGCGCAATAGCAAAGGCCACAGAAGTTAGCGGGGCTTGCACAACCTTGAGGGCCCCCTCGGGGAGGTCTTCCAATAAGTGTTCTTCCCTTTCTATGGAGGAGCCCACCCCCTGTTCAAGGGCATCAAGCTTGGCTTGACAAAGAGCAGTTAGTGTGGCCTGTAAAGAGGCAGACAATTCACGGACGCGGCAGGCAGCAGAAGATAATGACATTTTTAACTAAGGGAAATCATTCAGGACACTATATTTATACCCAACTTTACCCAATTAATTTGGCTTGATGATCATTGGGTGAGTCATGATGAATCACCCTTCTAAGTCTATTCACCAGTTATTATTAGGCCACCCAACATTTGATTAGCTGTTTTAAATTGGTTTCATGTGTACATCCACTTACCATTATGAGGGCCTTGAATTTCCTTTTTTGGATGGTGCTCCATCTTGATCCGGGGGTATGTGGTGCAGGACGCCACTCCCTGGTATTGCCTTATCTGGACTGATCCCTTATTTAGAAAAGTATAAGGGGAACTGCAGCCCTTTTTTGTAATCTATCCCGGAGAGTAACCCTCCAAATTACATAGTGTCAATTCCAATTAGTGACCAATTGACGCACATGTGGCTAGCCACAGATGCATCAGAGAGTGACCCATTGGAGTGGGTTTTCATATGGCAATTAGTGACCAATTGAAAGGTGTTTTATATATGGTGATTAATGACCCACTGACGCATCTGCGGCTAGCCGCAGATGCATCAATGATCGACCCATCATTCATCCTACTATGTAAATTGGTTATTCAATCTTCCGCCCCTCTTCTAGCCAAAATGTGAACTTCAAAGAAAGCAGTCTGAAACCCTATTCTACACTCAATTCCCTAAAGACGGCCCTACTATTGCTGCAACCACCTGACCCCAGATCACATGCCTAAATGTTCCCTTCTTGTCCAATCTAACCCCTTTCCCTCTGAATATTCTCCAAAGTGTTTCAGCCCTCTAAGAATAGGCTCATTCCTGACAGTCTAGACCCTAGTCAGCATGACTCACCTTTTCTTTCCCCTCCTCTTCCTCCAAGTATAAAAAGACCCCAAGAGGTCCCCAATAAACAGAATCATTCACCAAAGAAACATAACAATTGACTTACAAATATTAGACTACTTGCAGAGCCCACCAATAGAGGTTCTGTTAGGTAAGAAGACATTAGTCCTGTTGTGTTTCCAGTTGCTCAGCTACTCTCAAACCATCCCTACAACCCTTGAGCACCACAGAAGGGTTGTTTGACCCTTCTGTTCCTGAGTGGCATCCTTGGGGCAGCCTGATAGCCAATGTCATCATCAGTGATGGGGTTTCATTGGCTGCTTTAGTTGGTGTGGAATTCTTTAGGTCAACAGCTGGGGCCTCCTTCTCTACATTGAGTCAGAGGCTGCAAGGTTCCTTCAAGACAACTTCTGTAGAATTTGCAAAAAAAACTCTTTGCAGTTGTGAACATCATTGGATCAAATCCTCCCTGATTTGATCCCAAAAAATTGGGCAGACAGATGCCTGGTCCTTAGGCCTGGCAGCCCAAGTTGACCAGTGCTTGATTCCTGTTCTGAACCTTGGTTTTTGGAATGGAGGAAATGACTATTCCTGACAAGCGGGGCCTTAGTTAACCCCATTTCTGATCTATACTTGAAGCTCTAAATAAAAGGTTAACTAAATTAAATGGCTTCTAACCTGTTGGATTTACCAAGGAGATGAAAGATGATTAGCAAAAAATAATCTAGATTTTAGTGCTGAGATTAGTAATCAATGGGTATTTTTTAACGATTGCTGCTGCCCTTAATGGGATAAATCAGGAATAAATAGATAGAGAAAGAAAGAATTAGTCTAGCTTGTAAATTTTATGCTTTGATATTTTATCATTTTTATTACCTGTTGCATTGAAATGACAACAAACTCTTTTATCTATAAAAGCCAAAAGTGACCCCTTAATCTAGAATAACTGCCATTTTGATAAGAAAAATCAATTTATCACCAGCAATTAGATGCCTTTTACCATCTAGTCTTAAATAAGGAGTCTGGAGAGTTTTTAAAGCAGATTCATCTGAAATGAAAAGAAAAGTCTTCAAATAATTCAAACCATAGTTTATAAAAATCATTGTTTCATTTATGCACCTTGGAAAAATGCAATCTTCAAAATATGATGCATTATTAGTGCCTGTTTCAATGAGTGACAATTGAAATAACATCTGGATTGGGACCACTCTATCTAAAAATGGTATGAATAGAACAGATAAAAAGGAAGCTTGAAGTGGTCTAAGAAGCAGGGATTGGTGAAGCTGTCCTAGAACGAGATGGCTTTTTAGGTAAGGCCTCGGTGTTTGAATCGCCATTGCGAACTTCAGGAGTGTCATTGTCATCATTAGCATTCTTGGGTTTGGCTGATGCTTCAGGTTCAGTGAATAGATGTAATAAGTGGGCTAGTTGCTTAGAGGCTGAAGGATTCAGCACAAGATGGGCCCGAACACGTTTGGTAAGAGACTCTTTTAAACCAGCGAACTTGGAGAGAGCATATTCCAGCTCTGCAGCAGGAAGTTTAAGAAGAGTGCTATGGGAGGCGGTGCCAATCAACTAACAGTTAGAAAAATTTAAATAACACTTACGTTGCAAACACGTATGAAGCCTTCCCAAAGAGTGGGATGTGTCCAGACAGACTTGGTTACCAAACGTGAAAGCAATGGTGGGATAATCTTGTTGATAGAGGGTCCAGCGGCATGGACCTTTATGAATTCGATCATCTGAAATGTTAAAGTGAAAATAGGCGGGCTCTTACAGTTCGCATAAGTAACACAGGAATCTTACTGAGGTCTATCATTTGTTGCAGAGCCTCGGCGATTTCGTTTGCTGGAAACAAGGCTACTTCAGCAAGACAAAGGCATATGGCTGAATGTAAGCAAAGAAACAAGGGAATTTACCTTTGATGACTTGAGGTCGATGTAAATCATAGTCTTTGCAGTGTAAAAGGACAATGACTTTTGAGGGCTTCATAAGCGGTGGTGCAGGCTGTGGTGGCTGAGCAACAGGGGGAGCAAGGCCATACATCTGGGCAGGTGGAGGTGGGGGTGGTGTAGGTGGTGGCCCCCATGGCGTGGCTAACTTAACGAAGAAATCTTTGGCCAGTTGATTGTCTTCTTTGGCTAATATACCAAGGACAGTAGGGAGAACAGAGGCGATTTCTTGTTCGTTTAAAAAGGGCAGCAGTGGGATTAAAAAACGTATTGACAAGCTTTCGGCTTTGACCTCCTGTTTAACCACTTCCAGCAGGTGCTCCAGAAGATGCTCTTCTTTGCGATTGGACGGCACCAAGATGAGTAGTGCACGATATGCCAGGTCATCAGCGCCAGGAGGAAACTGACACAGATACTGAAGAAGAGGAGTAGAAGCAGGGCCGATGAGTCGGACCAATGGTGCAATCTCACGCTCCATTACCAGGCGGATGGCCCCATCTACTTGAGTGTAGATAGTAAAGATGTCCCGCAAAAGTGTGGGAGTGCGCGAAGTTAAAGCAAAGTATAGTTCCAGCTGAGCTACAGCTGCTTGGGCCAATTCTTGAACAGGTTTGTCAAGAGGAAGTTCGGTAAGCCCTTGAAGAGCATTCCGAGCAAAAGTCTCGATTTGAGGTGCAAGCTGAGGACATTCCCCATACCATTTGCGAGCAGAGACAATTGCGGATGTACGAAGCTTTTTATCTTCGCTGAGGCAGAAGTCTAAAACCTGCCGCAAACAAGTAGTCCGAAGGGGTGGTCTGTGATCGGCTAGTTCCCGCAGGATAAATACTCCAACTGATTGCCTGTTGGGACGCTTACAGATGTTGTCGATTAATGGGAAGCAGACTGCAGGAATCATCGGAAGTCCAAGTAGAAGCTTGGTTAGATTAATGTCCTTGGTGGGTAGTCGCGGCGTATATCCTTCGATTAAAAGGCTTAGAGCTCGGGAATATATAGACGTAGGTTCTTTGGCCTCGGCAATGGCCTGCAAATATTCCTCATACAGCCACGCATTAGCTAAATCGACACGACTTGGGAAGTCTTGAAGAACAAACTCTAATATACGCCCTCTTGCAGTATCTGACCCAAAGACCGTGTCTGTGTCATCTTCTAAAGCTGCTAGCCGTGCTGCCATCTGAAACCAAACAACGCTGGTACCATCGATATGCGTGTAGGTTGCTTGGCTCTCAAGGATTCTCTGACAAGCCTCCCACTTGCACAGATTCTGGTCATCGCCAGTGAGTTCTGGAACTTGAAGCTGGAAGCTTTTTGTTTCGTTTTCTAAGGAAGGTTCAGGTTGGAACCCAGCTTTAAGTTCAACGGATGAGTTGGACTTGACTGTTGGCTCTTCGGTGGTTTCTGGAGCGATGGTCTCCTTGGCCTCTTCTTTAAAATCATCAATTGGACTGGGCTGATCTAATACAGGCCGGGTGGGCTCGGGGTCAAGTTTGGGAGCTTGAACCTTTACTTCAGATAAATCAGAAGATTTGCTATGCTCGGAAAGGAGATGATCAAAAACTTTAGTCCGCTTGGCTTCCTGATTAAAATGAGTACCGTTTGCTGAAAACAGCTCACCTTGATTGTATCCTCGATATGTTTCGTTGATAGTTTACTCAGGCAGTCGATAATGAGGTCGGCAATCATCTCAGGAGGACAGAAGGAAGGATCAACAATAACTAAAGCCATTCAAAAGGAAACCCATATTAGCAGAAATTCATTTATTGATAGGGCGTTTAAAGTACCAGGTTTAACACGAGGGGGTGATGAAGGAGCCAAATGTTCGGGGCGACCTGGGCTAAGCTCTTTCCGAAGTCGCTTTGGTTCAGGACGATCAAGGCTTTCGGAGGGTGGGCGGCGAAGAGAATTTTCGGCTAGTTTTGGTGAAGAATCTAAGCATGATTTGGGAATAGGGCGCCCGATATGTTTGAAATGAATTCCAACATCCACCTCCTTCCCAATGTTACAAAGGGCTAAAGCTCCTAGTTCCTGCATTTCCTTGTCTCCTTTCCTGAATGAATTAGGTTAGAAATGAGAAACCCCAAAAGAATTATAAAACTTTGTATGCTGGATAGCCTACCTCATTATGATAAGGAATTGTAACTTGATGGTCTTCAGATATGTGCTGACGTTGAAAATCACTAAAACGTGAAGGAGGGGATTGATAAAGGGCAGTCATTAGGGTTAAAGCCTCCCGTCCAATATGAGGTCGTTTGAGTATAATGGTTGTAAGGGTATTTATCAAGCAGGTAGTAACCGAATAAGAGCTATAAATAGGTTTTTATTTTTGGTGAATAAAGGATAAATAAAAATTATACACTTACGTTCCATCAAGATTAGTAAGAGAAACAAGATGTTGGAAGTAACCTAATCCAAGTTCTGATATATTTTTTGGTAGAAAAGGATGGTCTTGCGGTACGATCTAAGGAAAGATGAATGGTTTATAAAAACGCTATTTTGAGTGCTTACCTTTGTATCAGGATTGGAAGAAGTCAAGGTAATAATGATAACTTGAAGTAATTTAATTACCCCGAATCCGAGATTACTATTATCACTGACATTTATTCCTGATCCAATTCGTGCCAAATCTTGGAGAGCTTTCCAAAGTTCAGGTGTCACTTTAGGATGGTTGATCCTATTTTGAGTTTTCATAGTTTAGACAAAAGAATGAACAACCAAATAAAGTTTACATGAGTGTGAGCATCGAACTAAATATACCGGAAGCACAATGTAGGCCCTTTAATGCAAGCACGCTATCGTTGCTTTGAATAAAGTTTGATACAATTATAAGCATCCGAGGAAGAACTAAGAAAAATATGAGTGTCAGGAAAACAGAGCTTTTATTAAAAAGTTTAATGGCAAGGAAACTGAATTTACCCGGAGCGATTTGATGAGGGAGATTGTTGTTTGTAAAAGCTTTCCTGAAAAGTTCACACAGCCATTTATTGACAGCCTTGGAATCTGACTCTGCTAGTGATGAAGTTGGGAAAAGGTGCCATAAAGAAGTTGATAGTTGCCTCTCAGTAACTTTTCAAGGCTCTCGAGTTTACTAAGCTCAGCTTCAGCTGAGGTCGCGGCCTTTGCTTCGGCAACAAGCCGATGCACGTGGTCACTGGACATAGTCGCTCACGCTTATAAATGATGGAAGTATCGTTTTGTTAAAGAGCAGTGACCAATCTTGTCTGGGCAACGTAAACCCGGAATGGATTAACTACCCTTCAAGCACCATGCATATCAACCTTGCAAACCCATCAACTTCTTTTGATGCTAAACAGTCCACTTTAATGCCATATTTCGTCTCACAATCCTAACTTACATCGTAAATGCTTTTGAGCACACTACTTGATTTCGATACAATGGCAAAAGCAGCAGACTGATATCCCATAAATTGTTTTCAGATAACTTTGACTCAACTAATTTACTCCAAATAGTATTTTTAATTCTTTATTGTTACTAGAACATGCTAGGCAAAAATTGGAATTGTCAAATCCAACAACCAAATTTCAAATCATAAATGAAAGCCACTAGTAAATTCAAAAGTTAACTGTGGTATCTAGAATCTGTGTTGAATATGCAGAAATAAACTAGGATAAAGCAAACCAAATCAAGAAGCTCCACTCTAACAAAATCAAGAAAATATTCTGTTTCACTACAGTAGTTTTCAATACTGTGGCGCTAAGATAAGTCTGTAAGGTCTAAGCTTCTTGGAAGATGATTATAAATTAATGCCTTAAGGCCTAGCATATTTATGTTGGTTAAATAAAAAAGCTATGAAAGGTTCTAGAAGTAATTAGATCAAGGCACTCTCATAACTGTGCTGGAAGCTGCAGTTACCCAAAAGGAAAGAGACATTGGCTAGAGATGAGATTTATTGAGAAATAATAAAGTGATTTATATTCTGCAACCCACCAGACCTGGGGGCCAGGCACTTGCATTTTTTGGGCTCAAATCTAAAGAATATCTGATAACCCACCTGCAAAGTCAAGAAGATTCCCTGAATAGAGAATGACTCATAGTAAAGGGTGCATCACCAAAGGCCCAAACCTATGCAGGAGCAGCTGCCTGCTTAAAGGAGGTTAAGGCAAAACATGAAAATGAATCCTCCAATAAGCATCAGTCAGTGCCAGTCCTCTGCACCAAATCTGTAATGCATTTGGCCAGGCCACGTGATGTTGAGAATAGAAGCAGGAAAATAGAATGCTGCCACATTTTATCATAAAATGTGCAGCCTGGGTGCTGAATTCTATGAATAGTTAGTCTACTACTTCTTTATCTTAATACCATACCTGTTGTGGTATAGTGACAGCCTGGGTAAGGACAGAATAATATAAGACAATAAGACAAAACTGGTTCTTTACTTTGATATGTTAGAAGGTTATATAGTGGGGGCAAGAGAATTATTGCCAAAGGAAAGAGGCACCAAAAGAAGGACTTGCCATATGGAGGCAGTGGAGAAATGGCATTGGAAAGTGCCTGGGTGAGAAAACAATTAGTTTCATGTGCCTTGCCAAATGGAGGAAAGTGGCTCTTAAATGCTTCAATTCTACTATTAGCCGTGTAAGTAAAGACTGAGCTCTATGTGTAATAAACCCTTGATTCAAATAGTGCTTTTTAGGCGCAATTAAACGAGTTTACAGGCATAAAATACTGTAAATTCAGAACCCAAACGTAAAAATGCGGGATTGTCAAATCCTTGGTCCAAATCTTGAATCACTTTTGCAGGATGGCCTTTTTTAATTAAATTTAATTATTTGTATTTTTATTTGGATTTTTAAAAATGCAGGAACTCATAGACACTTTGAAAAGCTCAAGTCAAACTGCACATTTCCAATGGACAAGATGAATTAACTGGAATCAGATTTGAAGTGTTCAAATCCATCAGCCATTTTCATTAAGCTTACTATGTTTTTTGAAATTGCGGGATTGTCAAATCCAAGAACCAGATTTCAAATCACTTTTGAATGCCACTAGTAAACTCAAATATTAATTGCAGGAACTGGAATCCAAATTGAATGTACAGTAAGAAACTAGGACAAATCAGTCCAAATCAAGAATCTCCACTCTGGATAAAATCAAATAAAAAATTTAATCTTGATAGCCATGTTTAGACATGAAAATTAAATGAGATGTAAAGTTGTCTAAACATGTAAATTATACAACATTATTCATTCTAAATCACTAATATAGCAACCACAAACCCATATAAAGATATATGAGCCACCCTCATGATAACACAGAAATTTTTTAAAAGTTTTTTACCTCTGGCGTAGCCAGGGGCCAACAAACCTTTTTCAAGGAAGAAAGGAGAGATGGAGAGACAAAACTTCCAAGTGAACTGTCACTGTATCACTACACTGTGTATTAATAGATTGCTATTAAGGATGCTTTATTACAGTAGATTTCAGAAAACACCAATAATAAAATAGAATTGTATATTACAATCTATTTTTATCAAGTTGTCTTTTCCTTGGTGTGTTGATAGTTTATTTGCTGTTGATAATGTGCTTAAAATTAATTAGATATCTTCACCTCCAGTTGCCTTGGCAATAGGAAATCAAGTTGCCAAGACAACTGGAGGTGAAACTATCCAATTAAATGCAATCACATTATCAACAGCAAATGAACTATCAACACATCAAGGAAAAGACAATGTGATAAGATAGATTGTAATATATAATTCTACTTTATTATTAGCATTTTTTATAATCAACTGTAATCAAGCTTCTCAAAACAGCAGGCTTGATCCGCCAGCAAGGTTCCAAACAAGCAGGTTTGTGACCCGCAATCCAATTGCCCGGCCACTCAAAGCCAGACCAGGAAGTCAAATTGAATTACCAAATCCAATAACATGAACAGATGATGATCCCTTACAATGGATACCCTGTTTTGGTGCTTGACTCATTACCAGGATCAAGCCACCCCATTCATCATCCAGCCATGTGATCAACACAATCATGTTCCTGTTATCCTTGATTCACATTGACTATATAATCACTATCTCTCAATAAAGATTATTATCTAGCTTCTAAATATTTTCCCCTTGTAACTCTGCTAAAACAGCACAGTTACAACACATCTAAATTTTAGCCATCCCAAAATGGAATAGGGTGCTTTTTGAGAATGCCTATGATTCCTAAAAGAATTAGCACAAATCCACTCTAGATCCTTTAACATCCTTTTTGAGACACCCATAAATTATATTTATTTCAAATTCACCTCATTTTTGATTTGGATTTTGGATTTTGGATTTTGGTTCTTGGATTTGACAATCCCACAATTTCATATTCGTTAAGTTTTAAATGATGTCTATGATTTGTTTGAAATACAGGAAATCTCAAATTGTACATTAGAATCCTGCATTTCTGATTCATGTATCCTGAATTTGTTTGCTGAGTTTTGTCTTTTGTTGGTTGAGTTATCTGCTCAAGAGATTTGAAATTTGCCAATTTAAATAAATCATAAAAAGTCAAATTAAATGTTTGACTTTATTAAATATTTTATTTTTCACTCAGCTGAGTTGCCCGCAAAAGTGAATTCAAAATTTGGACCAAGGATTTCACAACCCTGCATTTTTACGTTTAGGTTCTGAATTTACAGTATTGAATTCCCACATGCCATTGGCTCAGGTAAATTTAAACTGGTTGGCAATTTGGTCCCAGGTCAGGCAAACTGGTTGAGTGCCACCATTTCCTGGGAAATGTGAGCAGTAATAATTTAGCGCTTAGAGCATTAAGCCTTAGACACTGTAGCCTGATTGGCTGAGAGGAAGCAAGTTGGCTTTTGGTGGGCAGTTATTCCAAACCAGGGTTGCTGTTCTGATTGGCTTGTTGGTTAGCACCTTATGTGGGATTAGGAAAGGGGACAGGAGCAGAGCTAGACGCTAACTGACTCTCAAACAAGTCAAACCCATAAGGGTTGGGGGTCAAATACAGGTCAGCTTCCTTGTTTGCTGGTGTTGTCAAAATGTTGCTAGTAAAAACCATTGTAAAAAACCTAGGATAAAATCACTAAAAGTAGTTATTAAAATTTAATGATTTATTTTTACTGTAATCACAATACCATATTTGGAAAGTTCTCAAAACCATTTTACACAAATAAGGAGCCATGAAAATGAATAAAATACCTCTGTTCCTAAATTAGATAGCTGTTGATTGGCTGTAAAACTGTTAATTTTCTATTTTAGGCTGCTCATACTACACATCTTGTGTGACTTCATTTTGTTTTATGTTTGTGAAATCTTGCTACTAGTTTGCTCTATTTTTGTTTCATTCTAGTCCTTCTGTTGGTGCCTTTTCTGAATCCTGATAGAATTCTAATACATTCTGAAACAATTCTAATCTAATTCACTTGTTATACTGAGCCATTCTGTTTGTAGCTTGGACTATGCCATCTGATGCTTGATTTGATTTTTTACTTTGTGTGATTTTTGTTGTATTTCTTGTTTGACTTTTTGCCAGTTCACCAAAAACATTCAAATTATTTGTAGTTTTTAACCCACCCAAGTTGGATTTTATTTAAGTTTGAGTTTATTTTGCTTACAGATAAGTTGGCTTTGCTTAGCGCCACAACTTTAAAGACAACTTTACATTTGACTATCATCTCCTTGCTGAAATCAAGAATTAATCTTGGATAAAGCTTAGTTCAGCTTAGTTGTTTAAATAAAATAAATAAATTATCAACTCATCTTTTTATATAAGAGCTAAGACTTTTTATTTCATGCTCTGCAACCTGTACCTAGTTTGGGAAGCCTTCTGACTGGAATATACCTACAATAGATATCAATGTCAAGAAAATTATTCTGTAAAAGTACCAGTATCTTTAATAATATATTTACCACCACATGTTATGCAGCATCTAAAATCATACAGTAGCTTTAAAAGCTATGGCAACAACCAAAAATGCCTCAGATTTAAACAAAAATGGTTTCAGATGTAAACAAAATCCAAGTCGCGCAAGATTCAGGATTCAATTAATTTAAAAAAATTCAGCTAATAAATGAACTGTCAAACATAAAAATGAAATTTCACTAGCCCATTATAAAAAATTATATCAAACATCAAGCAGTGTAGTCTAAACCACAAACAAAATGAACTGAAGCAACAAGTGAGATGGATGGATGCTATTCCAGAGTATATTATAATACAAGCAGGATTCATATAAAGCACCAACAGAAGGACTAAAATGAAACAAAATTTGAGCAAACTAGAAGTGAGATTCCACAAACACAAAACAAAATGAAGTCACACAAGATATGTAGTATGAGCAGCCTAAAATAGAAAAATAACAGTTTAACAGCCAATCAACAGCTATCTAATTTAGGAAAAGAGATATTTTATTAATTTTCATGGCTCCTTATTTGTGTATAATGGTTTTGAGAACCTTCCAAATATGGACTTGATATTACAATAAAAATAAATCATAAAATTTTAAACTTCTACTTTTAGTGATTTTATCCTAGGTTTTTTAAGATAGTTTTCAATAGCAACAACATTTTTGACAGCGCCAATGATCAAGCCAGAAGCAGCCAAGCCAGCTTCAATGGAGGCAAGGCTCAGAACGTGGAGCCACCTGTTTATACCCAAGCCTTTGAGGCAGGTAACAAAGAAGCTGACCTGTATCTGACCCCCGACCCTTATGGCTTTGACTTATTCAGTAATCATGTAGTGTCTAGCTCTGCCCCTGCTCCCGTACCCACCCCCACACAAGCTGCCTGTCAACCAACCAATCAGGATGGCAACCTTGATTTGGAACAACTTCCTGCCACCAGCTAACCTGCCCCCCTACAGCCAATCAGGCTTCAGCTCCTGCGGCCCAGCGCCCCAAACAATGAATCATCACCACCCAAATTCTCCAGGAAATTGTGGTACTAAACCTACAGGGTCTGTCCTGGTACCAGATTGCTGCCCAGTTGCAATTTATCTGAGCTACAGTCAAGTGGGAATTCAACAACCTGATGAATAAGGGGAATCTGATTGGGACAGCCAAGAAGCCCAAGAAGGCCCCCAAGTCCCAAATCACAGAAGCCTACCCAATCATGCTTGATCTATTGCAGCGGGACCCCAAGCTTCCCTTGACCCAGGTCTGGAAGCAACTTGCACACCATGGCATTTGGGTGTCTGAGCGCATGGTGCAGCTCTAGATGCAAAGAGAGGTGGCGTCAGTCTGTGTGCTGACCAATGTTGCTGGCAACCAAAGGGATGGCGCTGAGGATTCCCCATATAATCCTGCCATCAAATCCTCCCTGGTTCAATACTTGACTAGTCTAACAGATGATATCATCTTCATCTTCTACTACAAATTGTTGATTGCTTTTGATGATTTTGGAGAGCAAGGAAAAGCTGCCACTCAAAAAGGAAGGAAGAAGGTCAAGAAGGGGACTTTCATTGGTGCGTTTCTGGCTGTTTCAGCTAAGGGTTCTGTCTATTATTAGACAAACCCAGGTTTCACTGATGGCTACAAGTACAGTCACATCCTCAGTGGATTACTTGACTCCTAGGATGGCTCAAATTCCAAGCACCAGGTTTTCTTGAGCCACCAGATGGAGGGTAGCTCCACCACCCTTGAGGCCATCCAGGAACGCGGGCACCAGGCCTCAGTCTACCCCACCGGCCATGCAGATATCCATCTGGGTGATTTTGTCTTCTTCAACATCAGAGACAGTACAGGAATGCCACCCTCGGGCTTTCAATGACCTCTATCTTGGGGTCCTTGACCACAATTCTCTCTTTGTCACCAAATGGTGGCAGACCTGTTTACCCAAATGGTTTTCCATGTGAATATGGGCAATCAATCACAGAAGGACACGCGCCTCCCGCCCTGTGCCACTGCCACCTATCAACCAATCCAGCCAATGATAGACAAGGAATACCAACAACGGTATATGGTGGCTATCACGCAAAATCCTCCTACCCCTACCCCCGCCACCTTCCAGCCCCACCCAATCCCATACCCCCCAGGCCAGCACCACCTCTACATCTTCCTTCCTGCGCTATTCTGCCTACTAGGCATCACTCTTTCCCGCCCCAATAAACCCCCTGTTGCCAAACATTTTCTATTTATATTATCTTTATTTTGAATTTCAATTTTTCATGTTCTCTTTGTTTATAGTTGGTTCTATTCTTTATGTTCAGCTTATTTTTATAAAATCATATATTTACTACGTCATGTATCTAGATCCAGAACACAGTTATTTTTACCTCCCAAACACTGCCCCTTATAAAAATCTTAACAACAGATTGGTGAGCAGCTAAATTTGAATTAGAAAATTATAGGTTAATTGTGCTTAGATAAAGTTGTTACTGATCCAAATTCAAAACCTTAATGATAAAATTTAAGCCAATCAGGAGCCAAGTGATAAAGTAATTATTGAGACATAAAGGGTCATTCAATAATTCTTTGGTGCATGTGCACTAATTAATATGATTGGCTGGTTGTTTTGCCATTGTACGCCACTGCTGCTGTGGCAAGTTGTTGGTGGACTAGTGCCCAATCAGCCACTGGGTTAGCTCTAGTTCATCAACAACTTGCCACAGCGGCAATGGCACTCAATGGAAAAATAACCAGCCAGTCATATTAATTAGCACACATGCATCAAAGAATCATTGGGTGACCCTTTATGTCACAACAATCACTTCATCACTTGGCTCCTGATTGGCTTAAAGTTTATCATTAAGGTTTTGAATTTGGATCAGTAACAACTTTATCTAAACACAATTAACCTATAATTTTCTAATTCCAATTTAGCTTCTCACCAAATTGTTGTTATTTCTTTCACAAGGGCAATGTAAAGTGCTTAAAATAATATGGCAATTAAGGAAACAATACCAATACAAAGCAAACAACACATATTGAGTTGTGCGTAAAACATATACACAATGGGTAAAAAATGGGATAATGTAGTAAATGGGAAAACAAAAAGGAATAAACAAAGAGGCAATAGTATCAGAATAACACAGAGTTTATTGGGATGAAAGCTATAAAAACATATGGAAAGGTTAGTAAAAAATCAAATGAGAGAACTTGAAAAACTACTCCAAGAACTCAACTCGACGATTGCCAGAATTAAATATAATGACTGCAAGGTCAAGACAAAAGTGAAAGCTGCCGTCCTTACAGGGGAAAAAATAAAAAAGGTGTCTGCCAAGGCACTCATGGCTAAGATGCCAGAAACATCTAAAACAACCATCAAACACATATTAAATGTCCAGAAAACCGTGGTAGAAGGCCTCAAATTCAAGTCCTTTGCCCTCTCTGTGCCGTCTGTTTGGGTCAACAACCCTGAGATGTATACCCATCTCAAACCTGCAAAGTGCGCAAGAACCAAGGACACCAAATTGCCTACGCAACTGCTTGAGCTAAGAATGGTGAAGCCTGCCAAAGCCGCAGGAAAAGAGGAAACCTGTGAAGGTAACCTAAAAAGAAAATTAATAAAAATTTCTAAATACTTACCTTTTTTAGAAAATGTAGACATTGAACTCTGCAGGGTCCTGGTCCCCTTTGTCCCCCCACCTTCTACACCAATCATGTGGCAAGGCAGCTGTTTCTGTCCCCCCCTGTCTTGCAGGAGCTCAAGGATAGGATCCACAGTACCTTCCCAATATCCAGGGAGGTATTGGCTGGTATTTTGAATTCTGAGGGGTATCTGAGTGGGCAGTTACTGCTGACAAGGATGCCCAACTGATCCATCTGGACCCAGTGGTCCTCAGTGGAGTTTACTGTGTAGACTCCATTGAGCTTGTTTGGGATTTCCTGGTAACGCTCCCATTCAAGAATATACCAGAGATGGGCCAGGCACACGTGGCTGCTTGCTTCTGCTTCCCGGTGGAGCACACCCTGTCTTACCTGTTAGAGAACTTTGGGCTTGCAGTGGGTAAATTGGCTGTTTCAGACCCAACAGCTGTAAAGAAGACCAAGATCCTCCTGGCAGACTTTGGGCTGTCCTAGAGTGCCAATGAGACAGGGGTCCCTCCAGCAATGGAGGTCATGTTTGCCAAGACAAAGCACAAGAAGAAGATCAGTGCTATTTATAATAAATTGTGCAAGTTTACTGAAGCCTTTGCTGGGCAAAGGCTTCATCTGGTGGTTTACCTGGGGTATCTCTTTTACTTTGGGATGAGTGTGTCCGTAGAGGACCTTGACGGGGTCCTCCTAGGGATTGACAAGGCCAGGCTCTCCCTGGATGGGAAGAAGGTCCCCCTGGGTTACTGTTGCAACTGAACCAATGAGGATTCAGTATTTAGAATTGGGGAAGACAACAGTCCAATAGAAAGGACAGGAATAGTAAAGAATAAGGTATCATTTATTGTAGAATATTGTGATTAATATACCATATGGGGAAAGCCACTTGGCCATAAGGGGGTGGCATGGTGGCTTGTTACATGTAAGTATTTGAGCCAAGGAATAACTTGTGCGGGGATCAGCAGGTCAAATTGATAGCGCCCCTAATTAGGAGAAAGTGCTCACAATTTGATACTGCCATCAGATTGGTCCATGCTGTTAGATAGTCAAGGGGCGGCTCATTGAGCGCCCCCTGTGTATTGTAAGATACGTTGGCAGGCAATTCTGGAGACTTGGTTGCAACACCCCCCTTGCCCCCTGCTTGTTGTCAGACACCAGGATTGGAGTCTGCGGGAGATCTGGGAAGGTCCGCACAAACAACCTTTGTGTGAGGATGGCGCGGCAGGGGCGCAAGCAATTGTGGTGGAGCATCTTGGTGTTTTCTTGGGCATCTTCAAGATGATAGGTGTGATTGTCATAGACTGCAGCTATCTTGAAGGGCCCTAGGTGGTTGGGCTCCAACTTAGCCAAATTGGGGTTGAGGGTATAGACGGGTTACCCACAGCGTATCTGGCTTTAAGGTGCTTTGTCCCTCCTTCAATTTGCTTGTGCTCAATTTCTCAGGCTTTGGCACGCCATTGGTTTAAGGATGGAGTTGTCAACAGGGGGTTTTCTGGGAACTGTCAACCATAGTTTCCCCTGTTCAACTCCTTTCAGACTTTCAGGCGTCCCAAAGGCCAAGGCGCTAGGGCTGAACCCGGTGCCTCAATTGATCCTTGCTCATAAAATAAGTAGAGCAGTAGGCAAGTATTTAGTCCACACGGTATTGGGGTGCTCCTGCAAGAGCTTGGCAATCAGTTAGATCAGTGAGCCAGTTAATTGCTCTATGCGCTCATTGGCTTGCAGATGGTAGGGAGTGGTAACTATCTGTTGGAGGGCATTCTTGTCACAGTACGTCTTCATGACCTGTCCAACAATTTTGGGCTCACCATCTATGATGAGACGTTTAGGCTGCCCAAAGCGGGCCACAATCTCCTTGCTAATGAAGCGGGTGATGGTGATGGCAGTGTGGTTAGTTGTTGCCCAAGCCACTGGCCAGAGAGTGAAGTATTCAATGGCAGTTATGATGTATTTCTTTCCCAATCTTTCTTCAGGGAGGGGCCCAACCACATCAAGGGCCCACTTTTTGAAGGGTTCCATGGCCTTGATGGGCAGGACAGACTTGGGAGGTACAGGTTTGGATGTATTCTTTTTACACAGCACACATGTTTTAAGGAGATCCAGGATATCCTGGCGCATGTGTGGCCATCAAAACTTTTGTTTCATGATCTCAAAGAGGTTGCATCCTCTGATGTGACCCAAGGTGTGGTGGTAATGCAGCATTGTGTTGCCTCATTGTGTGATGGGGATGTAAGGTGTCTTTTCACTTATCTCTGCAAGGCGGCAGACATTGCCAGCATTGGTAGTGAACTGACTTTTATTGTCTGTCAGCTTGGAGATGATTACTGATTTAAGGTCTTTGTAACAAGTTGCCTCAGGACGGAGGTAAAGCATTGGCCAGTCTGGGTCCAAACTGTCATCCTGGTGATGAACGCTACGTAGAGTTGTGAGAGGGTGTCAGCTGTGACAAGTTCCCTCCCAGGCTTGTACTCAATGCGCAACTGATAGGGGGATAGACACTTGACCCAGCCTGCTTAGTGGCGTGTCAAGTGGGACTGTGTGTTGAAGTGCTGAAGTGACTTGTGGTCTGTCAGGACACGGGGTGGGAAAGTTGCCCCCTCCAGGTAACAGCGCCATTTCTCAACACAGTGTACAATTGCCGCCAACTCTTTATTGTGTATAGGGTAATGTTGTTCTGAGTCAGCAAGCTTCCTGAACTAATATGCCACGGGGAGGAAGACGCCATTGTCAGTTTCTACCCGTAGTACGTCCCCTATAGCCCTGTCAGAGGCTTCAGTCTCAAGTTTGTATTGGCAGTTCCAATTAGGGAACTGCAACACAGGTGCAGTTGTAAGTCTCTGCTTCAAAGTCTCAAAGGCTTGGTCTCTGGCAGGGATCCAGTGGAAGCGCTGTTTAGTGTTCAGGAGCTTGGTGAGGGGTGCAATAAGCTCTCCACAGTTGGGGATGAATTTACACACATAGGCAATCATGCCTAAGAAGGTGCACACCTGACCAACATTGGTGGGAGGTGGCATACTGGTGATTGCCTTGATCTTGGCAGGGTCAGTCTTGATCCCTTGAGCAGAGATGGTGTGCCCAAGGAACAGCAGCTTTGACTTAAGAAACTTGCATTTGGAGGGTTAAGCTTTTAGCTGGTTTTTCCAAAGGGTGTCAAGGACAGCACAGAGGTGTTGGGGGTGTGTGGTTTGATCTTGAATGAAGACAATAATGTTGTCAAGGTACACCACCACACATTCCTCAATCAATTCCTCAAATGCTTTTTTCATCAACATAGCAAAGGTGGAAGTAGCGGTGGTCATCCCGAAGTTTATGACCCAACACTCAAACAACCAGTAGCATGTGCGGAAGGCAGTTTTTGCCTCATCCCCTGGTGCAATGCGGACCTGGTTGTACCCCGCGGCGAGATCAATCTTGCTAAAGACCTTTGCACTTGCAAGTGTGTCAAACAGGTTGTCAATCAACAGCAGGGGGTACTTATTCTTAACTTTCACCTCATTTAGGGTGTGGTAATCTGTGACCAGCCAAAGAGACCTGTCCTTCTTGGCTACAAAGAAAACAGCCACCCCATATGGAGAGAGCAAGGGGCAAATGAAGCCCTTGTCAAGCGCGTCCACAAGGTGCTGGTGGAGAGTCTCATCTTCTTTTAGTGTGAGACAATACAAGGGGTGTGCTTTAGGTAATGACCCTTGGAGTTGTACAGCGTGCTGGATCTCCTGGGAAGGAGGTAGTTGTTTGAGTGTCTCACTGAACACGTCCTTGTACCCCTCAAGGAGGGTGGCAAGCGCTGGTAAAGGTACAGTGGTCAAGGGATGGGCCGCAAGTGGTTCAGTGTGGATAACTTTGACTGAGCATTGGTTGAAGTCTAGTCCCCCCTTGAAATTGTACGAGCCTGTTTCTGTTATTCTGACAAACACAGTATTGTTAAGAAGCTTGCTCATTTCAACAGGATAGATCTGAAAGCCCACCCCATTTCTATTGAGGGTGATAACAGATGTATCCCAGTCAATGTAGGGACAATTGTGCCAAAGCCAGTTGAGGCCAGCTGTCAGGGATCCACTTCACAGGGATCAGGTCTCTGTACTTTATCCAGTATTCCATATTGATTTCAGGCAAGGTGGCCATCTTCATCATCCCAGAAGTAGTGCTTGCATTCTTTATAGCAGAAATCACAACCAAGAGGACAAAGTTAGTGTTGTAGAAGATCCAAAAGAGAGTCATACATAGTAGCCAAGCTAATGCTCCCAAGCCACCACCAATATTAGTAGTAAGCATTCTAGGTACTAGCTAGGTTTCCTATTTCAAACTATTGTAGCACACAGTAAATCCGGGAATTGGGAACAGGATAAAGGTTTTATTAAAAAAACAAGAATCAAGAAAGGGCACTATTCACTTAAATAACCATAAGGTCCAACATCAGGAGATCTCAATCACATCTATTATGTATCAGGAGCAAGGGGTTGAGCTCAGTTAATCACAAGTGTGAAACATTGCAGTCGGGTTTTGATAATGAAATAATATAAAGTTTCACAATACCCTGGAGGTGAAACAATAATCAGGGTAATTGGATAATCAGGGAAATTGTTGAGATGTCCTTAGGAAATCCTATACAATAATTGTGAACAATTTAACAGTCCCTTGATGATAATTAATGATGTCAGGAATTGGTTCCTGACACCAGCAATTACATTGTGGCTGAGCACAGCCATGATTAGCCCAGAGATCTTAACCTGGACGTTCCCCATTCTCACAGAGAAGGGGATTGTCTTGTGGGTAATTGCTACTCTGCATGAGTCAGCTACTTGTACTGCCTTGAATCTACTGGGTACATGATCTAGCTGCTGTGCATCAGCAAACACCTGGTCCACCATGGTGTGGTTATCCCAGTGTCTACCAACAATTTGTGGGTGTTTCCACAAAAACAGAAGGGATAAGATAAGCAGGTTACTTTATTGAGGGAGTGGCTTGCTTGAAGCACGGGTTTGTCACTGTGGATCTGGAAGACGTCAAGGGTTTTGACTTTGTGTACATTATAGTCGCATGGATTCTTGGCAAGGAGGGATTAAGAGTGCGGGCCAGCTGGGGTTGTAGGGCCTCTTATACCTACAACCCCCAGGCTTTTCCCAGGTCCTTGATTTGGGCAAGCTGGAGCTCCCCCCTTGCAGGGGCGTTTAGTCCCATTATCCTGATGATGAGGCTGGTGACAGCCTACTTGGTTGTGGGCGCTGCCAGGTGTTGCACGAGGTTGAGGTAGAGCATCATTTGTACGGCAGAAGCCCATTAAAGCCTGGTTGTTGGCCTCCACAATGGCTTTGTAGCAGTCATTGATGGAGGTGCAGCAACCTACGGGGACCCACTTACAGATATGGGGCTTGAGCCCATTGACTATCAGGGTTAGGAGCATAGCATTTCCATCAGTCACGGCTTTGGGGGTAGCAGCAAGAGCTTATTTCCAGGAAGTAAGGTATTCAGGAACAGATCCAGTATGTTTGATTGCTAGAAGAGGAGTTCTCACCACAATAGGAGAGAAGGTTTCACTGTAGCGGGACTTTGTGGTGTCCCTGAATGCCGCCCAGGTGACCTTAATCTCTTGACTGGCCCAGTTGGCAAACCACACAGCGGCAGGCCCCGTGAGGCGCCCTGATGCAGTAGCAACCCACATGGGCTCAGGAACTTGGCAGATATAAGGGCGGGTCTCGGTGGAGTGAAGCCAGCTGACAATATTGGTCCCTTCAACCCCATGCACAAAGGATTCCAGCTGGAGGTTGAGCATGCGCTGTGAAAGATCCAACTGAGGCAGGGAGACGCTGGCGTCACATTGTCCAAGGCAGAGTCAATTGTACACGCTTGTAAGAACTAACTGGTCTTGATAAATAACGTACCTGCCGGGGATGTCCCCCTTGGGGATTGGAAGGAAGGTCTCTTGATGGGGAGTAGCCATACAGCCTGTACTCTGTCCTTTCTTAGGGGGGATATTTTCTTTAGGTAGGTTGTCAATCTACTGCTGCTACCACTGTTGCAACTGAACCAATGAGGATTCAGTATTTGGAATTGGGGAAAACAACAGTCCAATAGAAAGGACATGAATAATAAGAATAAGGTATTGTTTATTGTAGAATATTGTGATTAATATACCATATGGGGAAAGCCACTCAGCCACAAGGGGGTAGCATGGTGGCTTTTTCCATATAAGGATTTGAGCCAAGGAATAACTTGTGCGGGGATCAGCAGGTCAAATTGGTAGTGCCCCTAATTAGGAGAAAGGTGCCCACAATTTGATACTGCCATCAGATTGGTCCATGCTGTTAGATAGTCAAGGGGCAGCTCATTGAGCTCCCCCTGTGTATCATAAGATACATTGGCAGGAAAGTCTGGAAACTTGATTGCAACATTATGACTCAGTTGACCATGTTATCCAGGACGCCCTGGTCCTGGCTGGCATCTACAGGTTTGCAGCCCCGCCAGAAAAGCTGCTGCTCCATTCCCACCTCACTATCCTCCCTTTTACTAGCCGCCAAGAATACTCCAGCAGGGTGTATCCACCGTTCACGGGGTGGCAGTGAAAACTGTGTGCCACCTCCATTGCCAGGTGGGTACATACCAAAGAGCCCACAGGCGCACCCAATAAAAATCTATTCTTCAAATTAAGCTACACTTTTAATTTTTCTAATTTTTTTTAGCAAACAAGATTTGCAAAATATACTGTGTAAACGGTTTTCATAAAAGCATAAAATTATACGTTAATAAAATAAATTCTAACTTGTACAATTTATGTTTAACTTTTTTAATTTCATTTTTATATTTATTTGACAAGAGTGATATAAATCTATACAACTAATCTAGTACCAAGTGTTTGGGATAGCCCCAGATACCATAATAAATTAACTTAACATAAATAAATTGATTGAAAACCTTCATTGATAGTCCACTCAAATGTGATTGTGGGCTTGGAAGTTTCTAAATATAAAACAATAATTAACAAATCTTAAATAGTAAATTAGATAGTATAAAATAGTCATACACATTAAGCCCTTAATTGAATGGCTGTTTGGCAAGGCATGCAGGGATGAACAAATCAGTGTGGCTATAGAATTTGAACATGGTCTCAGCTGGGAGGGTGTAGATCCTGGCCTGCAGCAAATCAAAGAGGTCCTCAGTCCCAGTTGGGGTCCCTTGCTTGACAACTTGCTTGAGCCATCCAAAAACTTCTTTGATGGGATTTAAGAAAGCAAATAGGCAGGGAGGAAGAGAAGGTGCAAATTTACTGTGACCAATTGCTGGGGGCCCACTGCAATGCTGGTGTCAATTGATAGAAATTCAGCAAGAATATCTGCCACCTTGTGGAGACCAACGTTGTCCCGTACTATTACATTTGTGAAGCCCAGGATTGTGCGCCTCAGGTGCTCCTGGACCAATTGGAGGAATGACAAGAAGGTACGGCTGTTGTGAGAACCCAATATCATTTGATAAAGCTCAACCCTCTTTGGACCGAGGAGAGCCACCATTGAATAGGCTGTGGCGCAGACTGCAGCACGCCAAGCTATCCCTTCATTTGAGCCTTTGGGGACATACCCATTGCACATTGATGAGGTGAATGCTAATTTATCAATATAGTAAAATTTGGCTGTCCCCTTGGCTTTGAGGGCATTTTACGCCTCTGCGTATTTTTTCCGGACATCAATGTTGGAAGGACTGTTTCTATTGTAGACAATACCCCAAGTTTTTTCCATGAAAACTGCAAACTCTTTACCAAATTATAATAAAATAAAATTGAGGCCTCAACCCCAAAAACGGACTTGACCATGGCCTGTATATTTTCCAGTTCAAGATGGCAATCCCAGGTTATCCACTGGCAGATTGCGCATTTGTGCTCCTTGGTGAGAATGGTTGACATGCGCAAGGATTTCTCTGTGGCAAGGACTTGGCCAGTACAGTAGTTTTAAAAGCTATGGCAACAACCAAAAATACCTCATATTTAAACAAAACAATTTCAGATTTGAACAAAATCCAACTCTCAGGTTAAAATATACACTCTTTTAATAGGGTTTATTGGTGTTAATGGGCAAAATGAGTCAACACAGCAACAAAGTGCTCACGCGTAAAGCAAAACCATTCAAAATACAATCTGAAATACATTGATTCACAAACAAAATGGTGTGAGTTGACTTTTGGTGTACATATGTTTGTTATTTGAATTGGTGACAAAATACACCCAAGCAAGGTGAGTCAAAACTAAATCCACAAACAAAACACAATAGCAACTCACTATGTAAACAAAATCACTCACTCAGTGTGTGCAATAGATTGTAATCATGAATGATACCAAGGTATATAAAATAAGACACAAGATCTGAAACATAAATTTTAAAAATATTGTATTGGGTGCTTAATTTGGCATAAATCTGGGAAAATTGGTGGAAATTATTTCAGGTATTCTAAAATGGGCGTTGTAAACCAGAAACAACTAATTAAGAAATAAAAAATCTATAATTGGGATATTGGGTGGGAAAAAATATTAATTAAATATCCATATTCAGACAAAAGCAAAAATTAAAATTAGGGAGTAACTTAATTGAAATTTATTTAAAACTTTATTAAATTCTCAAAATGGAAGGAACACAACAACAGAGTGACAATGGACCCGTTGTGCGCTGCGGTTGTGGCCACCCCCGCAGGTCAAAGAACAGAGTTAGTGCAACACAAGTGCCTATTCAGGAAGAAGACAGAGAAGAGTTCAATAGTGACTCTGCACTGACACAGCTGGTTTGAGTAGCACAAGCTGCTAGGGTGCGGAGCATCAACCCTTGGGTCCCCAAGCTGACCTGGAAGCCCATCAAGGTTACCACAAAAAAATGGTTAGAAAAAAGGAGGTAGAACTTACTTTGTATGTGTTTGACATTGTGTACTGGCAAGAGTTGGTCCTGTCAGCCATGCTGGAGAAGGTGAAGCCTGTACTTGATACTAGCTACAAGTCTTACATAAGTGATGGCAACCAGGAAGAGGACAAGGAGCCTGATTTCTTCAGAGCTGACAAGGGACAGTTTGTGCTCAAAAAAGTTGCTGTGTTTTACACCAAGGTGCCCATGCCCTGTGCTGTTCCCAAAGCCAACAAGCCAATCCCCACCACTAAAAAGCCCGCTCACAAGCGCATTCCTGACATTAAGCGCATCATCCTTCTCCAGCTCATGCAAGAATTGGGCAATTACAAGGCGGCTGCAGCCCTTGTTGGGGTGGATCCCAAGTACGCCAGCAAGACCTTCAACAAGTTCATTGATACTGGCTGAGTCCTTGCCGCAAAGAAATACTTGCGCGTTTCCACCATGCCCACCAAGGAGCACAAATGGGCAATCCACCAGTGGATCACCCAGGACTGCCATCTTGAACTGGCAAATATACAGGCAATGATCAAGTCCACTTTTGGGGTTGAGGCTTCCATTTTCTTTTACTACTATCTGCTGAAGATGTACTTTTCATGGAAAAAGCTTGGGGTATCTCTGTACAATTGGAATAGCCCAACCAACATTGAAACCCGTAAAAACTACTCAGAGGCGTACACTGCCCTCAAAGCCAAGGGGACAGTCAAATTTTACTATATTGACAAATTAGCATTTGCCTCGTCTATGGGCAATGCATATGGCTATGTCCCCAAAGGCTCCAATGACGGGATGGCTCAGCGTGCTGCAGTCTGCGCCACAGCCTACTCGATGGTGGCTCTCCTCAGTCCAAAGGGGGTCAAGCTCTACCAAATGATATTGGGTCCGCATAACAGCAGGACCTTTCTATCATTTCTCCAATTGGTCCATGAGCACCTGAGGCGTACAAGCCTGGTCTTCACCAATGTCATTGTGCTGGACAGTGTTGGTCTCCACAAGGTGGCTGATATTCTTGAGGAATTCCCAATGATTGACACCAACAGCGCAGTGGGCCCCCAGCAATTGGCCATGGCAAATTTGCACCTTCTCTTCCTCCCTGCTTATTTTCCCTTCCTAAATCCCATTGAGGAAGTCTTTTGGTGGCTCAAGCAAGTTGTCAAGCAAGGAACCCCAACTGGGACCAAGGACCTCTTTGATTTGCTGCAGGCCGGGATCCACACCCTCCCAGCTGAGACTGTGGCCAAATTCTATGGCCATTATGATTTGTTCATCCCGCTTTCCTAGCCAAACAGCCAATCAATTAAAGGCTTAGTGTGTCCAATTTTTTTATATTCTCTAATTTACTATTCAAGATTTATTAATTATCATTTTATATTTAGATGCTTCCAAGCCTGCAATCACATTCAGCAGGACAATCAATGAAGGTTAGTAATTTATTTATTTATAATCATTTTTTATTGTGTCATCTAAGGGGATCCCAAATGCTTGATACTGGATTACGCAAACGCATTAATATCACTTTTGGAAAATAAATATAATAATCAAAAAAAGTTAAATGTAATGTGTACAAATTGGAAGTAGATTTTATTGAAATACATTATTATTACGCTTTTATTAAGACCTTTTCTGGGATAAATTCTGCAAATCTTGTTTGCTAAAATAAGAATTAGAAAAATTTTATTATAATATAAATTGCAATGGAATTATTTGGAAGAGAGAATTTATTAAGAGCGCCTGTAGTGAGTTCTTCTGTATGTACCCACCCCGCAATGGAGGTGGCGCACAACATCCACCCCACACTGTGGACAGTGAGTACACCCTTATTAAAAAACTCCTGCCTGCTGGTGAATGGGAGTAGGTTCAGGTGCAAATGGAGGAGCAGCTTCTCTGGCGGGGCTGCAAACCCGTAGATACCAGCCAGGACCAGGGCTTCCTGGATGATGTAATCCACCGAGTCATACCCGGGGGGGGCCTTCTTCCCGTCCAGGGAGAGCCTGGCCTTGTTGATTCCTATAAGGATCCTGTCAAGATTCTCCACGCTGGCGCCCATTCCAATGTAGAAGAGATACCCAAGGTAAACCACCAGATGAAGCCTTTGCCCAGAAAAGGCTTCCATAAACTCACATAATTTATTGAAAACCACACTGATCTTCTTATCATGCTTGGTCTTTGCAAAGGTCAGCTCCATGGATTCAGGGACCCCCATCTTATTGGCAAGGAGGATTTTTGTCTTTTTGACGGCTGTTGTGTCTGCAACAGCCAATTTTCCCACTGCGCACCCAAAGTTGTCCAGCAGGTAAGATAGGGTGTGCTCCAAGGGGTAGCAGAAGTAAGCAGCTGCATGGGCTGGCTTATCTCCGGTACATTCTTGAATGGTAGCATTGCCAGGACATCCCAAACAAGCTCAATGGAGTTTACACAGTAAACTCCACTGAGGGATACCGGGTCCAGGCGGACCAGTTGGGCATCCTTGTAGGCAGTAACTGCCCACTCAGATGCCCCTTGGCATGCGTCAGCCCGGCCAATGCCTCCTGTAACATTGGAAAGGTCCTGTGGATGCAGTCCTTCAGCTCCTGAAAGACAGGGAGGACAATTACAGTTGCTTGGCCACATGAGTGGTATATTTGGCATAGAATGTGGCAGGGATAAAGGGGACCAGGACTTGGCGGAGTTCACTGTCTATGTTCTCTAAAAAACAGGTAAGTATTTACAAATTTTTATTAATTTTATTTTTTATGTTACCTTCATGTTTTTCTTCCTTGCTGGCCGCTTCAGCAGGCCTGGCCATTCTTGGCAAAAGCAGTTGTGCGGACAATTCTTTATCCTCTGTTCTGGAACGCTTAGCAGGTTTGAGATGTTCATACATCTCTGGGTTGTCAACCCAGACAGACGGCGCAGAAAGATTGTATGCCTTAAATTGCAGGCCCTCAACCACTGTCTTCTGGATGTTGAGAAGATGCTCAATGATCTTCTCATGGGTATCTGGTATTTTTGACATTAGGGCCTTTGCAGACACCTTGTCAATTTTGTCCCCTGTAAGGACGGCAGCCTTGACTTTTGCCTTGACCTTGCTGTCAATGTCTTTTATTTTGGCAATTGCAAAGTTGAGATCCTTCAAAAGCTTCTCCAATTCTCTCATTGATTTTTTACTAACCTTTTCATATGTTTTTATAGCTTTCACCCCAATAAATTCTGTATTATTTTGATACTGTTGCCTCTTTGTTTATTCCTTTTTGTTTTCCCATCTACTACATTATCCATCTTTTTACCCATTTTGTATATGTTTTACGCTCATCTCAATATGTGTTGTTTGCTTTGTGTTGGCATTGTTTCCTTGATTACATATTATTTTGGCACTTGACATAGCCCCTTGTAAAAATATTAACAACAATTTGGTGATCAGCTAAATTTGAATTAGAAAATTATAGTGTTAACTGTTTTTAGATAAAGTTGTTACTGATCCAAATTCAAAACCTTAATGATAAACTTTAAGCCATTCAGGAGCCAAGTGATAAAGCAATTATTGTGACATAAAGGGACATTCAATAATTCTTTGGTGCATGTGTTCTAATTAATATGATTGGCTGGATGTTTTGCCATTGTACGCCATTGCCGCTGGGGCAAGTTGTTGATGAGCTAGTGCCCAATCAGCTGCTGGGTTAGCACTAGTCCATCAACAACTTGTCACAGCGGCAATGGCGTACAATGGCAAAACATCCAGCCAATCATATTAATTAGCGCACATGCATCAAAGAATTATTGAATGACCCTTTATGTCACAACAATCACTTTATCACTTGGCTCCTGATTGGCTTAAATTTTATCATTAAGGTTTTGAATTTGGATCAGTGACAACTTTATCTAAAAACAGTTAACACATAATTTTCTAATTCAAATTTAGCTGATCACCAAATTGTTGTTAATATTTTCACAAGAGGATGTGTCTGGGTACTAAAAATAACTGTGTTCTGGATCTAGATACATGGCATAGTAAATATATGATTTTATAGAAATAAGCTGAACATAAAGAAAAAACCAACTATAAACAAAGAGAACATGAACAATTAAATTCAAAATAAAGATAATATAAATAGAAAATGTTTGGCAACAAGGGGTTTATTGGGGCGGGAAAGAGTGATGCCTAGGAGGCAAAATAGAACAGTAAGGAAGATGTAGAGGCGGTGCTGGCCTGGGGGGTCTGGGATTGGGTGGGTTGGGCTTGCGGGTGAGGGGTATTGGTGGCGGGAGTGGAGGCAGAAGGATTTTTTGTGATGGTTGCCATATAACGCTTGTTGTATTCCTCATCAGTCATTGGCTGGATGGGCTTGTAGGTGGCAGTGGTCCAAGGTGGAAGGCACTTGTCTTTCTGTGATTGGTTGCCCATGTTCACATGAAAGACAATTTGGGCAAACAAGTTGGCCACCATTTGGCGGCCAAAGAGAAAATTGTGGGCAAGGACCCCAAGATAGAGGTTGTTGAAAGCCTGAGGGCGGGGCTCCCGTAGTGTATCTCCAATGTTAAAGAAGACAACATCAGCCAGATGAATGTCTGCGTGGCCAGCTGGGTACACAGAGGCCTGGTGCCCGCGTTGCTGGATGGCCTCAAGGGGGGTGGAACTTCCCTCCATCTGGTGGCTCAAGAAAACCTGGTGCTTGGAATTTGAGCTATCCCAGGAGTCAAGCAATTTACTGAGGATGTGGCTGTACAAGTAGCCATCAATGAAATCTGGGTTTGTCCAATAGTAGACAAAACCCTTGGCTGAAACAGCCAGAAATGCACCAATAAATGTCCCCTTTTTGACCTTCTTCCTTCTATTCTTGGCAGCTGTTTTTCCTTGCTCACTGAAATTGTTGAAAGTTATTGATAGCTTATAATACGAGACAAACATGACATCATCTGAAAGACTAGTCAAGCATTGGACCAGGGTTGATTCAATGTCTAGAGCATACAGGGAATCCTCAGCGCTATCCCATTGGTCGCAGAAAAATTGGTAAGAACCTGTATTGAAGCCACTTTCCCATACATCCAGAGCTGCACCATGTGCTCAGATACCCAAATGTCATGGTGCACAAGTTGCTTCTGGACCTGGGTCAAGGGAAGCTTGGGATCCTGCTGGAGGAGGTCAAGCATGATTGGGTATGCCTAAGATATTTGTGACTCAGGGGCTTTCTTGGGCTTCTTGGCCATCCCAATCAGATTCCCCTTGTTCATCAGGTTGTTTAATTCCCGCATGACAGTAGCTCGGGTAAATTGCAACTGGACAACAATCTGTTCCCAGGACAGACCCTGTAGATTCAGTGCCACAATTTCCTGAAGAATTTGGGCAGTGATGATTTGTTGCTTGGGGCGCTGGCTGGGGGAGCTGAAGCCTGATTGGCTGTAGGGGGGGCAGGTTGGCTGGTGGCAGGAAGTTGTTCCAAATCAAGGTTGCCATACTGATTGGTTGGTTGACAGGCAGCTTGTGTGAGGTGGGTACAGGAGCAGGGGCAGAGCTAGACACTGTGTGACTACTGAACAAGTCAAAGCCATAGGGGTCAGTGGTCAGGTACAGGTCAGCTTCCTTGTTACCCGCCTCAAAGGCTTGGGTGTAAACAGGTGCCTCCGCGTTCTGAGCCTTGCCTCCATTGAAGCTGGCTTGGCTGCTTGTGCCGTTGAAGATGTTGATAGTAAAAACCATTGTAAAAAACCTAGGATAAAATCACTAAAAGTAGAAATTTTAAAATTTAATGATTTATTTTTATTGTAATCTTGAGCCCATATTTGGAAGGTTCTCAAACCATTTCATACAGATCAGGATCCATAAAAATGAATAAAACACCCCTGTTCCTAAATTGGATAGCTGTTGATTGGCTGTTAAACTGTTATATTTCTATTTTAGGCTGCTCATACTAAACATCTTGTGTGAGTTCATTTTGCTTTGTGCTTGTGGAATCTTGCTTCTAGATTGCTCAAATTTTGTTTCATTTTAGTCCTTCTGTTGGTGCCTCATATGAATCCTGATTGGATTATAATATACTCTGGAACAGCATCCATCCATTTCACTTGTTGTGTCAGTTCATTTTGTTTGTGGTTTGAACTACACCGCTTGATGTTGATATAATTTTGTATAATGGGCTAGTGAAATTTTGTTTTTTGTTTGACAGTTCATTTATTAACTGAAATTTTATAAATTAATTGAATCCTGAATCTTGAACAACTTGGATTTTGTTCAAATCTGAAATCATTTCATTTAAATCTGAAGTATTTTTGGTTGTTGTCATAGCTTTTAAAACTACTGTATTGATGAACTTATTGAAGGTCTTTGAGGCGTACTTGGGATCCACCCCAACAAGAGCCGTGGCTGCCTTGTAATCATCATATTCACACATTAGCTTGAGCAGGATGCTGTGTTTGATATCTGGAATGCGCTTCTGGGCGGGCTTAGCGGGAGTAGTTGAATTGGGATCCTGCTCAGGGACTGGCTTGCAAGGCATGGGCACCTTGTTGTAAAAGGCTGCAACCTTTTTGAGCACTAGCTGTCTCTCATCAGTTTGGTAGAGCTCAGGCTCCTTGTCCTCTTCCTGGTTGCCATCACTTATGTAAGATTTGTAGCTAGTATCAAGTACAGGCTTCACCTTCTCCATCATGGCTGACAGGAACAACTCTTGCCAGTACACAATGTCAAACACATACAAAGTAAGTTCTACCTCCTTGTTTCTAACCATTTTTTTGTGGTAACCTTGACAGGCTTCCAGGTCAGCTTGGGGACCCAAGTATTGATGCTCCGCACCCTAGCAGCTTGTGCTCCTCAAACCGGCTGTGTCAGTGCAGCATCACTATTGAACTCTCCTCTTCTGTCTTCCTCTTGAGTAGGCACTTGGGTTGCACTAACTCTATTCTTTGACCCGCAAGGGCAACCGCAACCGCAGCGCACAATGGGTGTATTGGTACTCTGTTGTTGTGTTCCTTCTATTTTGAGAATTTAATAAAATATCAAATAAATTTCAATTAAGTTACCCCCAAATCTTATTTTTTGCTTTTATCTGAATATGGATATTTAATTAATATTTTTTCTCACCCAATATCCCAATTATAGATTTTTTATTTCTTATTTAGTTGTTTTTGGTTTTAAAATGCTCATTTTAGAACACCCAAAATATTTTCCCATATTTTACGCCAAATTAAGCACCCAACACAATATTTTTAAAATTTATGCCTCAGATTGTGCGTCTTATTTTAGATACCTTGGTATCATTCTTGATTACAATCCATTGCACACAACATTTGAGTGATTTTATTTACATAGTGAGTTGCTATTGTGTTTTGTTTTTGGGTTGAGTTTTGACTCACTGCACTTAGGTGTATTCTGTCACTGATTCACATAGTAAACATATGTACACCGAAAGTCAACTCACATCATTTTTTTGTGAATCAATGTATTTCAGATTGTATTTTGAATAGTTTTGCTTTGCGTGTGAGCACTTCTTTGTTGTGTTGACCCATTTTGCCCATTAATGCCAAAAATCCCTGTTAACAGAGTGTATATTTTAACCTGATAGTTGGATTTTGCTTAAATCTGAAACCATTTCTTTTAAATCTGAGGTTTTGGTTGTCGCCATAGCTTCTAAAACTACTGTATGAAAGTTAGCTTTATTAGTAGTAAACCTTTGAATTAAGCTCTAAAACAACATGTACCCTTTTTATTCCAGTGTTGAAACTGAACTGATCAACCTAATTGCAATAATATTTTTTAATAAACAGGGAATGCTCACAGAGCTGCCTCATGATAGTTATCTCATTATGCCCTTATCAACATGTCAGAAATAAATCCCACTTATATTCCAATATATGTACCAAACCCAGTTTGCTCATTTATTAATAGGGCCTAAGCTACTTACTTGCAATACTATACATCCCTACCCTGTTCAAATAACACATATATCACTTCTTGTAGCATCAATATTTTGTCACTCTGGTATAAGTGTTTGATCTCTATCCAAGTAAAGATTATATTATTCCGAATCCATTTTCTATCCTTCTTTGGACTGTTATCTCCACTCAATTCTTCCAAGCACTGAACTAAGATTAGTTCACTGCAACAACATGATAATTTCACGTTTATTTAAAATAGGTTTTTATTTTATAGAATGATTCCATATTTGGGCCGGTTTATAAATCAGCAAAGTGGCATAAGCAAATTCCTAATTTTATTCCGCAAGAATCGAAATTCATACGACTTAGAAAATTAAGAGTTAAACACTGGGAAAATAAATGTGCAATTCCGGCCTCTTAAGTTAGGGGTTAATCAGCAAATCAGATCGATTTAGCATGAAAATTTAGCTATCCATGCAATGTTTTCAGAGATCCTTGGCACTGCTTTGAACTATTGGCCAGGAAGATTTAGATCATTGATTTCCAGCAGCCCACGGGTTAGATTACTTTATTAGTAAAGAGTCCAAAACTAAAAAGTGACTCGAATGGCTTATGTTTGAGTCATGCTATTATGACTCATGCTTTGAAAGGCCACCTATTAGTTAAGTTTTACAGAGCTGAATAGTTCAGCCCTCGTATTGAAATGATTGGTATAGATTTGTTTTATTTATAAAGCCACACGTAATTCAATTAGGGCTTTTCGATTTTAATCACTGAGTTTAAAAAGGGGATTTTAACTAAGTATTTATATTTGTCATGGTGAAAAATGTGGAGCCCAAAATTCAATTGCTTCTACAGAGATGTGACAGCTAAGCTACATTAAATAGCGACTGCTCTTGTGGCTTGGAAATTCATTCAGTAACAATGGGAGTTCATTTATGGTTGAGACATGAGGTTAAGCCTATGGAGCATCGTGCCGCTCTGTCCCCAGAAGCCTGCAAGACATTGATCGATAATGGTAGGCTAATTTTATTGAATACATCGTCTTAAAATTATGCTTCAGGCTTTACAATTACTGCTGAAAAATCCGATGCACGGTTCTTCAAAGATGAGGAGTATAAAAAGTAAGTTATTCCTTGGCCACATTCTAAATGAGGCAGGGTTGGTTGCAAGCTGGTTGAATCTGAGACTTGGGAAACCAACGCACCACTTGATGCCTTCATCATAGGCCTAAAGGAACTCCCCGAGGGAACTTCTCCGCTCAAGCATAGCCATATATTTTTTGCTCATTGCTTCAAAGAACAAACAGGGTGGAAAGAGCTCATCAAGAGATTCACTGATGGAAAAGGAACAATTCTTGATCTAGAATTTTTGCAAGATGATTCAGGTAGGGTTGGTAATAGTCTCCATTTTGATGGTTTTTAGGAAGACGTGTAGCTGCTTTTGGTTATCACGCTGGATTTACAGGGAGTGCAGTTGGAATTGATATTTGGTGTCATAACACTGATCCTGCCCTTGGGTATTTAACATATTTGACTTTTTAATCGATTTTAAGAAAATTTCCCCCTATCAAGCCTTATCCAAACCAGGATGAACTCATCCGTGCCATCAAACTACGTTTAGCAACTGCAGGTAAGAATGACTCATGACCTTTATTTAATTATATCAGTTCAAGCCAACAAAGGAAGTTACCCCAAGATCATGGTCATGGGGGCCAAGGGTCGCTGCGGTGGTGGTGCAGTTGATTTCGCCAAAGCAGTCGGTATTCCAGAGTATTAAGCTTTAGTTTATACATTTCCTAAATAATTTCAGGACCAATATCTTAGGCTGGGATGTGGCCGAAACCGTCAAGGGAGGACCCTTTGACGAAATTCTAGGAGTTGATATCTTCATTAATTGCATTTACCTATCTTCTAAAATCCCACCCTTTCTTACACTGGAAAGCATTGCCAAGCCATCCCGTCAACTCAGCGTAATGGTTGACGTTAGCTGTGATTATACTTCGCCCAACAACCCTGTCCCCGTTTATGATCGCGCAACCTATTTCGACAAGCCAACCCTTCAAGTTCAGGCCGGCTCCAGCAACCCCCCTCTCGAAGTAGTGGCCATCGATCACCTTCCAACAATGCTCCCCCGCGAGGCCAGTCAGGCTTTTGCTCGGGATCTCCTACCTACGCTGCTGGCGCTGCCCAATCGCCAAACTGCTCCAGTCTGGCAACGTGCAACCGACTTGTACAAGAAAAAAGCCATGGAAGCCTCCAACCAATCATCGAATCTTTGAGCATTTCATTAAAAAAGAGGTAACCTTTTTAATCTCAACTTGAAAACTGCCTCTCAACATTCCAATCTAAATTATTTAGCCAAGTCAATAACCTTTAGTTTAATTGGCAACAGCGCCCATGTCAACAGTGGCCATGTTGACACCATAGTAAAGTGTGAATTTTGTTTTTAATAATGTTGTCTTCTGGATAGCAACACTTTTTTAACTAATTATGCACTTTACCCTGATCATTTTTAACATGAAAATAAGCAATATACATATGGTACCATAAATGGATCCCAAAGATCTCAAAAATGCAATAAAAACATGCCATAAGTAATAATATTTAGGAGACATAAGCAATTTTTTCAATTTATTATGTAAGTTACACTTTACTATAAAAATATTTTTTATCTCAAAAAATTAAGATTCTGATGATACAGAAATAAATAAAAACATGAATATACACATTATACAAAAATGAGAAAATGATAATTTTTAATTATTATGTTTCTTGTCAGGATTTTGGAATATTGACTAATTAACAGATTCAACCAATTAACGCGAGCCAGCTGTCAATCACTCTTAGGAATGGTTTCAACAGAATGATGCGGGTTGCAGGATCAATGAATCAACGACCAAATTTTGTCCTGGCATTAAAAATTTCATGTATTCCTAATTAATAGTGAAACATGCAGATATTGTGCAATTAATTAGTCCACCTCAACAACCACCTCAAACATGCTTCTCATAATAATTACCATTCTAAACTTTAAATTATATTCTAGAACAAGGGCCATTATAAGGGCCATCATCTGAAACAATTTAGGAGAGTCTAAAATAAACTGGGCCATCAGGCCAAACACTCTAAGATAAAAGGCTTTGAGCCTATTGTATTAGGGTAGCTCTGATTAAGTGAAGAATCATCTCCACCAACTAGTAGCCAGCCAGGCTAGCTAGCCACCTGGAACGTGGTCCAGGTTCACAGCTACTCTGCTCAGATTGAGGGATAGTTGCTCAGCTTCAGAAAGGATACTGAGCTGTGGAAGTCGTCAAGCGAGCTTCTGTCACAAACTGCACACACTCAAGGTTGGGCCAGAGTTAACTCAGATAAACTCGGGCAGCCAAGCCAACCTCAATATCAGTCATCTAATAAAGAGTTGATATTTTGAATCCTTTCCCTAGTTTGATTCTAATTAAGTGGAGAGCAAAAGATCATACTGTCACCATACAGTATTAAACCCTATAGTAAACTATGGATACAACAACTTATGGACCTATATTCAGAAGTAGGAAGAACTGTCCCAAATCCTTCAGGCCTTGGGCCCTGTCAGACTTGCTACTTCTGATAACAACAAAATATTCCGAGCCAAAGGTTAAGCCAAAGTCACAGGTTCTCTGTACTTTCCTAATGTTAGAAGACTTAGGATATTATCTGGCAGATGATAAAATACCATGGTCCACAATTTTCTGACATTTCTTAAAAGCACCACTTAAAATGTCTCATGTTTTATAGATAAATTAACAAAACATAAAATATTTTTATACTACCACCTTGAAACTATACATGAAACCTACCAATTATAGCTAAAATATTAGAACTACTAAATAAATAAACATTTTTAAAGTAAAAAATATAAGCAAAGCAAAGTTGATCAAGATCAATTAAACCCACCAGCAAGGATGTGGTCACATCTCCAAGGTACTTCCAATTCTTGGCCACATTATACTTCTTCTTGACCACTTTCTGTATGTCTCCTGGTCCTTCTGGCTCTTGCTCTTTTTCTTCTTGCAGGTAACCCTGTTGGCCAGGTCTCAGAACTTTGAGACATTCCTAGCTTGCTCCTCCTCTAACTTTGTGAAGAACTTGTTGAACTCAGGGCCAGCCCCAAACTTGGAATTCATATGCTTATGCCACACCTAAAGGCTCAAGATGGTTTTTATTCTGCAGTTAAGACAGGCGCTCTGGCAGTTCCAGGGTGAAGTAGCTCCACTCTTTTCTCTCCTGGAAGTCACCTTCTTGTCAAACCACTGCTTTGTGAAGTACTCAAGGGAGCCCTTGAAGATGACATGATGCTTCTTAACATAAACATCCTCCCAGATGGCCTCAAAGACAAGCCCACTGTTCTCAGGCTTTACAAAAGCCAAGACTGCAAGCTGAGTCATGACAAAGCAGCACTTTCACTTACCATCATTTAAGTGCTTGCTGAAGGGCTCCTTCTCACTCTTAAGAGCTTTGATGAGGGCCTGCCTAAAATGAAAAAAAATAGCTCTGAACTTCTTCATTGAAGGTGGACTCAAAGGCTCTGAACTGAGCAAGATCAGCCCAGGATGATAACCTTTGACCCAAGGGGGCACATATAGCCTAGCTTCTCAGCAGCAAGAGCAGCCTCACCTTTTCAGAGGAGGAGAATTTGCTCTGGTGGCATGTGTGAGGGGAAGCTTGTTAGTGAGGAAAAGGCTTAGAGAATCTCTAAAAGCTTTAACATCTTTGGCATAGACCGCTGTCTTGGCACCAGACAGGAAAAAGAAAATGAAAGAAATGACCTGGGCGTCAAATTGCCCATTAAGTACCCAAAGCTGTTTGAAGGTAGAAGGGCATATAGCAAAAGTACTGTTGTGCAGCTAAGTGGTAGAAGTGTTGAGCTGCTTCTGCTTTGTGGTATAGGCTATAATCTTATCCTTCATTTTATGTTCATTGTTGTGGAGCAGGAACATCTCTTAATCCTCTATAGTTTTGAGAGTATCTGAGAGAATAAGGTCCTTGACATTGGTAATGCCCTTGGCCAGGGGGTTGCAGGGTTGGAACCTATCACTTATAGACTTAACCAACTGATTATGGGCTGGCACCCTCTTTAGATTAGTTTTGGACAAGTACTTGCAAGCAAGCGCCATCAGCTGGGTGGTAGTTTGGCCCTTAGAAGTGGGCATAATCTGTACCAGATACCATTTAAGAAGTGCCAGGGATTCTTTCTCTGACTACATGAATCTTATTGACAACCTTTGCAAAAACACTTCCTCAAACTAACACAACAACAAGGAAATTGGGGCCAGTTTGTATTTGGACAATGAATTCAACGGGAATCAAACTCAGAACCCTAAAGAAGGACCCAGTGTTAATACAGAATTAACTGTTCAACTTAGTTTACCTTTATATGTGTATCATATTCATTTGACTTTTGCTCTGGCTTTTGAGTTGATTTTTGAAAAGGTTATTAACACACTTAACAACGTCACTTACCGCTTGCGTCTTGATTGGCTGTTGCTGTCTTCCTTGCTGCTCTGTAATCAAAAGAGCCTATATTTGATCAAAGCTCTGTACTTAGTTTTAAGTGATTATCTTGCCACACTCCGCTTAATTATGTACAGCACAATGGCTTATCCTTAGATCCGCTGTTTCAATCTTTCAACTATGCAAATTATTAAGCTCTAATTTTATCATTGTTTGGAAAAAGGTAATACTTTGATCACAAGCCCATGAAAATCCCTCTTATTCTCTAAAATACCACTTAAATGTCCCAGCCTTCATTTGGAGGGTATTTAAGTGAGCTATTCTCATTATTTCTCTTTGTTCCAACAATAAAGATTTTATCCTACACCTGCTACTTCTTCATCTCCCAATAACATATTTTGAAGCCATGAGAGGAATTATATTCCTATCCTGGTTTCTAGCTTCCTTCTTGCCAGTGATATCAACCTTGGGAAACCCAACTCCTACAACTGACTGATACAACTCTTCTCCAGATGACGCCCATCAAAAGAAATCCCTCACCCACAGATGGTTCAAATACCCTTCTGGCCACCGGGGATGTAAATTCCAATATGGTTGTTTGTTTACTCAACCTCCTACCAAACCTGCTCTGGTTAGACCTTGCGCCTCCTTTTATCTCTTGACGTACGTGGTGGGTTACTATCTACTTGGTTGTTTCAGTTCTATGTTTGGAAGATTTGCTTACCTGGGACACCTAGGACACCTTGCAATGGTCACAGTTCCTATTGGCTTGGTAATAGCAGGATTGAACTTAGGGGCTTTGGCCCACCAGCCAGGGAACTTGTTCCCTGCCAAGTGGTTCCCTGACAAGAATGCAGAATATGACAGTATTAGGCAGTGTTCAGGTATGCTTAGCCTTAATTGTTTTCACCTTGTCCCAGTGCTCTGTGTTGAGATTTACTGGGCAGGAGCAGTTCTCACAGGTATAGTGCCAGCTTTTGAAGCCCTGGTTGGCATTGTTACAGGAGAATATAAACTAATTGACCACCATGGTCATCCCACCCTTAACACTCATAATTGGAAAGTATTTGGGCAAGGAGGAAAGAAAATTAAACTTCTCATTAAAATTGCAAATGTTTTGGGCTACTAGAGGGTCCCAGGGGCCAGCAGAGACATGGCAGAAGTCAGGAAAGTAATCTGGATATGGCTTTGAATCAGCCCCAGAGGAGCTGGAATTGGGGTATCTTGATGGAGGGGGAAGGTGGCTTATTGTTGTTCTCTTCATGTGTGGGAGACTTATCCTTGGGAGGAGACTTTTTGGCAGCACACTGCTTCTTGATGGGCTCTTTTTCAGATTCAGAGTTATAAAAGCTGTGATATGTAAAAGATCTATCTGATTCCTTACCCCCAGTGTTGACCTGGAATCTTCACAGGGTTGGTCTTGGGGGAGGGCTCCTTTCTGGGAGAAGTTTCATGGACAGCCTTCTTTGAAAATATGGCTTCTGTGTAGGAGCTTTGGTAGCCTTGAAAGGACTCTTGATTTCCTTATGCTGCTTGGAGGTATTTTTGTCCTAGAACCAATGTCATGTTTTGAGGAAATTTTATCTATTTTAGACTTTTTTCTTTGAAAAGAGAAGTTAAAATTTTAAATTTAATATTATTTTTAATAGGATTTTTTCTTTATAACCTTTTCTGCTTTTCAAAAGAAGATCACAACTGTTTTTGGTCTCAATCACAACCAGTTCCACTCCCAATCACTTTATGCTTTTGCTATTGAAAAAGCTCCAGCTTTGAAGATTGAACCGTTAACGTTTAACTCAAAAAGTCACATATACCTCCTAAATAACTTTTCATCTTACTTTTCCTGTTTGCAGTTACAAACATATGGTATTTTACTCCTCTATTAATAGCTACAAATCAAGCATACAAGGAAGAGTAGTCATAAGCCAAAATTTTAAGTTTTCTTGCCAAAAATACTTTTAAAATTTTAAAATCTTATTTTTTGAAAGTTAAATTTAGTTTTCAACTTCTCAATTTACAAAAAAATTCACTTAAATTTTTAACTTTCCTTTTAAATCTTAAGCTTCTGTTTTACTCATCTCTGAAATTTTACTTTCTCTTGAGTTAATTTAGTTCCTACTTCTCGGTTTTTAACAAAATCATCACTTATGATTTTTAACTTTATTTTGAAATTTTAAGCTTCAATTTTGTTCATCTTCCTAAAATTTTGCTTTCTTTAAGCTAAAATTTAGTTTTCTAATTTTAAATTTACAGAAAAATTTTCACTTACATTTTAACTTTATTTTGAAATCTTAAGCTTCAAATTTGTTTATTTCCTTAAAATTTCACTTTCTCTTAAGTTAAAATTTAGTTGCTACTTCTTAATTTGCTAAATTTTTAAATTATATTCTAAATTTTGAGCTTTGATTTTCCTCAATATTTTAAAATTTTATTTTTCTAGAGTTACAAATTTTTAGAATCACTTAAGTTTGCTTAGAAAGTTAACACCGCCAGTTTTTCTTAGTAAATTATTATCATGAAGGTAGTAAGTCAGCAAACTACTGCTTTACTATCTCATTTCTTTAACTTTAAGAATAACCTGTATAGATTTATGACTTTTTACTCACATGGCAATTTCCCAAATATTGATATACTCTTGTAACTACTAGAAATTTGGTGAACACCTTATCTTACATTATTATTCTGGGGGGTTTACAGACGTTGTCTTCCCATTTTACAAACTATAGAATTCTGGAAGTTTATCTAAAGTTCTTATTCCAAACTGTCCCTACCTTTCTGTATCTCCTAAATTTGAATCCAGTAGCCCTCTATGCTTTTATTTATAATCTTGTTTCATATTGAGAAAGACCTTACAACTAATAAGCAAAATTTCTAAAATAAAGTAATGCATTTAAAAATTAAAACCAAAATAACTATACAAACCATGATAATAAACTTCCAAATTATAAGGCTTTTATGTAAATTAAAAATAAAATCTGTGGTAGAAGTTTTTTATTAAAGTTTAAAACAACAAGTTAGAAGTTAAAATAAATATGTAAAAGATTTAGCTTTATAGATAAAATTTGATTTTAAAAACAAAGAGTATGAAAGAGAAAAGTTGATAATACAACAAATCAAACATTCAGATGATTTTATTATGTAAAGCTTAAAGTTTTATATGTGAGAAGTAAAAATTGTTGACATTATAAAACACAGTTAGGAAAAATATGCTCAATTCATGCTGTCAATTAGGGAATTTGTAGAAATTATCAGAAGCAACATCAGCACTGTTGACATTTTTGTTGGAAATTTACTTTTTTCATAGTAAATTTATTTAAAGTTAAGCAAACCAGTAAATAATATTCTGTTCTTGGTGTAATTTTGTTTACATAATAAAATAAAAAGATAAAAAAGTATAAAAACAAGTTAAAAATACCAAAGTTCTTTATTTCTTTATTGAAAATTATAGTTGGGTAGTGATAATATGATATTTTACTATTGAACTTAATAAAATTTGTTAATAATTGGTGTTCAGATATAAAAAAGCTAAAGTGTCAACTTCCCCACTTATGAAATTCTCATAAGGTTGTGACATAGTAATCTAGGCTTATTTTCACCACTCTAATTTGCTTAACTCCACCCCTGTGATTGATCACAAGCAAATTGTCAACATTCCTGATTGTTGATATTATTATTGATAATAAATTCTATAGTTAATTACATAGTAAAACATGCTTAAATTATGGGATTGCCATTAGCCACAAATCCATTTATGATATTAAAGTTGGATTAAGTGCTACAGATAAATTTAAAAAGATGAACATTTCAACAATCTGCTATATGTGCTATATCTATTTCTATATATTAATTTAATAATTTTTTTAAATCCTATAATAATATTTATATTGTAGGTGTTTCAGTTTCATTATAAAAATAGTTTAGGCTTAAAAAGTGTCAACATTGACACTTTTGTGTTGTGAGTTTGATTTGGCAAAAAGTTAAATTTTTACTAGGAAAAATTAAAGGAAAAATTGGGTTAAATTTAAATTTTGATTGATATTAATATTAAATTGTGGTGGGATACACCATCTCAAAAACGCCATCTAGAAAGACGCCATCTTGTACCCTATCTTGGATTTCTGTCTAAACCGTGCCAGATAACTTAAAATATTGATAAAAGCCCAAAAACATTTCAAAAACTATAGAAAACATATTAATAGACTCATAATCATTCAAGGATTCCAAATCTGCAATAAAAATGTGGGGTCAGATAATACTAACTATAGTGCGCAAAGCTCCAAAGTCAACACATCCTAAAACAGTGATATTTTTGTATTAAATGTTAACACTATATTAAGTATATATATACATATAAAAAGTTTCAAAAAAAGAATACAGCTAGACTCAAAATCATCCAAGAATTCCAAATTTTTAATAAAAATGTGGGGTAAGCTAATACCAACTATAGTGCTCAAAGCTCCAAAGTCAACACATCCTAAAACAGTGCTATTTTTGTATTAAATTTTAACACTATATTAAAAATGTATATACTAAAAATAAAGTTAAAATCAAATATTTAGGAAAGAAATTTATTTTTAAAGAAAGTGGGTTATACATTAGATCCAAGGTCTGTGGCAATGCCTTTGAGATGGGTAAGGCAGCCCTCTCTGGTGTAATAGGCTAAAACCTCTTTGGTAACACTTGCAAACTTGGCCTGCTGGCCAGCATGCTTGGCTACAAAAGATTTGCCTTTGACAGCCTGGGAGTATAGCTGATCTCTGTGAGCATGCTGAATCTTTAGCTTTTTGACAATCACATTAAACATGGGCTTTTTTACCTTAACCAGGCGAGAAATTGATTGTGCCAACCTTCAAGTGAGGAGGTGGTCTTATTTAGGCCTGCTTTGACCTGCTTATATTAGTTCCAATTAATTGAGTTGCCACCCTTGCAGATGTGGCAATGTCCCTGGAATACACCCACCCACTGATGATCAAAATACTGTATGAAAGGAGAAAATGCTTCTTGGCTCCCAATAATGTAATTGTTGTTGAGAAGCTTGTCATAAAAAAGGTTAACCTCTTCCTTTCTGACCATGGCCAGAGCAGCAAAGCAAATGAATATCTTTCTGACCTCCTTTGTACCATCTTTGAATACCAGCTTATTGAGGGCTGGGTTTTTCATCAGGTTCTTGCACAAAGCCTGGCAGTAGTGAAAGAAGTAGCCTTGGAGCCTGCTCCTAAATACCTTAATAAAGGTGTTGGCCTGTGCAGCCTCAAAGTCAACAATTAATGTGGTATGGTAGGGAAGGGACTCTAGCGCCTTTATGGTTATGGCCTGTTGCTCCTGGGTGGCCTCTGGGCTGACCTTCTTCTTGGAGCCCCTTTTCTCAGTTGGCTCTTCTTCAAGTGTAGGCAAGATGGCATCCAGTTTTTACTTGAGTATATTCAAGGCGTGAATGTAAGTCTCTTCCCTTTTATTAGGGAGAAAGAAGAAGACAAAGGGGATGGTGTGTTTATTGACCTGACTATGGATGGCCCAAAGCTGATAAAATAGCTTTGAACAAGAGGCAAAAGTCCCATTGGCAAACCAGGTATCACACTTTAGAAGGTGTACAAGATCCTCTTGTGTTGAAAAGCACAAAATACGGTTTGGTTAACCTTGCCCATTGTCGTGTAGCAGAAAGGGCTTTCCAAGCATGGTAGTCTTCTGGACTTCCAAAAGTATAAGCTCATTGATGCTTCTAGCGCTGACGCCAATATTGGCATCAATTGACTGTTGATCAGTCATATACTGTTGGAGTCTGGTCTTTTCTCCAACCTCCTCTCTCTGATCCTCATTCAGGTAAAGGAGAGAATGTGTTACCAGCTCAGTTAAAGTCCAGTCCTTGTTGAAAGGAATGGCTTGGAAAAGGTACCAGTGCATAATATAGTAGAGGATCATATCAGAGCCCAAACAGTCATGCTCAATGGTGAGCTCCTTGACTTGGGTAAACCCAATTGTAGTTAATTGCACAGGGCAGCCTGGACTATCACATTGGTAGTGATGGTGCGCCATATTTTTTCTCTGGTCATTTCAGGTGAAAAGGAAGCTGTCCTTGACAAAGCCAGCACCCCCTTCTTGGTCATAATGGGAAACAAGTCAGGGAAAACAGCAGGAACTTTAAATTGCCTGTTGACGTTGCAGATATTGGCAACTGCATGTAAGTCCCACTCTAGGATGGGATCCTCCTCTGAGGCTGCAGAGCCATGGTCACCAGAGTTGTTTTTGGAGACTCTTTCATTCTCATCTTCATCATTGGAGTGGACGTGCTCCTCCTGGAGATCAGAGGGGGAGTAGACAAAGGGAGAGTGAGGAGGGGTGGGGCTATCAGCCTTGGGCTCAGGGGAAGGCGTGGGGGTCTTTGCAGGCGTTTTTTTCTTTAGGAGGCTGCTTGGAGAGGATAGCCTTGGTCTTTCTTGCCTGAGCGGGAGTGGTCATGCTCTTGGGAGCCTTGGGGATAGCATTGCTGGTAGGCTTGGGAGGCATCTAAGAGTGAATTTGCGTCAAAAAAGTTCAAATTTGGGGACAATTTTTAAAGAGAAAAATGAGAATATGTTAAATATAAAAGTAGTTAATATTTTTACATGGCATTGTAGAAAAACTCTCAAATTATATACCATCAAAATTATTATGTTTTTTATTATGTAAAATCAAAATTTTATTAGTAGCACAAGTATGCAAAACTGTGAGTTTTGACTGAAAACTTGCAAGTGAAATGGCGTTTTCAAGATGACATAATTGAGATACTGTAGCTAAAAAATATAGTGATTTTAACCATTTTTTATATTAAATTAAGAAATTTACAGTGGAGCTACCTCAACTGGGCCAAAGAGTAAAACTTGAATATTTTCAAGACTAGCTTATACAACTGGGGTTAAAAAGTACCCAGCTGTTTAGAGGAGATTAAAAAATATATATATGCAAAGTTTCAGACTGTTTCTTAATTTTTTTATTTAAGTGAGATTTGGCGCTGAATTGTACTTTTTAAAAGAGGAAACAGTCAATCTGTAATGGCATGCTCTTTATAGCGTCCTATGACACCATATGTTAAAACAGATTATTTCTTAGTGCCACATTGGTGGGTGCCACTCCTATTGAACGCTTAGAAGCTTAGTAGATTTTGTAATGAGCGCATTTTGAACAACAGAAATACCTTCATTACTAAATAAAATCACTGGTAAAACATTGTATTGTTGAAACACAAATAGCAAAGCTCATACTATGTTAAGGAATAAGGCTAGCATAGTAAACATGGTTTTTTGAATGGCTGTATTGTAAAAGTTACAGCAAAGGGTTGATAGTTTCTACAAACAGTTAGTCAGTGACCTAATTCTTAATACTATACCTGTTGATGGTATAGTGGCAGCCTATGAAGAACAGAAGAATAATAAGGTGTATAGACAAAACTGTTATTTATTTAGATAGTATCACACTTATATAGTGTGAGGCAGGGGAATTGCCACCAGAGGCAGGGAGGCACAGACAGAAGAACTTTCCAAATGGAGGAGAGTGGGTTGACACAGCTAAAAGTCCTGCACAAGAGAACAACCGCTTTCTTGCGGCTTTCCTTAAGGAGGTAGATATAAATAACTTTGTTGTTCTATTTATAATCCCAAAAGTGAAGCCTGTGCCTTGTGCGCATTTTAAAGGCAAATCAAACACCTGTTTTAGGGGCGTTTTAAACGTCTTTATCACTAGTAGAATCAGGATGCAATAGCGCAACCGCGCAATTGTTCCATTGCTTAATCCCTAGATGGATAACATTTTTTCTAATCCATTCAGGATCTGCAACAGGCTGTATTATAGGGAGTAGTACTATAAAAGTGATGCTAGTTTAAGTTGATTTATTATTTGAGTCTTAAATTAATACCATACTTTATTCCCAATTAAAAAGGAAAAGGCTTGGATTCATCACATAAAAGTATGATTGTATAGACAAACAAAATCAAAGATAGCGCCACTGCGCCATTTCGATTAAAGCCTAGTTGCCGCAGCGCTGCTTTTCAGTGGGTTAGATTTTGTCATTACAATTATAAATCTACTACTGATCCAAAATATCTTTTTTCAACTATCTTATTGAGACTAGTGCTTAGAAATATGATTAATAATTAGATTAACATTTTGGAGATTCAAAAATGGCGCTGCGGCAGTGCTTGATGTAAAAGTAAAGCGGCGCTATGACATCCAAAATATTTGCAAGGCAGCGCCGCGGCACCTGGAGCTTTTTTTGGGTGGCGCAGGGGCGCTTTATGTATGATAGAGACAGTGCAGCGGTGCATGTCATTGGGTATTCTGAAGTAATGATCCAAAATCTATTGCCAATTGAATATATATAAATTTTATATTATAAAGTTATGACAATGAGGTTGCAGTAATTCTATTCTGTGAGCTCTGTCATGATTGGCATAATTGATTTTATACTGCTAATTTATGAAGTTGGCTGCTGTAATCCTAATCTGTGGGTCTATCATAATTGGCCTCATTGCTTGGGAAAATTTCTAACATATCCCCCCACTTGAACAAAACTACTTTATTTTTTCATTAGATGAATCCCAACTCCAGCAGCAACAGCAACAACAATATGCGCCAAGCCTACAACAAAATGATGGCTTCAATGGACAAAGTGGAGTGGCGCGCTTTTAAAAAAATACCGCACTCAGTTTGTATTGGTTTCTTGAATCAACTTTGGGCCAGTGACTATAAGTTTTGAAAACAGGACTGCACAACCACTGTGGCTGGCTCTGAGCGCAGTACTGCACCAAACTCCTGCACTGGAGATTTCCCTGATGAGGACTCCATGTTTGAGGAGCCTCTTCCTATCAGCGGTGCGCCTCTCAGTGGCAATCCTTCTGGTGCTCAACACCCCTTTCCTCAATGCCTTCCCTCTACTGGCACACCTCCCCCTACCCCATCTGCCATGCTCCGCACCTGCTGCAACTCTGATAATGTGGTGGTGGACTACCCCAAACTTCTTAGCAAGTTTGGGATCTGCCACCATGAGGAGACAATGTACAGCTTTTTACAGGCACTACATTCCAACAAGGATGCAATGACCCCAATTCAGGCAGGGGAGTTATACCACAGCCAGTACAATGCCTCCTGTTTGGCCGCTGAGGTATGTCTAGGGCTGCAGTCAGCTACCTTAGCCCCCAGTGAGATTTCCTCCCAACATGCTCATACCATTGCCATCTACAATGAGTATATTGACAAGGTAGCTTAGGTTTGGGCTCTTGAGCTTGCTGCTGACCCCTCCTTCCATCAAACCTTGGACTTGTCCGTCCAAGCCAATACCAACTGTTGCTTCTCTGCCACATTTAAGGCGTATCTTCAAGCTGTCACCACTGGAAATGCTTCCATTTACCTTCCTTTGGCTGCCTCAACTTGCCATTTCATGTGGTATCCTCCTTAGAGTTGCCAGCCTGGACAGCCCGGGTATGCTGGTTGTTGCTTAGAGCATTACTGCTTCCTGGCTTACCAGCTCTGCGTCCCCCTACCCCTATCCTATTCCTACATGGAAGATGCATTGATGGACTGCTTCACCATAAGTGCTGCATTCTCTGCTTTTGGTGACTGGGGCTGGTTGGTGCCAGTCAGTCAAATCCGCCTTCCCCTTTGCAACTGGTTGGCAATGTCCTGCAACTCCCAGTTGGCCTGGGCCCAAATGCTGGTGATCCTGGCTCACGTGCACCAGCACCTGAACAACAACCACTATACAATCCCCACCCACAAGCACCCAGTGATCACTATTCAGCACCCTGCCAAGCATCCCCACCAACTGTCAGGCCTCTCCTCCTGCTACGTCTTCCGCTCATCAGCGTAGAGGTGCCCCCAACATAAGGAATCAATCCCAATGAGCCTGCCTTTTCTTTTTCTTGCAATAAACTTGCTTTTGCTTATCCTCTTTTTTTATTGTTTATATTATTTTTTAGCTCTTATTTTTTTATTATATTAAGTTTTTAATTATTGTAGTTATCTTCTAAATTTAGTGCTTATAGAAATATTATTGATGTTGAGCAACTTGGGTTATTGCTGGTATGTTTAAAGTTACAGATAGATGTTAGCCTTGCCAATGTACTCTACCTAATCCTATTCAAGAGCACTACAGACTATAATATAATAGAGCTTTGAGGATAATTACGTTTATTGAAACTGGAGTACAATCTAGCCAGCAGCTGCAATCTATCCAGGTGTAATTAAGAGCTTGTTTTCATCCTTTCAGGTGTCTGTATCAATATATACTGCAACAACCCTTTTTTTGTCCTTTCAGACAGTTCTCAGTGGCTACCTTCACAATAGGCCCATCTTTGCTGGCTGCACCTATCCTGATTGGTTGTCTTTGGCATGTGTGCTGCTACTGGCCTTAGCAAGGCGTACATGACACTTCAGCTATAGCCTACGCTCTTCTTGAGCTAGCCTACTGTCATTTATTTATTGGCTGTATCTTACACAACTATTATTGCGCTAGGAGACTACACTGTATTTAGTTGACGCTTATAAATGGTCCCCTATCTGTCCTCCTACATTGGAAGGTAGAATTCTGGTATTCCATTTGCAGGGCTTAATCAGTGATCCTTTTCTGGCTGGCAATCCTTCTGCTTATTAATGCAACAGGTTGAATTGGGGATTATACACTGTATAATAGCAGAATTGATCCAATATCAACTTGTGGATTATCTGCTGTGTAATGCTGGCCCAAACCAATAAGAAACCCAATTATATGCTGTGTAATGCTGATCTGAACTTGGTATTTCCTAGTCATTTGCTTACCACTTGTTTGATATGCTCATATACGCCCATCAGGCTGCGTGGGGCTGAGTTGATACAACGTCCAGTAGGATGAAATGAGCAATATACAATTTATGACTTCAAGATTACATGCCTTGTAATCAATGATAAACACTATATTGGCTAACATTTATACGGTGTATAATTAGTATATCAATTATAATTTAGCTACTAATATATGGCGTATAATCACTACACATTGTAATGATGATCTAATGATAATAAAGTGTATAATTGTTGCATCTATTATAATAAACTAACAATAACACGGTGTATAACTGCCATATCAATTATAATAAACTATTGATTATATGGTGTATAATTACTTAACTTAATTAATTGATAACCTAGTGATAATACAGCGTGTAACTAATAAAGATCTGTGTGCAATGATTAGCCTGATTATTTGTGGTCAATCAGTCTAATCTCACAATTGATTAGTGGAGTTTTTATGTTGAGGATTTAAATCTTGCGCTACTGTGGCACTAAATATAAAAGTAAGGCGCTGCTGCGGCATAAAAGATGTTTGCAAGGCGGGGCAGTGGCACCCAAGACTTTTCCAAGTTGGTGTCACAGCGCCTTTTAATTGTTTAAGGCGGCGCAGCGGCGCTTAAAGCTGGGTAGTTTTGCAATTGAATTTGAGGAGTTTTGGTAACCTTATTTTGATAACAGACTTTTTATTCTGATTTGAGATAGCGTTTTTGTGATGCAGTTTTTTGAGATGCTGTATTAGAAACCAGTATGTAAAAAATAACTATTTAATAATTTTTATTAGGTTTTTTTTAATTTTGCTGATGTAAATCCTGACGTCATCTCAAATTTTTTTGAGATGGCGTCTTTTGAGATGGCATTTTTGAGATGGTGTATTGCACCAATTTAAGGCCTTCCACCATAGTTTTCTGGACATTTAATATGTGTTTGATGGTTGTTTTGGATGTGCCTGGCATCTTGGCCATGAGTGCCTTGGCAAACACCTTTTTGATTTTGTCTCCTGTAAGGACAGCAGCCTTCACTTTTGCCTTGACCTTGCGGTCAATATATTTAATTTTGGCAATTGCCAAGTTGAGGTCTTTGAGTAGTTTTTCAAGTTCTCTCATATGATTTTTTTACTAACCTTTCCATATGTTTTTATAGCTTTCACCCCAATAAAATCTGTTTTATTCTGATATTTTTGCCTTCTTGTTTATCCCTTTTTGTTTCCCATTTACTACAATATCCCATCTTTTACCCATTGTATATATGTTTTATGCTTAACTCTATGTGTTGTTTGCTTTGTGTTGGCATTGTTTCCTTAATTTCCATATTATTTTTGGCACTTTGCATTGCCCCTTGTGAAAATATTAACAACAATTTAGTGGTTGTCAAAATTTGAATTAGAAAATTATAGGTTAATTGTGTTTAGATAAAGTTGTTACTGATCCAAATTCAAAACCTTAATGATAAACTTTAAGCCAATCAGGAGCCAAGTGATAAAGTAATTGTTGTGACATAAAGGGTCATTTAATAATTCTTTGGTGCATGTGCACTAATTAATATGATTGGCTGGTTGTTTTACCATTGTGTGCCATTGCCGGTGTGGCAAGTTGTTGATAGACTAGTGCTAACCCAGCAGTTGATTGAGCACTAGTTCATCAACAACTTGCCACAGCAGCAATGTCACTCAATGGAAAAATAACTAGCCAATCATATTAATTAGTGCACATGCATCAAAGAATCATTGGGTGACCCTTTATGTCACAACAATCACTTTATCACTTGGCTCCTGATTGGCTTAAAGTTTATCATTAAGGTTTTGAATTTGGATCAGTAACAACTTTATCTAAACACAATTAACCTATAATTTTCTAATTCAAATTTAGCTGCTCACCAAATTGTTGTTAATATTTTCACAAGGGGCAATGTAAATGCTTAAAATAACTGTGTTCTGGATCTAGATACATGACATAGTAAATATATGATTTTATAGAAATAAGCTGAAGATAAAGAATATAGCCAACTATAAACAAAGAGAACATGAACAATTGAAATTTAAAAATAAAGATAATATAAATAGAAAATGCTTGGCAACAGGGGGTTTATTGGGGGTGGGGAAGAGTGATGCCTAGTAGGCAGAATAGCGCAGGAAGGAAGACGTAGAGGCAGTGCTGGCCTGGGGGGTCTGAGATTGGGTGGGTGGGGCTGGAAGGTAGGGGGTGGTGGTGGAGGGGGTAGGGTTAGGAGGATTTTGCGTGATGGCTGCCATATGGGTCATTATTTGTTAGATTAATCTGTTTCCTATTAACTGTGCTACTTTTCACTTTAAAATTAAACTGTATTAAAAGCTAGTAACAATCTTATTTCAGATACCATTATTTCTTGAAAGCTGATTAGTACAAAATGACATCATTCTAAAATGAGCAACATAAAAATACAAAAAAAACTGATATGATGCTTTTTGTTGGAAATTAAATTTTTGCCTAAAATCTTAGCTTTTTTAAAAATATTTAATTTAAAATACAATAATTTTTGAATCCCTCTTTTAAAAAGAGGGCAGATAGCTTTTTTGCATAATTAATAAACTTATATTAAATAATTTTGTATTTATTTTATAAAAAAATCTAGTAAAAAGTTAAAAAAACTAAAACTAAAATTAAAACTAAACTTTTATTGAAATTTCAGTGATCTCATTTAGCATAAGTAATTTATTCTTAAGCTAGATTTTATAGAAAGTATATAATAAGAACTTATAAGAGAGTAAAAAAATTTCTTTTCAAATTCTTAAGTATTTGATATTAATAAAATAGCTTTATACAACTATTTAATAAAATTATATTTTTATACTGTATGCTAGAGATAATATGTATACAAAATTCAAACATAAAAAAGAATGTATCAAAATCTTGCTTTATTTAATTAAATTTTATAAAGGTTAAAGTTTATTTAAACTAAATGGAAAATGATCTTAGCCATTGTATCTATAAAAATAAGATACAACTTTAATTATACAAGCAAATATTTATATGTGATTAAAAAATAACATTGTTATTTTGATAGATTTAAGATGTATAAAGTTCATTTTTTAAGAACTGTTAAAAGTTATAATAAACTTAAGTTTATTTAAAACAAAAGGTTTATGTGTTGGTTACTAGAAGTAAGCTAAATAATAATTTATAATTTAAATTTTGTTTACTGATTAAAATATCATACTTTAAAAGTTAATTAGCATATTTTATTTCAAGTAATAATTTTATAAGCTTACATTCAAAGCCAATTCAAGATACTAAATCAGTATTGAAATATAAAGTTTCAGCACAATTCTGAAAGCTGAGATTAAGGGCTTTCTAATGATACTAGTTTGAGCGAGATTGAAGTACTATTTGCCAAAATATCAACAGTTAACCAGAATATAAAAAGGGGTAAATAAACAATGATATCATACTTCAGGGGTGATATTGATAAATTAAGGAGATCAGTTGGGGGTCAGTTGGGGATTTATGCCTGTAGTGCAAAAGCTCAGCTAACATGGTATTTAAACAGCTCAACTTTACAGAAATTTACTTTACAATCCACACCTTTACTCCTCTCTGATAACTGCACGTCTATTTCCAAGCAAGAACTGCCTGAACCAAGCCAAGGAACCCAACCACTATTATTATGGAACCTATCAAGTTTGCACCTCAGGTGACACCCTTCTTCTCACTGAGGGCTTCTACTAAGAGAGAAAGAATCTCTATGCTTAAACAAGCATTCCTTTTTACTGCTGGCAATGATCTTAACAGCTTTGTTGAGCATTTCTTATTAAAAACAGAGTTTGGAAAAAGTACCTTCTTACCCATCATACAAAATTCTAAGACAGATGATTTCCTTAACAACCTAAAGGAATTGATTTTCAGAGTCCCCTGCCAAGCACCTTCCTTCCCTAAGAGCATTGGTTACATCAAGCTACAGTTTGAAAGAGCTTTGGGATTGTGGATTTAAAATGACAAAAAATGAGTATTCATATTCTAAAAAAATAAAAAAGGAAAAAATGATTCAGTAAAGAAAGAAAACATAAAAAATATTTTAAAACATATATTAAAAAATTCATTTCCAACCAGCCAACTCACTAAAAAATCCCCTGGATTAATTTATGAAGAATTACAAAAAGAGTTGAGTGAATACTCAACTAAAATAAAATACTCATTATTGAAAACAAAAAAAGAAATTTACGAAGATATGAAAATAAAAAACAATGTTTCTATTTCACTTTCCACTTTTTATAAGCTTATTCCTAATAATATAATTAAAAGCAAAAAACAAACTGATATGTGTAACATTTGCAACTTGAAAAAATCATTAGAAATGAAGAAAAGGATTTTAGTATAAAGAAGTTGTCATTGCCTAAATTTATTAAAAAAATTTGAATCTATTGACCTACATGAAAAGTTTTATAAGAATCAAAATAAAGAATTTATTAGTGATATAAATAATCTTGATGATAATTCATGTGTTATAGTAATATACTATAAAGAAAACTTTAAAATAGATGGGGGTCCTATAGAGACAAATAATTGTTTTTATGAGAAAATACCTATTTCTTTATTAGAATTTACAATTGCTTTTAAAAAAAATGAGAAAATCAAATATGAGTATCATGACTTTTTATCTGAAATTTTATCTCATGACTCTTTGTTTTCAGGTCAGCGTTTGATAAGTCTGCTTAAAAATAATAAATTTAAGAATATTAAAAATATTAAAGTTTGGACTGATAATGGTAATCATTTCAGATCTTATGAATTCTTATATTATATTTTTAAAGAGGTGCCTAAAATTATAAAAAGAACCATTAAGTTTAATAGATTTGTTGAGTGTCATGGCAAAAGTATTGTTGATGGTTATTTTGGTGTATTATCTAAAATATTTAAACAAAAGGAAAATGAGATATATATAAAAAATATAAATGATCTCAAAATGGTTTTTGAGAGAGAGGAAGAAAGAAAGGGTTTATATGAGTCACTTGTAAATAATTCAGATGTTTCCCAAAAAATCTTTTTTACATCTATGATAGAAAATCTAGGCCTAAAAAAAGCTGGCTTGAAGTCAAAGAATTTTATGTTAATATTTCATATCTAATGAAAAATAGTGAGCTTCATGTTTCACCTTTGGCGTTTGAGGATGTTAAGGAGTACTCAAAAATAAATTATTGTGCAAAGTTCTGCACAGATGACAGAGAAACAAAGAGAGCTGATACTACTAAAGGATTAGTAGGACATGTTCATGAAGTTGGACACATAGAAAAACTTATATTTCACATAGGGTAAATAGTCTTTTAAATAGAACAACTTTTTTTTCTAAAAATAACTAAGAATTTAATTATATGAGCCAAAGATAGGGTAATAGCAATTATAGCTTTAGGGCTGCTATTACTCTCCCATGCAACTCATATATTTGATTCTTGGCTTATTAAAATAGAAAAAAGGGTTTTAGCAAAAAATACAGTTAATATAAAATATGATTTATTTTTATCATTTGTATATTTTACACTTTTAAACTTTTCTTTAGTAAACTAAGCATTATATTAATGTTCAAAAAACATAAGTTTACAACTTAAATGATACCAAAGAAGTTAAAAGGCTTTGAAATGCTTAAGCTGGCGCCTTGGCTTAATCTAACAAATAATGACCCATATACTGCTTGTCATATTCCTCATCTGAAATTACCTTGATTGGCTGATAGGTGGCTGTGGCACAGGGTGGGAGGCGCTTATCTTTACGTGATTGGTTACCCATATTCACATGGAAAACCATTTATGAAAACAAGTCAGTTATCATTTGATGACTAAAGAGAGAATTGTGGTCAAGGACCCCAAGATAGAGGTCGTTGAAAGCCTGAGGGCAGCGCTCCCAGAGTGTATCTCTAATATTAAAGAACACAACATCACTCAGATGGATGTCTGTATGGCCAGCAGGGTAAACTGAGGCCTGGTGCCTGCGTTCCTGGATGACCTCAAGGGGGGTGGAATTTCCCTCCATCTGGTGGCTCAAGAAACCCTGGTGCTTGGAATTTGAGCTATCCCAGGAGTCAAGCAATTCACTGAGGATGTGGCTGTACTTGTAGCCATTGGTGAAATCTGGGTTTGTTCAATAGTAGACAAAACCCTTGGCTGAAACAGCCAGAAATGCACCAATGAACAACCCTTTCTTGATATTCTTCCTTCTATTCTTGGCGGCGGCTTTTCCTTGCTCACCAAAATTGTCAAACACAATTGATAACTTGTAGTAGGAGATTAAGATGATGTCATCTGTTAGACTAGTCAAGCATCAGACCAGGGTGGATTCATGGCATAATCATACAGGGAATCCTTAGCGCCATTGTCGTAAAATATGCAGCCTGGGTGCTGATTTCTACAAATAGTTAGTCTACTACTTTTTTATCTTAATACTATATCTGTTGTGGTATAGTGACAGCCTGGGTAAGGACAGAAGAATATAAGAAGATAATAAGACAAAACTGGTTTTTATTTAGATAGTATTGTACTTATATAGTGTGAGGCAGGGGAATTGCCACCAGGGGCAGGGAGGCACATAGAGGGGGACTTCCCTAATGGAGGAGAGTGGATTGGCACAGATAAAAGTCCACTGCAAGAGAACAACCACTTCCATGCGGCTTTCCTTAAGGAGGTAGATATAAATAACTTTGTTGTTCTATTTATAATTGCGGAAGTAAAGCCTGTGCCTTGTGAGCATTTTAAAGGCAAATCAAACACCCATTTTAGAGGGGTTTTAAACGTCTTTATCCCTAGTAAAATCAGGATGCAATAGCGCAATTGCGCAACTGTTCTGTCACTCAATTCCTAGATAGACAGCTTAATGTCTAATCCATTCAATCTGCAATATTTCCCTCCACTGGATTAGACAACAGGGTCAAGAATGGCTTGGCGTCTCTAGGTAGCAGCTATAGTGTTGGGGTCAAATCACATGTCTCGTTAGGTGGGGGTTTGTTGCCCAATCCTTGGTCATTGGATTTGTGGATCTGTAGGCAACCAGTTGTGTTTCTTGGCTGTTATTCAGGTGGTAGAACAGTTGGTGTGGTACTGGAAGAGTCTTGTTAGTCTCCAATAAACTCCTTGTTCTTTCATTCTTACTCCTCATACTTTGGTGCTCACTATCACAAACAGGATAACAACCCATGGAATTTTTTAATTAGGCTTTTGTTTTTTTGGGTTGTTGTCCTCATTGGGGCTTACTCTTGGTCACTAGGAGCAGCACGCATATACTGAGCGTGTACTCTAGTGATCAATTGCCCAGAATGGGGCTCCTTAAGGGTGTAGGAGTTGGGGCCAGTCTTCTGGATAACTTGAACTGGGCCTTGCCAAGGGGAGGCAAGTTTGGATTCACAGCTGTACCCTCTATTGCTGAATAAGTAGACTGAGTCTCCTACCAGGTAAGTGGGTAAGGTGGGGCATTTGGATGCAGCTTAATCTAGGTCCTGCAACTTATGGTTTAAGTTTATGGTGTAGTCCTCTGAGTTCAAGCAAATAAGAGTTTGAACCAGCTTGTTGAGGTATGCCTCTGGGGACACAGCCAGGCTGGGCTTTACCAAGGAATATAGTAAAGGGGGAAGCCCTGGTTGCTGGTCATAGAGCATTTGGAAGGGCAGCTTGCCAGTGATACAATGGTACCTAATGTTATATGCAAAGGTGGCCGTAGGCAGGAAGGTATCCCATTCAGTCTCATGTTGGTGACTGAGCTTCTGGAGTATCTGGATCAGGCTCCCATTAGTGCGCTCTACCATGCCATTTGTCTGTGGGTGATAAGGAGTGGATAGTGTCCCACAAATTCCCATCAGTTGGTTGAGGCAGGGGATGATATAACTGGTAAAGTTGGTATCATTGTCTGTCAGCAGAATCTGGGGACAACCATGTTTGTATATGATATTCTCCAGGTTGAACGTGGCTGTCACCAGTGCAGATTGGTTGGGGATTGCCTTGACCTCTACCCATTTAGTCAGATGGTCAATAGCCACAATGATGAACTTGTTTCAACTGTTGGTAGCTGGCAGGGGGCTCACTAGATCAATGGCTAAAGTGTGGAAGGCAAACCCAGGGTGTACAAGTCTGTGTTGGAACTTGGCAACCTTAGGACTCTCAATGTTGCAGTCATGACAGATGGCTATTGTATCTACTACATCAGTGTGCATTTCTTCCCAGAAACAGTGTTGCTGTAGCAGAGCTAACGTCTTCTGTATGCCACCATGACCAGTAGTCTTGTGAGCGGCCACCACTGAGTCCATGTATAGGGATGGGCGTATGTATGGTAGCCAAGAGTCTCCACAAAGCTTCAGGAGTTGTCCCTTAGAGACCTTGGTATCAACAGCTAGCTTCTTGAGAGCTCTCTGTATCTCTACTGGCTCCTCCCCCCACAAACAAGGATCCTCCATAAGCTTGTCATAGAGAATGTCAGCCATGTGGGATACTAAGGCAACAGTGGGAAGGCAGTAGAGACAGTCAGCATTCTGGTGGGCTGCTCCAGCTTGATGAATGATTACATAGTCATAAGCCTGAAGTTTAACGTACCAGACGTCCTTTGGGGTCCTTGAAGGTCTTCAGCCATTGCAAGGAGGCATGGTCTGTTACAACTGTGAAATGTACCCCATGGAGATAGACTCTGAATTGTTGGTAGGAGTATATCACAGCCAGACACTCTTGCTTGGTGATAGTGTAGCTCCTCTCATGAACGTTAAGCGTACGCAAGCAGTATCCAACAGGGTGTTCAAGTCCTTTGGAGTCCAGTTGGGAGAGAACACCCCCAATTGCGGTCAGACTAGCATCTGTATGAACCACAAATGGCTTGTCAAAGTCAGGGTAGGCCAGTACAGGGGCTGCAGTCAGTGTTCCCTTGAGAGTATTGAAGGCATATTGGCACGCTGGGCTCCAGAAGAATTCCTTATCAGCTCGGCAAAGCTGAAAAAGGGGTTTGCCCAGGGATGCAAAGTTGAAGATGAAGCAGCGGTAGTAACCAATCATCCCCAGGAAGACCTGCATGTTCTGCTTATTGCTAGGATCTGTGTTTTCTCAATGGCTTCCACCTTCAGAGGTACAGGGAAGAGTCCATGTTGGCTAATGATGAACCCCAAGAACTCAAGGTGCTCCTTGAAGAAGTTGCACTTGCGTGGCTTGAGCTTGAGCTTGGCTGCAAGTAACCTCTGGAAGACTTCCTCCAAGTGTTGTAGGGGATCATTAAAGGTTTGGGAGAACACATTAATGTCATCCAGGTAGACCAAGATACTGGTGAGTTTGAGGTCGTCCATCACTGCATCCATGGCCCACTGGAAGGTAGCCAGGGCATTGGACAGACCTTGAGGCATCCTTATGAGTTGGAATAGCCCTTGGTCAGTGATGATTGCACATTTTCCTTGATCGGCGGGAGGTGGATTGATCTGCCAGTACCCACTGATAAGGTCCATGGCGCTGAATAACTTGGCACCACCCAGTTGGTCCAAGGTATTGTCAATACGAGGGAGGGGATATGAATCCTTCTTGGTAACAGCATTCAGTTGACAGTAGTCAATCACCACACAATTGCTACCATCCTTCTTTTTGACAATCAGGAGAGGGGAAGCCCAAGGGCTTTTACTGGGGACCAGTAAGCCAGATCCCAATAGCTTCTGAAGTTCCTTGTTAGCCACAGCATGATTGGCTTGACTGCACTGTATAGGTCTGGAGCAGATAGATGAACTGCCTTGGGTGTCAATATGATGAGCAACATCTGTAGCCTTGCCTAGGTCATAATCATCCTTGGTAAACACATTCTTATACTGGGCAAAGAGATCCATAGCTTGATCCTTCTGCTCTTTGGAGAGGCCAGATAGGGAGTTGCGGCTTATGACCAATAGCATTAGTGGTTGCTCACAGGGTAGACCCAACTCAGAGAAGTCAGCAAAGGGGGTGGTCTCCTGCAGGTTGTAATGCTCTTCCAGCTGTATATAAGCCAGAAGTTGGTGTTTGGAGACAACCATAGCTTCACAACTCATGTTGGTCAATAGTATGAGTACCTCCTTCTCACTTGGCATGAGGATGCCTGGTACAACCCATGGTTCTAGTCTGGACGCTTTAGGGATGCCAAAGATTTCTCCATGAGTGCCAGCCAGTAGAGCCAGCAAGAGGCCTTTATTGTGGATCACCTGAGAGCCAGGTGGGATATTCACATTACAGGAGGTGTAGACTGGGATACCCTTGGCTTCCCCAATTGAGAGAGGTAGCACCTTGATCTTCTTACTACACAGTGTATAAGCAACTGGAAGCTCTCCATCAATGTTCTCCAGATTGATGTAGTGCAGACGTTTGAACACTTCTTCCAGAGGTTCCAGGTGTTTGTTATAGATGCAAGAGAAGACAGGAAGCTCATCCAGATAGACCAGGGCACATGAGGGCTTGAGGTCCCCCATCACAGCGTCCATAGCTTGTTGGAAGGTGGCTGGGGCATTAGAGATACCCTGAGAAATCCTGGTAGGTTGGAACAGCCTTTGGTTGGCAAGGATGGCACACTTCTCTGGGTCATCTGGAGGGAGATCAATCTGCCAGTATCCAGGTATCAGGTCCATGGCCAAGAAGAACTTGGATGTGGGGACCCAGTAGGCAAGATCATCTTGCATTCTCACAGTGAAAGAATCCAATGTTTCTGATTGAGAGGCAAAGTCAACCAGCAGAGGAGCATCAGAAGGCTCTGTTGTAAAGAAACAACAAGTGCCAGGGTCAGGCAAAAGCTTGTCAGGGGGTAGAGGAATGGGGGGAGAGGAGGGAGGTGAAACCACAAATGCAGCCAAGGATTTCTCCTTGTCCTGGCTGCTTAGTAGTTTTTTGAGTGATTCTCATTGTACTCCTCAATGCCAGAATCATCAGTAAATTCTTCCTTGCTCTGACTAGCCCGAGGTTTAGTTGCTTCATAACCATCAGGAGTGATAAAGGGATTGCTATCAGGTTCCCAGGGAGACTCCAGGGTGCCTGCTGAAGGTGCAATAAAGGAGATATCCTCTTCATTGCTTCTGTGACAGTGGTGGTAGTCAGGAAGGGGCAATGTAGTATGGATCTTCTGAGAGGGGGAACTATCAGCTTTAGCATTACCATGCAATTCCATTAGAGTATCAGGGGTACTAATTGCTGAGGCATCTTCAAGGTGCTTGCTTAGTTGGTCCTGAAGGTAGTCAAGGAGAGCACGTTGAGTATCCAACTCATCTAGCCACTCTTTCTTTTCCTGAAAGGCCAGAAGTAATTCCTCTTCATGAAATCCCATCCTTCTCTCTTGAGCCTTTATAGTATCCTGAAGAGCAGAGAATCCCATGGTGCAGATGTTATGGCTGTCTTCTGGCTTAGGAGCTTTCTGTTGATGATCATAGAACTCCAGGGCAACATGCTGATTCATCTGGGTGGGTAGCAAGGAAGAAAGTACATGTTCTATCTTGCTCATCCATAGAGCCATTCCAGAGTGGGAGTGAAAAGCTTCTGATATATTTTGAGCAAGGTTTGGGGGGCCAGAGCAGGGGCCAGAGCAGCTAACAGTTTGGAGGGTGCCAGAATTAAGGGAGATTCTATCAGGAGAACAACCAGAAGAAGGAGGAGGAGAAGATTGATAGCATACTTCCTTCACCAAGGCAAGCTCCAAGGAGCAGGAGACGTGGTTCATGCCAGCTGCTTCAGCCATGGGGTCAGGCTGGATTAGTATCAAGGAGGTAAGGGCCTTTTCAATGGAGTTCATCCAGGAGATCATACTTGACTGGGAGCTGGCAATTTTCAAAAGTTGTTGGCAGTTAGGCAACCACTGGCTTAGTCCTGGTTGACCATAGGAAGAGCCTTTGAGTCTACCAGATAGAGAGCCAGAAGCAGTGAAGGTTGATCCTGGAGTGGGTTGGGCAGAAGGAGCCACAGGTCTAGGCAAGGACATCTCTCCCTCCACAAAAACAGGGCCGCAGGGGTAGGAAGAGAGGAAGCTGTGGTTTGAAGAAGCCATGAGCGCCAATGCCGTAAAATATGCAGCCTGGGTGCTGATTTCTACAAATAGTTAGTCTACTACTTCTTTATCTTAATACTATACCTGTTGTGGTATAGTGACAGCCTGGGTAAGGACAGAAGAATATAAGAAGATAATAAGACAAAACTGGTGTTTATTTAGATAGTATTGCACTTATATAGTGTGAGGCGGGGGAATTGCCACCAGGGGCAGGGAGGAACAGACAGAAGGACTTCCCTAATAGAGGAGAGTGGATTGGCACAGCTAAAAGTCCTTTGCAAGAGAACAACTGCTCCCACGCGGCTTTCCTTAAGGAGGTAGATATAAATAACTTTGTTGTTCTATTTATAATTGCAAAAGTAAAGCCTGTGCCTTGTGCGCATTTTAAAGGCAAATCAAACACCCGTTTTAGAGGCGTTTTAAACGTATTTATCCCTAGTAAAATCAGGATGCAATAGCGCAATTGTGCAACTGTTCTGTTGCTCAATTCCTAGATAGACAACTTAATGTCTAATCCATTCAATCTGCAACAGCCATCCTATTGGTTGCCGGCAACATTGGTAAGAATCTGTATTAAAGCCACCTTTCTGTGCATCCAGAGCTGTACCATGCGCTTGGAAACTCATATGTTGTGGTGTTAAAGTTGTTTGCGGACCTGGGTCAAGGGAAGCTTGGGGTCCTGCTGCAATAGATCAAGCATGATTGGGTAGGCTTCTGTGATTTGGGACTTGGGGGCCTTCTTGGGCTTCTTGGCTGTCCCAATCAGATTCCCCTTATTCATCAGGTTGTTGAATTCCCACTTGACTGTAGCTCAGATAAATTGCAACTGGGCAGCAATCTGATCCCAGGACAGACCCTGCAGGTTCAGTGCCACAATTTCTTGAAGAATCTGAGCAGTAATAATTCTGTGTTTGGGGCGCTAGGCCGGGGGAGCTGAAGCCTGATTGGCTGTAGGGGGGCAGGTTAGCTGATGGCAGGAAGTTGTTCCAAATCAAGGTTGCCATCCTGATTGGTTGGTTGACAGGAAGCTTGTGTGAGGTGGGTACAGGAGCAGGGGCAGAGCTAGACACTATATGGCCACTGAACAAGTCAAAGCCATAGGGGTTGGGGGTCAAGTACAGGTCAGCTTCCTTGTTACCTGCCTCAAAGGCTTGGGTGTAAACAGGTGCCTCCATGTTCTGAGCCTCACCTCCACAGAAGTTGCCTTGGCTGCTGCTGGCTTGTTTGCTTGTACTGTCAAAAATGTTGCTAGTAAAAACCATTGTAAAAAAAACCTAGGATAAAATCACTAAAAGTAGAAGTTTAAAATTTTATGATTTATTTTTATTGTAATCTCAAGTCCATATTTGGAAGGTTCTCAAAACCATTTAATACAAATCAGGATCCATGAAAATGAATAAAATGCCTATGTTCCTAAATTGGATAGCTGTTGATTGGCTGTTAAACTGTTATATTTCTATTTTAGGCTGCTCATACTAAACATCTTGTGTGAGTTCATTTTATTTTGTGCTTGTGGAATCTTGCTTTTAGATTGCTCTAATTTTGTTTCATTTTAATCCTTTTGTTGGTGCCTCATATGAATCCTGCTTGAATTATAATATATTCCGGAATAGCATCCATCCATCTCACTTGTTGCACCAGTTCATTTTGTTTGTGGTTTACATTACACTGCTTGACGTTTGGGTTAATTTTGTATAATGGGTTAGTGAAATTTTATTTTTTGTTTGACAGTTCATTTATTAACCAAAAATATTTAAATTATTTGAATCCTGAATCTTGCACAACTTGGATTTTGTTCAAATCTGAAATCATTTCATTTAAATCTGAGGTATTTTTTGTTGTTGCCATAGCTTTTAAAACTACTATACTAGGCGGGCATCCCCACCATGCACCTGTACTTCAGCAGGAGCTTATCCCTCTGTGAGCCTGTATCAATCCTGTAACACCCTAGCAAACTCATTTCCTACAAACTCCCTTCCCCTATCTGTTATTTCCAGATGCCAAGTTAATCTCTTCCACTCCTCCGGGGAAGACTTACTGGTGGCAAATCTTCTACAACTTTGACAATAGGTATCTTCTTCCCCTTGGCTAGGGTAAAAGATATTGGGTAGCTCAGTCTTAGGGCTTGTACTTTTGATCACTGGAAAATTTGAGCAGGGGTTGTAATAGGCTTTTATTCACAGTCAGAAGGAAGATATCATTAGAAAACTTCTGATATAATGCCTGGGTAATGGAAACAATATGGGTTTACCAATACTTGGAGTCCTCCAACACTCTCTTAGACTCCTTTTACTTGGTCTTGGGCTCCTGATCCTTTATCTTGGGCTCCTGTGTTCTGTCCTAGCTCTGGCTCCTTATCCTTAGCTCTAGCTGCTTTATCTTGGGCTTCTGTATCTTTAGCTTGGTCTTCAGCTCCTTCTGTAGTCCTTGTGGCCTTTGTAATACACTTAATTCAGTCCCTGAAGAGTCTCAGACAGCTCCCCCTTTTATAGCTCCTTGTTTCAGACCAAAATCTCTCTCAGAACTCTTGTTTTCTAAAGCTTAAACTATCCAGTTTTTTTTTCCTCTAAAATTTATTAAACTTTAAAACTTACTTCAGCCAATGAAAGCCCTGAATTTTCTGCTTCTGCTCCTCATTTTTTAGGCTTTAACTCTCAAGTTAAAACCCTCAAAACTGTAATACCCAGATACGGTAGGTACTACTTGCAGCAGGTATGGCAGGAGATTGGAAAATTGGAAGCCAGTCAGAGCAGTGACAATTGGATAGATGGTCATCAACCAGCAGAAGACCTTGGCATGAATGTTGTATCTCCCAAAGCTCCCTGAAAAGTAGGTCAACACATAGTACATGGAGGTGTACACCACAATAGACAGGGTGGAGTGAGGAGACACAAGGGGAGACCAGGAACCAGTGTGGAAAGAGTTGAGTTTCCCAGGGTCATAGTGAGGATCATGACTTAGTCCTTCTGGAAATGGTCCAAAGAACTCTGATCCCTGTTGATAGCCTCCAATCCCAAGGCAAGCTGTAAGCACAGCTGTGAAGATGAGATTATTCATCTTCCTTGGATTGGAGGGGGTTGGCTGGGGCAAACTAGTTAAAGTGGACTTAAGGTTTAAGTAGGATTAGCTTTATTGAGGGTATTAAACTCAATAATAGCACAAGCTATTAATGAGGAGGGGTCCCTTATTTATAGTGCTTCCCACTGTGCAAAGTTTTGCAAGTGGGAATGAGAACAAGGGATTGGAGAACCCAAAAGTTTGGAAAATGGGATTGGGAATTGGGGTTTGAGAAGGTGGCTAAACTCTTGTTCTTTGGCAATCAGTTGGAGGTTTGGCCATTCTTGACTAGAGCCAATGATCTCTGCTGGGCATGGATTCATATTATGGAAACAGCTCATGTGATTTCCAAAAACTATTTTTGTCTTGGAAGGATTTGTTTGGTTGGGGTTTGGTCTCAACCATGTGACCTGGGGTTCAGGGCCCCATTGGTTTTGTGTAGAATTGTTGTTCATTTTTTGCACTTGAATTTGGCCCTCTTCTGGTGGCCAGGAATTGTTTTCTAATTTTTGCCCTGTTTCCAGGGACTTATTTGATTGGCTGCATTGGGTGGGATTTTCTGATTGGCTGGAGAGTGGGAGCTGGGACCCAGGTGGGTGGCTGGCAGCCAGCTGGGACCCGGGAAGCAAGCAGGTGGGTGGGCGGCTGGCTGGCGGGCAACTGGATGGGCAAGCAGGTGGCTGGTGGAAGGCTTGCTGGCAGCTGGCTGGGCAGTGGAGGTTGGCAGGAGGCCCGCTGGCAGCTGGCTGGGTGCTGGGAGGCTGGGAGAGGGTGCTGGCGGGCGCCTGCCCAGATGATAAATTATTCTGGCAGTTATTAAGTTCCATTTTTTCCTCTGCTTGATTTTTATTTCCCCCAACTAAAGGGGGAAAGTCTTTATTGAATTTGGCATCTTTAACAGAAAATCCTTCTATTCTTTTCCAACATTGCCCTCCAGTAAGAATTTGGTTTATGTCAGGAATATTCCTGACATAAACACTGATTAAATAAACTTTGGCTTGCAGCCAAACATACACCTTAATTCAACTGGTGTGCCAAAAAGTTTACCTGAATGACTTGCTCTTGACTATGGTTTGAACCCAAAGCTTTCTTGCTCCAGGTAAACAACTTCTCCGGGTTTCAAACGGTTTTGCCGTGATTCCTGTCATGTTTCCCGGGCAAATCTTGAACGCTTCTGCCTATGTTTTACTTTGGGGAATTTCAAACCATCAATTCTTCAACGTTTCTCCAAGTTTCTCCACATTCTCTTCAACGTTTTGCACCTTCAAACTTGCCCAACGCTTGCCTCTTTGCCTCTCCTAGTTATTCTTGGCAAAATTTGCTTATTTGCCTTCACAGTTTCTCTGTCCTATTTCTGGCCTCTTTCTGGCTCCTTTTTACTCAATTAAAACTTAATAAATTTAAAGTTAAAACACTGTAAATAAATTCTTTCTTTCTCTTTCTTATTATTTATATGATATTTAATTTGTTTCTATCATATCCAGGTAGTATTAAATCACTATTTAACTGCTACTTTTCCTTAATATTTCCTCTCCTAAGACGCCAAAATCAGCAATCTGGCTTCTATATCTAGCCTGACTAGTCCTTCTCAGTCATTTTATAGCTTCATAGCTAGTCCTGCATTAACATCTTCTGGTCCTTTGGCCAGTTCTTCAACCAAATCTTCCAGCTCTTCAGCTTAAGCAACAATCAGTCCATCTTAGTCCACAAACAGCTCATTCCAGCCTCAAAACAGCTAATTTCCATCATCAGTCCTCTGGCTACTCCTGAATTATGATCAGCTACTCCTGCATAATGATCTTTCAGTCCTTCAGCTCATCCATACTAGGAAACACCTTGGTTTCACCTGCACAATGAACCTTTTTGGTTCCAAACTTCAACATGAACCAACAGTTCCTCAACTAGTCTTCACTGTGATCATACAGTCCTTCTTACTAGTCTTCTCTGCTGATCCCAAACTATGAACCACCTCAGTTCTTTATCTCAGTCCCCATTACCAGAGCCTGTAGACCCAGGCATGAGTCTACATTAAACTCGTGTTTGAATGGGCCCTTGCAAGTGGTAATCCACTTAGGTCATCCAACCATAGATCATCAAAGTTTATGCCATTGTTTTTACTCACCCAGGTGATTAAGTCTGGGCTTTCAGTTCCAAAGTAATCAGCTTTACTTCCCAGAGGCCTGATCACACCAAGTTCTGCAGCTGCTTCCCTGAGCAGCCGCTTTGATGACACCTCTGAGAAAATCTATGCCCTCCAATGCTCACTTTGGGTTCTCCCCAAAGCTCCCATAGGGACATAAACAAGGACACCCTACCACTATGTTAGGTAGGATGCTTGCTCACAGACCTCCTGTAAGCTTATTAGGGTACTTAGAGCCCTCAGAGCTCTTCCCCTCCCTGGAATCCCATGCTACCCGCCAGGGGTCCAAAACTTACAGCCCTGGTAGCAAGTCCCCACCATACTGGCACACTCTTCTACCCTGGCAGCCTGTGTTAACTGCCAGGGTCAAAAAATCTTCCATCCTGGGAAGCACATACTACCCACCAGGCTTTACCACTCCCCACCCCCAAGAAGCTAAAGTTCACTGCTGAGCTATCTCATTCTTCACCCCAAGCATCCACAGTTCCATGCTGTGTGAAGACCTCTAGCCCACAGCAGCCAATATCTTCTGCTGGGTGGGGACAACATCTTCCCCTAGTAGTCTTTACACCTACTAGCTAGGCCTTACCTTCCCTAGTAGCCATCATTCCCTACTAGGTCTCTACCTGCAACAAACCAACAACACATTGTCAATCTTCAGTATGGTGTCTTTATTTGAAGCCAAATCAACCCTCACCTTCAAAATTGTTTACATGTGGACCATCACAGCGCCTCTCTAGCCAAATCTAGTAGAAATTATTCAATCAGGTCCACAAGGTAGTCCAGTAGCCTTCCCTGCAACTAACCAAGACTTGGTATGAATCCAATCATAAGGTTAGGATTCCCTGTTGTGTATCTGTGTCACACCTCAGAACACAATAAACATCCAGGTCAAGCTCTCTGGACCAATCATGGCAGGGCTCAGCCACAGTGTCATTGCTGGTCTTGACTGGCTCTGGCACAACTGTCACTATATTGACTGGGATATGTCTGTAATCACCCTCAACAGAAATGGGGTGGGTTCCCAGATTTATCCTATCAAAATGAGCAAGTTACTCCATGACACTGTATTTTTCAGACTCACAGAAACGGGTACGTACAACTTCAATGGGGGAAGCTTGACTTTAATCAATGCTCAGTTGAAGTCATCTGCGCCAAACCACCTGCAGCCCCTCCCTTGACTACCTCACCTCCACCAGCCCTTGCTGCACTCCTCAAGGAATACAAGGACGTCTTCAGTGAAACACTGGATCAACTGCCTCCTCCCTAATAAATACAGCATGCTGTCTAATTGCAAGGGTCACTGCCCAAGGCACGTCCTCTTTATTGTCTGATGCCCAAGGAAGACAAGACTCTTTGTCAACACCTTATGGATGTGCTCAATAAGGGATTCATTTGCCCCTCCCTCTTGCCATATGGGGCTGCAGTCTTCTTTGTATCCAAGAAAGATGGGTCCCTTCAATTGGTAACCAATTACCACGCTCTAAACAAGGTGATTGTCAAAAACAAATACCCCTTACCTCTAATTGACAACCTGTTTGATACACTCACAGGTGTGAAGGTCTTCAGTAAGATCAATCTCACTGCAGGGTACAATCAGGTCCACATTGCACCAGGGGATGAGGCAAAAACTGCCTTTCATACACGCTACAGGTTGTTTGAGTGTTGTGTCATGAACTTTGGAATGACCAATGCTCCCTCCACCTTTGCCATGTTGATAAATAAAGCATTTGAGGATTTGATTGGAAAATGTGTTGTTGTGTACCTTGAAGATATTATTGTCTTAAGTCAAGATCAAACCACATACCTTCAACACCTCTGTGCTGTCCTTGACACCCTTTGGAATAACTAGTTGAAAGCTAAACCCTCTAAATGTGAGTTCCTCAGGTCAGAGCTCTTGTTCCTTGTGCACATCATCTCTGCCTAATAGATAAAGCCAGACCCTGCCAAAATCAAGGCAATCACAAGCATGTCACCCCCCACCAATGTGGGCCAGGTGCATACCTTCTTGGTCATGGTTGCTTATGTGCAAAAGTTCATCCCCAACTGCAGAGAACTAATTGCACCCCTCACTGAACTCCTAAACACAAAACAGCGCTTTCACTGGACCCTTGCCAGATATCAAGCCTTCAAGACATTGAAGCAAAGACTTACAACTGCAACTGTATTGCAGTTCCCCAGTTGGAACCACCAATATGAACTCAAGCCGGATGCCTCTGACAGAGCCATAGGAGGCATGCTAAGGGTGGAAACTGACAAAGGTGTCTTCCTCCCTGTGGTGTACAAATCCAGGAAGATCACCAACTCAGAGCAACGCTACCCCATACATGACAAGGAGTTAGCAGCAATTGTGCACTGGGTTGGGAAATGGCACTGTTACCTGGAAGGTGCCACCTTTCCACCCCACTTCCTGAAAGATCACAATTTTCTCTAGTACTTCAATACACAGTCTCGCTTGACACAACACCAGGAAGGTTGGGTCAAACGCCTGTCCCCCTACCAATTGTGCATCAAATACAAACCTAGGAAGGAACTTGTCACAGCTGACGCCCTCTCCAGACTATATGTAGTGTCCATCACAGGAGACAACGGCTTAGACCCAGACTGGCTCATGCTCTACCTACGTCCTGAAGCTACCTGTTACAAAGGTCTTAATTCTGTGACTATTTTCAAGCTGAAGAACAATGAAAGCCATTTCACCACTGATGCTGGTAACATCTGCTGCCGGGCAGAGACAGGTGAGAAGATGCCTTATATTCCCACCACACAGCAAGGGGATACCTTACTACACTACCACTACACTTTGGGTCACATCAGAGGATGTGACTTCTTCAGTATCATGAAGTGTAAGGTTTGGTGACCTTGTATGCGCCAAGATATCTTGGACCTCCTTGTAACATGTGTGTTGTACAAAAAGAACAATTCTAAAGCTGCCCCTCCCAAGTCTGTTCTGCCCATCAAAGCCATGGAGCCCTTCAAACAGTGGGCCCTTAACATTATTGGGTCCCTCCCCAAAGGCAGACTAGGCAAGAAGTACATCATTACAGCCATTGACTACTTCACCTGTTGACCAGTAGCATGGGCAACTACTAATCATACCACCACCACCATCACCTGCTTCATTGGTAAATAAATTATGACCCACTTTGGGCGGCCCAAACGTCTTATCACAGATGGTGGACCCAAGCTCATAGGGCATGTCATGAAGGTGTACTGCACCAATAATGCCCTTCAAAGAATAGTCATAACTCCCTACCATCCTCAAGCCAATGGACATGTAGAGCGCCTAAATGGTTCACTGGTTCAACTGATTGCCAAGCTCTCACAGGAGCACCCCAATACTGCATGGACTGAACACCTGCCCATTGCCCTACTTATCTTACAAGCAAGAATAAACAGGGGCACTGGGTTCAGCCCCAGCGCCTTAGCTTTTGGAACCCCTGACAACTTGACGGGGTAGAACAAGGGAAATTATGATCCACAGTTCCCAGAAAGCCTTCCTTGTCAACTACTCCCTCCCTGAGCCAGTGGCGTGCTAAAGCCTGAGACATTGAACACAAGAAAATTGAGGGGGGGGCAAAACACCTTGAGACAAGATACACTGTAGGTGATCCTGTCTATGCCCTCAACCCCAATTCAGCCAAGTTAGAACCCAATCACCTGGGACCCTTCAAAATAGCTGTGGTCTATGACAACCACACCTACCAACTTGAAGATGCTCAAGGAGACACCAAAAAGCTTCACCACAATTGCTTGTACCCCTGCTGTGCCATCCCTACACAAAAGTTGTTTGTGCAGATCTTCCCAGATATCCCAAAAACTCTGATCCTGGTGTCTGAAAACAAGCAGGAGGAAAGGGGGTGTTGCAACTGAGTTTCCCTCCTCACCTACCAATGTATCTTACAATACACAGGGGGCGCTCATTGAGTTGCCCCTTGACGTATCTAACAACATGAACCAATCTGATGACAATATCAAACTATGGGTACTTTCTCTTAATTAGGAGTGCTGCCAATTTGACCTGTTGATCCCTGCACAAGTTATTCCTTGGCTTCAAACCTTACATGGAACACGCCACTATGCCACCCCCTGTGGCCTTGTGGCTTTCCCCATATAGTATATTAATCACAATATTCTACAATAATCAATACATTATTCTATTCATTTATGTCCTTTCTATTGGACTGTTATCTTCCCCAATCAAATACTGAACTCTAATTAGTTCAGTTGCAACAGAGGGGTCATCAAATTTCATGTGACTTGGTGCTCTGTCTTGAATGTCTTTATATATGGTGATATATTAGCCAATAGTTCCTGACATCTTGAGCTTCTTGAGGTTTTGGGCTATCATTGTGAAATTATCTTTGAGTGCAAAGCTTTTAATGAAGGCCCTTTTGAATATGGCACAGTTTTAATTCTGGGTTGGTCTTAAACCATTCACTAAAAATTTGGCAGTGAATCCTATAACTTTAAGTTATATTTTTCCAGATTATTTAAGAATAACCAACTTGTTTGCACTTGGTTTATGTGCTTTTTAATCCAGAGGGTGGTGTTCTCTCAGAGTAAGCCATCAAAAGTGCCTATCTCTGGAGAGTAAAGGCATTAGAATACTACAGGAGATATCTCAGGTGTTTTTTTTGGTTTGGTTGGTTCAAGATTCTTCTTGTGATAAGATAATTAGGCTTTTTTATGGGTACTAGAACATTTTTGAATATAATGTATCCTTTGGAATGACTTGTCCTTTCTCATAGGCTCTTCATTTAGTAGGGTGTTACATTTCATGTTTTCCTTTTTGATTTTAATCTTTATCAAGTTAGGTAGGTTTAGATAAACTACCTGTTATGTCACTATTAGACATATAGTAGTTTTCAAACCTGTTGAGATAAATGTATATTGTTCAGTTTAGAACGCATGAACTCAGCCTAAAAAAAATCAAAGTGGATCCAAATCTATTGTAATTTAATATAAATTCCTTGATTTTGATTTTTTTAGACTGAGTTCATGTGTTCTAAACTGAATAATATATATTTATCTCAACAGGTTTGAAAACTACTGTATACTTTTTGAAAATATATAATACAAGATAAGAAAAGATTTAAAAGAGAATTGATATCTTTTGACAAGGAAATCTATAAAAGAGAAGTAAGGGGAAAATGAGATAATAATTTTATTAAATAATTGATTTGGATTTTAATTTAAAGATATATTGTATTGATCCTATGATACTAATGAGCAAGTATCAAGTCTGAGTGAGAATGATAGTGTGGCTGACTATCATATGGCTGAACTATCATTGCAGAAAGGGAAAGGACGAGGTTCATCAAATATGAAATGTTAGAGGGTTTGAATTTGCTCTCTCAATACTTTATTAAAGTAGAAGAACAGAATTATATAGCTAACTGATAAGTCACAGTGTGGTCATGTAGATTATGACTGACATGTAATCAAAAGACCCAGACTCTTTTGGAATTCAAGGGTTTAATCCTGGTGCAATATCTGGATTAAGTTTTAGAGCCACCTTTACTCATCAATTGAGTCATTTACCAGGGGAGCAATTTCTTGAAAAAGAGTAATTAAAGATTTTGTGACAGTGTCTTGAATTAATTTTATGGTTCATCTTTTGGCAATATACAAAAGGCTTTGATTAAGTGCTGATGTGAGTTTATTTAATTAGGCAATACATGGCATAAATTTGAGATGGTGTAAACAATCCCCACACTATGTATTTTGTCATGTAAATAAAGTTAGCAGAATAAGGTTTTATCAATTTGACTTGAGATGGTGAGATCAAGATACCTAATGTTTGACATGCTGTAGTGAAAATTTATAATTAATTATTAATTATCCCATTGCTTATTTTTACTTTTTGGCCTTAAAAATTGTAAACATAAAAAATATCTTAAAATTAATTAAATATTGTTTAATTTGATATGCCTTTTTGAGATGCATAGCTTACCATCTTCCTGTCATGATTCCAAGATTCAAACCAGTATTTAAGAAGCAAGTAATAAATATTTATTTAAGAAAACATTGAGTGGCCTAAATTCTTCAAGATTTTTGGTTGCCCTACTGGAACTAACCTACATGCTTTTTTTGATGCTTCAAAGGATTGGATGTAAGGATGATCTAATTCAAATGGCTGGCTTGGCTTTATGTATAAAATTTTATATTGAATCAACTCAATTGAAAGTTTTACACCTTGAGTGTACTCAATCTGACATTACAGCTAGACATATTGGCATCCAAACTCACTTATATAAGGCAAAAAGTAGTTTGACAGACATAACTTTTTGCATGTAAATTTTTTTGTTAATGAAGGTCGACATATTACATAAATTCTGATGTATTACTCCCATAGGAACTTTCATTTATGAAGATACTTGAAATGACTTATAAATAATTAAAGAGTTCTCAATTAAATTACCAAAAATTACACGCCCCTGCAATATCTTGATAAAATAAATTAAGATTTTATTGAGTAACTAAAGGGAAACTTAAGGATTTCTTGATAAAGCTGAATATCAATATAGTACTATCTATCTGCCGGTTAAACAATTTCATCTATTATTATGTTTAGAGTGATGATAGAAATTATAATAATAGTTAGTAAAAATATTATGGTATAGAAGAGTAAGGGGTCCAAAAATTTACTGATCTAACTTTACGTCAAACCAGTACGGGTCATTGGTAGGTTAGTTTTCAACCAGCAATAATCCAACCTCAGTAGGTACTTCATAGGTCTGGATATACCCGTGCACAAGGATACCCTTATCTAAAGATCGAATCGAACCCAATCTTAGTAATTTTAACTCGTCTTGTGGTATTTAATATCATTTCCTGTTCGCAAAGCAGACCAAAATCAACTCGGCTGCGATTTAGAACCAATTAGCGTAAATATTTATGTTTTTGCTGGGTTTTACTCCATATATATCGTTTTGCCTTTTAAGAGGAGGACTCTTAAACCCTATTCACAACCAGCCTGAATTTTAGATGTGAAATGATAAAGAATAGGATTGCCTCAATTCGAGACGTAAATTTTTGGGAACTGACCGATTTTATAAAATCTGGATTTAAAAACGAGTCAGAAAAAATCAACTAAAAATCCAACATATGGAGGTTTGTGGATAGCTTAAAAGCTTTTGGGGGATAATGGGATATTTAGTTTGGGTTTTGTGCGCTGGAACGTGAAACAAACATTATTCGGTCTCATTGGATCTTGGTGGTGGGAAGTATCATGATATAAAGGAGAAAATATGATTTTACAAGGTTAAAAATGGATTTTGATCTTGTTAGGATTTCAAGGAAGAAAATAAGCAACTTTGGGGCTTAAATTAGCATGCTTTTAAAAACCTATCAGGGAAAACTTAGATATAGGAATCAAATAAATATGAGGCTAAAAAATGTGTGGTTTCACATCCAGAGCTGAAATCACTGTGTGGCAAGACCTTAGTAAACAAAAAATATCATTAAAGATTTAATTCAACATCTTTTAAGATAAGTTAGTTCAAGAGAAGCTAAAGATAACTAAATATAATTAAGTTAAGTCACCAACTGAAAAAAATGAAAAATGAAGGCTTGTTAGATAAAGTGCCATAGATAGTGCCATCTTAACTGACATTGTTTGATCCTAGAAATCCAAGAGATAGGGAATTCAGAGCAAAAGTAAGTCTATGAAAGAATACGCTGACTTAAGTCAAGCAATATACCATAAGTGAGTTGTGGTCGAATATGTGAAAACTCAGACAGAATATCCAAGACAGCTATTTAAAGCTCATAAATAACAAAATCAAACAATTTAGTGTTTTTTTGACCAAAAAAATTATTTACTATGTCACCTATTTTTGGGAATTTCTGATGACTTAGTCAAGAGAACTCCCAATCATTTTATCAAGCATTTATAAAACTCATATAAGCTGGGTTGAAGCTCAGAACTACTGCAGTAGTTCAACAAGCCCATAAGTATTTTTGATGCACTATTTTTGAATTTTGGCAAGTATTTTTCAATGAAACTGGAGCTCCTGTCAATATATTTTTGCTTTGACTCTTTGAAGTATATGTCATTGATTTGCAATGTCTGTGCTTCTGTATGTGGTCTTTGTAACCAAAATTGAAGAAATTGTTAGACCTATTTGCCAAATCATTTACTTGAAAATCTTGTTTCATTTTACTAGGCTATTACTTTATTGTCATTTATTTTAGTTTTTGTTGATTGCCTACTCTAAGTGATTTTTCTTAGAGTTTATCATCTAAGAATCTCAATACTAATAAATGTATTACTTACCAATGTTATTATAATTTGTTTCTGTATTCCCCATTTCTCAACACCTCTGAGTTTCAAAGCGCGTCCATCATTACATAAAGTAACCCTAGAGGGGTAGGAATCTTTAAATAAAATAACCATAACTAGTATTAACACAAGGAATTAAAAATTAACTATAATTAATTCTTTAAGTAGATTTAAAAATGTAGCTTTTTTGGTATATTAGTTTTCAAAGCTATGTGATATAATACCCAAGAATGTGGAGAGCTACTCTGGACAGGTGAGGTAGCAAGTTGCCAAGTTAAAATCCTATTAAGGCTGTGACCATGGGATATACAATCATTAGCGTATAGAAGACCTTGATATGGATGTTAAATTGGCTGAAATCCCTGGCAAAGTACATCAAGAGGTAAATAAAGAAGTGCATTTGGCCAAAGATGTGGTGAAGCAAGGGGTGTTAACCCCCAAAATATGAGGTATTACTTGGTCCAGGTAGAAGAGCAGGTTGGCAAACTGGAATCTGGCAAGGGCCATTATAATGGGGCCAGTGAGACATGTTAGAATATGCTAGTTGTGGTTTCTCTTTGTAGAACATGTCTTCAGTGGTACCAGGCATGGGTCTATTCTGGTCAAAGGCTGACTGATGGCCCTCAATCCCAAGGCAAGATGGGAGTACATCTGAGAAGCTGAGATAGTTCATCTTCTTTCTTGGGAAGAGGTAACTAAAGCTTAGTAGTCTGTACATTTCTTTTATTGGATAAAAGTAATTTACGTGATATTAATCAAGGGGATATTGTCCTCAATGATAGCACAATATATCACTGAGAGTTCCTTACATATTTTTGCAACTGAACTAATTATAGTTCAGTATTTAGATTGGAGAAGACAAAAGTTCAAATAGAAAGGACAAGAATAGAAATAAGATGTTGTTTACTGGAGAATATTGTAATTAATATAACATAGTGGGAGTGTCAGAAATGACAATTTGGATGCTCCTAAATCTCAAAATATGGAATCAGAGTCAAACCCTGGACAAAACCCTTTGCAGACTGCCAGAATCATAGGCTGGGAACACAATAACCCACTACTAATTGATGAAGTTGCTGCCAGCCCACCAGGACCCAAACCCTTAGCTGCCCCACAGGATTCTGCAAGCAAACAACCAGTGCAAGATGCCAGGAATTTCCCTGAGGTGCCAACGCCTGACACCAGCGGTTTGTCTGGTGAAATAAAAAAATTTCTCCCTGAAAGTTATTCTGAACTCCCCCAAAGTTCCGGGGAAGGCACTGAACCCAAAGAGGCACCCAATACCCAAATCAATAAACAGGAGGATTCAAAGTCTTCTCACCCCAAAGTGGCCAGTGGCAAACCGCCAGTGCTGAGCGCCATACTGCCATCCAAGACACCCGATGCCAACCCGCCCAAGCCCGGAAAACCTGACCAGGTAGTGAAGCCTGGCAGCATGGTTTAAATACCTGCCAGGCCGAGATCAACCCCCATTGTCATTTTTAAATAAAGGTTATGAGATATTGGTTTCCCCAACTATTGCCGTATTTTATTCTTGCCATCTTCCAGTTAACCCCAAGATTGTCTTCCCCCTGCCAGTGTCAGGATTGACAATTCTCCTCCTCTGGAACCCCAGGCCCAAGAGCAGGAATCAAACCTGGAACCTGGATCCCCTGGCCTGCCAGGCCTATGAACTGCGGGACCGCCCGTCCGCATTTTTCTGGGGTTGAGCCCCCGCAAGCTGACACTGAAGATGATGGCCCATCCAGTGAAACAGATCAAGCCAAGGAAATTATTGCACCAAGTGGAGTGCCAATCACGACACCTAATGGAGGCGCCAAAGCAACAACTATTAGCTTCATGAGTTTGAAGTCTACACCAGCAACCAATCAAGAGCCAACCCAAGGAAGAGGCACCAGCCTGCAACCCGGCCCCATGACCACAACACTAGAGAAAGATAATCAGATAGCTAAATTGGGAGTCTCAACCAATGAAAGAACTCCCGGGCCAAGTACCATTTTTCTGCCTCTAGACCCAAGTACCCAATTCCCCCGTCCCTGCCTTTCCCAATGCCCTGATGATCCCCCCATGGAAAATGTTAAGTTTAGAGGTGGGGTACTATATAGACCCAAGGACCCTGCGCTCCAAACTTATTGCCATTTTTGAATAAAGGTTATGTTACTTTGGCTTATACAGCTATTGCTGTATTTTTTATTTGCTGTCTATCAATTCAGTTCAAGATCTCCTGGCCCACTGCCTGCAGTTTTCTGTTCACCTGGTGTACCCTTTGGGCCCGTTCACTTCACTGATTATCCCTTGAAGCCCAAATACAAGGACTATACACCAGAGAAAATCCTCAAACTTAACCTGTTAGCCCGCATCCAATCCACTATTAGATACAGCCGCCAAGGCCTGTGGATATTCTCTACACCCAAACTATTTAGAGGAAAATTCAACTATCTCCCGGCTTATAATATCTACATGGAACCACCTGTGACACCCAAACTAATGCCAGCCTCTTCACCTGACCTTCCAACCAATCATACCAGCAAGCTTTTTGGTATAGTTTACATCACCCTCACAGGGGTGGTGGACACCATTGTATCGGCCGCCAGCCTGTGGTCTTGGGTGGGGAAGTCTGCTTCCTACCTTCTAAAGTTAGCTCCTCTCTTGTGGTGGGCCCTGCCCGCAAAAACCCCAGCCCAAGTTACCCCAAAAAACGGCGGGCCAGCTGCCTGAGACTGGATCCCTGACAGTTAGCCCACCAGCTACGTACTGCCCGCCAGGTGCCCCCTTTGGTCCTTTCCATTTCACAGAGTACCCCTTAAAGCCTGAGTACAAGGACTACACTGCTGACAACATACTAGCTCAGGATCCCTTGGTCAGAACTACCAAGTTAACCAGATACAACCAAGAAGGCCCTTGGTACGTTATCAAAACCTGCCTTTTCAGAGATAAATACAACTTCCTTCCTGCCTACCAAATGGACATGGAACCACCTGTCATCCCCAAACCAATGCCTGCCTCCGCCACCAAGCTCCCACCGGACCATACCAACAAGCTTTTTGGAATTATATATATTACTCTCACGGGAGTAACAGATACTATTGTCCCAGCCACCAGTCCGTGGTTGTGGGTGGGCAAGTCAATGTCCTACCTCATTAAGTTAGCACCAATCCTTTGGTGGGCTCTGCCCACCCAGTCCGCAACCTGCCAGTTACCAAACACTAGTGAGCCGGCTGATCAGGGTTGGTTCCCTGACAGGGAGGCCAAAAGTCTATCAGGGGGTGGCACAGCAGGTTCAACATAAGGTTTGGGTCAAGAATAACTTGATTAAGAGATCAGTGTGTCCAATTGACAACACTCCTAATTAGGAGATAGTTCCTGCAGTTTTACATTGTGCTTTGATTGGCCCATACCTTTTCTCACATCATGGGGCAACTGATTGAGTGCCCCCTGTGTATCTTGAGATACATTGGTAAGCAGAGGAGTAACCTTGGTTGCAAAAATATAGTATGATTCAATGATAAAAGTTTTTTAAATATAGGGGAAACACTGGACTGAGGGCCCCAAGAGTCTAGACTGGGATTGTGAAGGTTTGAAATTTAAATTGGGGTCAAACTTCAGATCTTCTGTAATAACCATTGCATGGCTTCTTTCTTCTTGAGAATGGACAATCAGGTCTTTAGAATGATTGTTAGGGCTAAAAATAGTCAACTCTTCTTCCCAAATCTAAATTTGATTGTTCCTTGGAAGTTTGGCTTTGGTCTTGGGCCTGCATGGCCACCTTATTTGATAATAAATACTGGGTGCCCCATTGTCTTTTGGGGTCTTGGCCTGGGGGCCTGACTCTTATTGTCTACCCTGGGGTCCTGGCTGTGATTGATTGGAACCCTGGAACCAGTGGGGCTTTGGCTGGCTTGCAGGTAGCTGAGTAGGCAGTCTAGCAGTGCCCTGTTCCATGGGTAGCTGGCAGGCAGAGCTGGCGGCAGGCTGACACACAGGTGGCTATGTGGCTAGTCTGGTAGTGGCCTGTCTCATGAGAGGTTGTGTGATGGCAGCAGTATTTCATAAAATGCTGTCCCTTTTATTTTATGCTTCTTGTTAGGACCCAGAATGCCCTAGACAATCAGCTAGACTCCTTAGAGATAAAGCAACCAACAGCATGGGAAACATTACCAACTGCCTTCTTGGGAGGAAACCCCCCTTCCTGATTAAAAATGGACTGGGGTTTGTGAGGCCCATGTGCTGCTAAGCCCTGGCATCAAATCTAAATACAATTTTGGGCTCATTTAATACAGTAGTTTTAAAAGCTACGGAGACAACCAAAAATACCTCAGATTTAAACAAAATCCATCTCTCAGGTTAAAATATACACTCTGTTAACAGGGTTTATTGTCGTTAATGGGCAAAATGAGTCAACACAGCAACAAAGGGCTCACACACAAAGCAAAACCATTCAAAATACAATCCAAAATACATTGATTCACAAACAAAATGGTGTGAGTTGACTTTTGGTGTACATATGCTTACTATGTGAATTGGTGACAAAATACACCCAAGCGTGATGTGTCAAAACTCAATCCAAAAACAAAACACAATAGCAACTCACAATGTAAACAAAATCACTCAATCAGTTTGTGCAATGGGTTGTAATCAAGAATGATACCAAGGTATCTAAAATAAGATACAAGATCTGAAACATAAATTTTAAAAATATTGTATTGGGTGCTTAATTTGACATAAATCTGGGAAAATTGGTGGAAATTATTTCAGGTATTCTAAAATGGGCGCTGTAAACCAGAAACAACTAATTAAGAAATAAAAAATCTATAATTGGGATATTGGGTGGGGAAAATATTAATTGAATATCCATATTCAGATAAAAGCAAAAAATAAAATTTGGGATTAACTTAATTGAAATTTATTTAATATTTTATTAAATTTTAAAATGGAAGGAACACAATACCAGAGTACCAATACACCCGTTGTGCGCCGTGGTTGTGGTTGCCCCCGCAGGTCAAAAAATAGAGTTAGTGCAACCCAAGTGCCTACTCAAGGAGGAGACGGGAGAGGAGAGTTCCATAGTGACGCTGCACTGACACAGCCAGTTCAAGGAGCACAAGCTGCTAGGGTGCAGAGCATAAACTCTCAGGTCCCAAAGCTGACCTGGAAGCCAACCAAGGTCACCACTACAAAGAAAGTTAGAAACAAGGAGGTAGAACTTACTTTGTATGTGTTTGATGTTGTGTACCGGCAAGAGTTGGTCCCGTCAGCCATGCTGAAGAAGGTGAAGCCTGTAATTGATACTAGCTACAAGCCCTACATCAGTGATGGCAATCAGGAGGATGACAAGGAGCCCCATTTCTATCAAACTGATGAGGGACAGCTGGTGTTAAAAAAGGTTGCAGCCTTCTATACCAAGGTACCTATGCCCTGTGTTGTGCCCAATGCCAACAAATCAATCCCCACCACTAAAAAGCCCGCCCAGAAGCGCATCCCTGACATCAAATGCATCATCCTGCTTAAGCTAATGCAGGAATTGGGTGATTATAAGGTGGCAGCGGCCCTTGTTGGAGTGGATCCCAAGTACACCAGCAAGACCTTCCAAAAATTCATCAATACTGGTTGTGTCCTTGCCGCAGAGAAATCCTTGTGTGTTTCTACCATGCTCACCAAGGAGCACAAATGGGCAATCTGCCAGTGGATCACCTGGGACTGCCATCTTGAACTGGCAAATATACAGGCTATGATTAAATCTACTTTTGGGATCAAGGCCTCAATTTCCTTCTATTATCATTTGGTCAAGGGAATGCGCTTTTCCTGGAAAAAGCTCGGGGTATCCCCCTACAACAGAAACAGCCCAGCCAATATTGACGTCCGGAAAAACTACGCAGAGGCGTACACTACCCTCAAAGCCAAGGGGATAGTCAAATTTTAATTATATTGAAAAATCAGCATTTGCCTCATCAATGTGCAATGAGTATGGCTATGTCTCCAAAGGCTCCAATGACGGGATGGCTTGGCATGCTGCAGTCCGCGCCACAGCCTACTCAATGGTGGCTCTCCTTGGTTAAAAGGGGGTTGAGCTTTATCAAATGATATTAGGTTCTCACAACAGCTGTACCTTCTTGTCATTCCTCTGATTGGTTCAGGAGCACCTGAGGCGCACAAGCCTGGGCTTCACCAATATGATTGTGTTGGACAATGTTGGTCTCCACAAGGTGGCTGATATTCTTGAGGAATTCCTAATGATCAACACAAGCATTGCAGTGGGCCTCCAGCAATTGGCCACGGCAAATTTGCGCCTTCTCTTCCTCCCCGCCTATTTCCCCTTCCTAAATCCCATCAAGGAAGTCTTTGGGTGGCTCAAGCAAGTTGTCAAGCAAGGAACCCCAACTGGGACCAAGGACCTCTTTAATTTTCTGCAGGCCAGGATCCATAACCTCCCAGCTGAGACTGTGGCCAAATTCTATGGCCACGCTGATTTGTTCATCCCCACGTGCCTTGCCAAACAGCCAATCTAATAAAGACTTAGCTTGTCCAACTTTTTTATATTCTCTTATTTACTATTCAAGATTTATTAATTATCATTTTATATTTGGATGTTTCCACGCCCACAATCACATTCAGAAGATCCATCAATAGATGTAAGTAATTTATTTTATTTTATTATATATTAGTTTATTATGCCATCTGAGGTAATCCTAAACGCTCAATACTGGATTACGCAAAAAATATTTAAATCACTTTGGTCAAATAAATATAAAAATCAAATTAAAAAAATTAAATGTAAAATGCACAAGTTAGAATTTATATTATTAACATATAATTTTATGCTTTTATGATAAGTGTTTCTGCAATATATTTTGCAAAACTGGTTTGCTGAAATAAAAATTATAAAGATTTATTATAATTAGAATACTATAAATTGTAATAAAATTTATTGGAATCATGTTTTTATTGTGTGCGCCTTTAGTGGGTTCTTTGGTATGTACCCACCCCGCAATAGAGGTGGCACACAACCTTCACTGCCACACTGTGAACAGTGGATACACCCTTATTGGAATACTCCCTCCTGCTGGTGAAAGGCAGTAGGGTCAGGTGGGAGTGAAGCAGCAGCTTTTCATGCAGGGCTACAAACCTGTATATCCCATCCAGGACCAGGGCGTCTTGGATTACATGATCAACCAAGTTATATCCAGGGGGAACCTTCTTCCTGTCAAGTGCGAGCCAAGCCTTGTTGATTCCCAGAAGGACCCTGTCCAGGTCCTCTACAGATGCGCCCATCCCAAAGTAGAATAGGAACCCCAGGTAAACAACCAGATGAAGCCTTTGCCCTGCAAAGGCTTCTGTGAACTCACACAGTTTATTATAGACTGCACTGATCTTCTTATTGTGCCAGGTCTTTGCAAAGGTCAGCTCCATGGCTGCAGGGAGCCCCATCTTGTTGGCACTTCAGGTCAACCCAAAGTCTCAAGGAGGATCTTGGTCTTCTTTACGGCTGTTGCGTCTGCAAAAGCTAATTTGCCCACCGTGTGCCCAAAGTTCTCCAACAGGTAAGATATGGTGTGCTCCACCGGGAAGCAGAAGCAAGCAGCCGCATGAGCCTGGCCCATCTCCGGTACATTATTGAATAGGAGCGTTGCCAGGACGTCCCAAACAAGCTCAATGGAGTTTACACAGTAAACTCCACTGAGGGGTACCGGGTCCAGGCGGACCAGTTGGTCATCCTTGTAGGCAGTAACTGCCCACTCAGATGCCCCCTTGGCATGCATAAGTTCTGCCAACACCTCCTGCAACATTGGAAAGGACCCATGGATACAGTCCTCCAGCTCCTGCACAGCAGGGGGGACAGATACAATTGCTTTGCCACATGAGTGGCATAATTTGTGTAAAAGGTGGCCAGGACAAAAGGGACCAGGACTTGGCGGAGTTTGCTGTCTACATTTTCTAAGAAAAAAGGTAAGTTTTTTGAAAATTTATTAATTTTGTTTTTTAGGCTACCTTCTTGTATTTCTTCCTTGCCCGCAGCCTCAGGCAGTTTGGCCATTCTTGGCGCAATCAATTGCACAGGAAATTTGGTATCCTCTGCCCTGGAACACTAGGCAGGTTTGAGATGTTCATACATCTCCAGGTCATTAACCCAGACAGACAGCGCAGAAAGATTATATGCCTTAAATTGCAGGCCCTCAACCACAGTTTTTTGAATATTTAGTAAGCGCTCAATTGTCTTCTCTGGGGTGTCTGGCATTTTTGACATTAGCGCCTTTGCAGACACCTTGTCAATTTTGTCCCCAGTGAGGACAGCAGACTTCACTTTGGCTTTGACCTTGCGGTCAATGTCCTTTATTTTGGCAATTGCCAAGTCAAGATCCTTCAGAAGCTTCTCTGATTCTCTCATTGATTTTTTACTAACCTTTCCATATGTTTTTATAGCTTTTGCCCCAATAAATTCTATATTATTTTGATACTTTTGCCTCTTTGTTAATTCCTTTTTGTTTTCCCATCTACTACATTATCCCATCTTTTTACCCATTGTGCATATGTTTTACGCTCATCTCAATATGTGTTGTTTGCTTTGTGTTGGCATTGTTTCCTTGATTACCATATTATTTTTGGCGCTTGACATAGCCCCTTGTGAAAATATTAACAACAATTTGGTGATCAGATAAATTTAAATTATAAAATTATAGTGTTAACTGTTTTTATATAAAGTTCATACTGATCCAAATTCAAAACTTTAATGATAAACTTTAAGCCATTCAGGAGCCAAGTGATAAAGTGATTGTTGTGACATAAAGGGTCATTCAATAATTCTTTATGTCACAACAATTACTTTATGACTTGGCTCCTGATTGGCTTAAAGTTTGTCATTAAGGTTTTGAATTTGGATCAGTAACAACTTTATCTAAATACAATTAACCTATAATTTTCTAATTTAAATTTAGCTGATCACCAAATTGTTGTTAATATTTTCACAAGGGTATGTGTTTAAGTGCTAAAAATAACTGTCTTCAGGATCTAGATACACAACATAGTAAATATATGATTTTATAGAAATAAGCTGAGCATAAAGAATATAGCCAACTATAAACAAAGAGAAAACAAACAATTGAAATTCAAAATAAAGATAATATGAATAGAAAATGTTTGGTGACAGGGGTTTATTGGGGCAGGGGAGAGTGATGCCAGGAGGCAGAATAATGTGGGAAGGAAGACGTAGAGGCGGTGCTGGCCTGGGGGGTCTAGGATTGGGTGGGTTGGGCTTGTGGGTTAGGGGTGTTGGTAGTGGGGGTGGAGGCAGGAGGATTTTGCGTGATGGCTGCCATATAACACTTATTGTATTCCTCATTAGTCATTGGCTGGATGGGCTGGTAAGTGGCAGTGGCCCAAGGTGGAAGGCGCTTATCCTTACGTGATTGGTTGCCCATGTTCACATGAAAAACCATTTGCGCAAACAAGTCAGCCACCATCTGGCAGCCAAAGAGAAAATTTTGGTCAAGGACCCCAAGATAAAGGTTGTTAAAATCCTGAGGGCAGCGCTCTCATAATGTGGATCTCATGTTGAAGAAGACAACATCAGCCATATGGATGTTGGCGTGACCAGCTGGGTACACGGAGGTCTGGTGCCCGCGTCCCTGGATGGTCTCAAGGGCGGTGGAGCTATCTTCCATCTGGTGGCTCAAGAAAACCCAGTACTTGGAATTCAAGCCATCCCAGGAGTTGAGTAATCCACATTGGATGTGGCTGTATGAGTAGCCATTGATGAAATCTGGGTTTTTCCAATAGTATACAAAACCCTTGGCTGAAACAGCCAGAAATGCATCAATGAACGTCCCCTTCTTGACCTTCTTCCTTCTATTCTTGGCAGCGGCTTTTGCTTGCTTGCCAAAACCATCAAAAACTATTGACAGCTTGTAGTACAAGAAAAACATTATGTCATCTGTTAGAATTGTCAAGCATCTGACCAGGGTTGATTCAATTGCAATGTTGTATGGGGAATCCTTAGCGCCATCCCATTGGTTGTCGGCAAAATTTGTAAGAACCCTAATTGAAGCCATCTTTCTGTGCATCCAGAGCTGCACCATGCGCTCAGACACCCAAATGCCATGGTGTGCAAGCTGCTTCCGGACCTGGGTCAAGGGAAGCTTGGGATCCCACTGGAGGAGGTCAAGCATGATTGGTTATGCCTCAGATATTTGTGACTCAGAGGCCTTCTTGGGCTTCTTGGCTGTCCTGATCAGATTCCCCTGTTCATCAGGTTGTTGAATTCCCGCATGACAGTAGCTTGGGTAAATTGCAACTGGGCAACAATCTGTTCCCAGGATAGACCCTGTAGATTCAGTGCCAGAATTTCCTGAAGAATTTGGGCAGTGATGATTTGTTGCTTGGGGCGCTGGGCCAAGGGAGCTGAGGCCTGATTGGCTATAGGGGGGGCAGGTTGGCTGGTGGCAGGAAGTTGTTCTAAATCAAGGTTGCCATCCTGATTGGTCGGTTGATGGGCAGCTTGTGCGGGGGTGGGTACAGGAGCAGGGGCAGAGCTAGACCTTGTGACTACTGAACAAGTCAAAGCCATATGGGTCAGGGGTCAGGTACAGGTCAGCTTCCTTGTTACCCGCCTCAAAGGCTTGGGTGTAAACAGGTGTCTCCATGTTCTGAGCCTTGCCTCTATGGAAGCTGGCTTGGCTGCTGGCGCTGTCAAAGATATTGCTGTTAAAAACCATTGTAAAAAACCTAGTATAAAATCACTAAAAGTAGAAATTTTAAAATTTAATGATTTATTTTTATTGTAATATCAAGTCCATATTTGGAAGGCTCTCAAAACCTTTTCATACAAATCTGGAGCCATGAAAATGGATAAAATGCCTCTGTTCCTAAATTGGATAGCTGTTGATTAGCTGTTAAACTGTTATTTTTCTATTTTAGGCTGCTCATACTACACATCTTGTGTGAGGTCATTTTGTTTTGTGCTTGTGTAATCTTGCTTCTAGATTGCTCAAGTTTTGTTTCACTTTAGTTCTTCTGTTGGTGCCTCATATGAATTCTGATTGGATTATAATATACTCAGGAACAGCATCCATCCATTTCACTTGTTGTGTCAGTTCATTTTGTTTGTGGTTCTAACTACACTACTTGATTTTTGATATAATTTTGTATAATGGGCTAGTGAAATTTTGTTTTTTGTTTGACAGTCCATTTATTAACTGAAATTTTATAAATTAATTGAATCCTGAATCTTGTGCAACTTGGTTTTTGTTTAAATCTGAGGTATTTTTGGTTGTTGCCATAGCTTTTAAAACTACTGTATCAGGAAATGGTAATTTGGGAGGGCAATTGTTTGATTGTGCAATCAGGAGCTTGATTGCTTGTGGGTTCTAATAATAGCTGTAGCTCCTTGGCATGCTGCAGTCTAACCAAAGTTCCTTTTATACCAGCCAATGCCCTTCCACCCCCAGGTCCAAGTGTGAAATTTCCAAGCCTAATCACAAGTATCACTAAGAATGATGCCACCAGGCCTCTGGTGGCACAAAAGGCTAAGTTTCCCCCAGTAAGTATAAATAGTGAGAGGGAGAAGCCTTCCTCACTGTTGAAATCTTTAAAATAAACAACTTTATGACCAGGGCCCATTATTTTACTGCATGAATTATCTATTTTTGTACCAATATCATTATTCTGTTTGCATCTATTTGTGAATATACTACACAATATAACTGCACCTATCTGTCCCCCTAGTTCTGCTCCTGTCACTTTGATTAAGCCATCTTGCGCCCTTGACTTGGAGTTCTTCCTTCCCCACCATCTGGATCTCTCTCCTGGCCACCCTATAGTGACCATTCTGCCTATCATGAAGGAGATTGCTATTACTCCCCCCCTGCCCAATGTGCCTCCTGCCCAAGATTTCAGAAAGTTAGGGTTTGTTTATATCACAGTATTGGGGCTGGCTGATCAGGTTGTGCCCTATACTGGAAGGTGGTGTCCTTGGGCTACAGCTGTGAATTACCTTGTCAGGATAGCACCAATTGTGTACATGGCCTTCCAGGCCCAGTCTGCCTCCCATGTGGGATTCCAGCTGGACTCTGGTATGGGCTGTGACACCAATGTTGAAGAACAACACATCACCCAGGTGAAGATCAGCATGCCCAGCAGGTAAAATTGAGATGTTGTGGCCGTCTGCTTCAATCTTCTTGGAGGCCACTTCAGCGCATTCTATTTGATGGCTCAGGAAGATTTTGAAGTGTCAAAACAGCAGGCTCAACCCGCCAGCAAGGTTCCAAAAAAGCGGGTTTGTAACCCGCAATCCAATTACCTGGCCACTCAAAGCCAGACTAGGAAGTCAACTTGAACTACCAAATCTAACAACATGAACAGATAATGATCCTTTATGATGGATACCTTGTTTTAGCGCTTGACTCACTACCAGGATCAAGCCACCCCCTCTAATATCCAGCTGTGTGATTGTTACAATCATGTTCCTGTTATCCTTGATTCACATTGACTATATAATCACTATCTCTCAATAAAGATTATTATCTAGCTTATAAACATTTTCCCCTTTGTAACTCTGCTAAAACAGCACAGTTACGTCATTGGTAACACAGGTAGGTTCTCCATCCTACCTTACTTTTAAAAAATCCACCTGTTGCCCACATGCGCCGCGGCCAACAAATCTTGACAGAATTATGTCTGGCCTCCTGCCTGACTGGACCCCATACACCCCTGGTACCAAGATACCTGATGGCTTTGTCCTGTACCAGAACACAGTGATCCCACTACCCGCCTTCAAAGCCATGTCTGCACAAGGGCTCTTTCAGGCTCCCTCCTCTATTCCGCAACCAACCAACAAGAACACCATGCCCACCTACATAACCCAAAGACTACAAAGCGCTGCCTTGGAACCTTTTGCCAGGGCCAACAAAAACAACGCTGCTGCATGGATCCTGTCTGCCCAGAGCAGGCTGGCCCAGATGGAATGCCCACAGCAATTTTGGATTGTGGAAATCTCCATCTGCCTGACCCACAACGCTGGCACCTGGTGTGATGAGTGGCACAAGGAACATGCAGACAAGAACTGGGATACCTTCAAGTAAGACTTCTTAACAAGATTTGTGCTTAAGGATATGGCGCTCATGATCATACGCCAAGTAAAGAACCTAACCCAGACAGGCACTGTGAAGGAACTCACCCGAGCCTAAGAGGAACTCCAACTTTGTGCACCACCTGACATGGCCTTTGACACCCCAGCCACACACCTCATGTACTACAACGCCCTCAAGCTTCATGTGATGAGACACGTGAACCTGGACCAAGTGACCAATCTACAAAGCCTGTACCACAAAGTGGAGAAAGCAGAACAAACCTCCAACGCCCTCCATAAGGCACAAACAGGAAAACAAGAGAGACCCAAAGATTCTCACACAGGCGGGCGCTCTACTAGACCACCCATGGAAACAACAGTAATAACACTAACCATAAATCCACAAACTCAAGCAGACATGGGAATGGGAACAATGGCCAGTCAAATTGTACCCATTTCTGTATCATTGCCACGCAAGGCAATCAAGATGAGGGAAAAGCGAGGGGAGAGCATTAAGCAATCCAAGCTCTCCCCACACAACTCCTGACTTGCCCAATGATGAGTACCAACCTGAGGACGTGGACCAATGTCCAATGATCCAAGTACCCTCAGAGAACTTGATACTGTACACCATTGCCAGACATCCCAATAAACTGATGTCCTATCCTTTCTGTTTTTGCAGTTACACAGGCTCAGCACTCCTGGATTTGGGCGCGTATCAAACCCTAGTCAACAGCAGCTTTTTAGATAAGTTCAAGCTAACCACTAATCCTTTGCAGATTAAAAATGTGGCCCTGGCTGATGAACACCACAATGCCATGACAAGGGAAACTTCCCCCTTCCCTGTCATGCTTGAGAACCTCCATTCCATCATCCAAGGTCCCGTCATTGACTTCCCAAAGTTTGACATTGTACTGGGGTTGGATTGGTTAAAAAAGAACAACCCTCATGTAGACTGGGCAACCTCAGTCTTGACCATCAAGCGTGAAGGTGTCAACTATCAGATCTACCCTGACTCAGTGGATCAACTCCTAAGCAATCACGTCTTTGTGCGCATCACAGAGACCCTGGACAAAAAGGAGAACCTGAAGACAATTGACTGGGACTCATGCCAGTACAAGATCAACACTTCAAAGATCACCAGGATACCTCCACATCTCAGGACCACAAAATTGTGGCCCGCCATCCAGAAATCTTTAAAGAAGCGTTACCTGGGCTGCCCCCTGAGAAACGCATCCAACACTCCATCCAACTCAAAGGGGCTATCCCCAAAGCGCGCCCTATCTACAGGCTGACCCCAAACAAAGACAATGCCCTACGCGCCTATCTCAAGGAGGCATTAGAGAAAGGCCTTATCTGCCCCTCACAGTCTCTTTTTGGGGCTGCTGTGTTCTTTGTGGCCAAGAAGGACAGTACTTTATGTCTGGTCACAGACTACTGAGCCCTAAAAAAAGTTACCATCAAGAATTGTTATCCACTACCACTGGTTGAAAATCTCTTTGACGTCTTGGGAGGAGCCACAGTCTTCTCCAAGATTGATCTGACTGAAGGCTACAACCAGATTTGCATTAAGGAGGAAGACATCCCCAAAATTGCTTTCCGCACTAAATACGGCTCATATGAATGTGTGGTGCTCAACTTTGGCATGACAAACGCCCCGTCTACCTTTGTGACCTTCATGAACAAAGTATTTTCACCACACATAGACAAACATACCCTAGTCTACCTGGAAAACATCATTGTCTACAACCCCTTGGTGGAACAGCACCATAAAGACCTTGAGGCAGTCTTTGCTACCCTGGCACAACACAAACTGTTAGCCAAGCCCTCCAAGTGCCAGTTCTTCCGCAAGCAATTACCCTTCCTGGGACACATAGTCTCAAAGGACGGCATCAAACCCAACAGTCAAAAGATACAGGCCATATGCAAGATGCCGCCACCCAAGGATAAGTCAGAACTCTGCATCTTCCTGGGGATGGTGGCCTATGTACATTGCTTCATACCTGACTGTGGCGTTTGACTGCCCCCTTATCCGCCATAACAGGCGCCAAATCCAAGTTTGTGTGGACTCCCCAATGTGACCTCTGTTTTAGACACCTTAAGGAGAAGCTCACAGCAGCTCCCATCCTGCAATACCCCAAACATGACAGAGAATACCAAATGGAAACCGGCGCCTCAGATGCATCCATTGGGGGAGTCTTACAAATCAAGAATAGTGATGGTGACTTCCTGCCTGTAGCCTATGAATCACAAAAGTTGACAGATGACAAGTGTTGATACCTTATCCACAACAAGGAACTGCTGGCCATTGTGAACTGTAGTCAAATGGTGTTGTTATCTGGAACAGCAGGAAGAATTCACAGCATTAACTGACCACAAGTTGCTTATATATTTCAAACCCCAAGCAAACCTATCTTGCTGCCAAGCCTGCTGAATGGAGCTCTTGGAGAGATTCAATATGCTCATACAGTACAAACCTGGGCCCAAGCTTGCCATGGCAGACGCTCTCTCACGCCTATATGTCTGTGTCACAAGAGGTAGAAATGGACTCAATCCAGACTGGCCTCTCTTGGTACTACAAACAAAGGACAAGGATTTCCCCCCTGGTACAACCAACATAACAAAGGAAACAGTTATCAAAAACAAACACCTATTTCCTGACGTCTACAGGACCCTGCACAGAAAAATGTCTGACAGTACTACCATTCCCTATATACCCACACACCAGCGAGTAGACACCATCCTGTGCTATTACAGAGACCTTGGACACACCAAGAGTCAAAACCTGTATGAGTTCCTTAAGCACAAGGCCTGGTAGCCAACCTTATACCATGACGTTCAGGAAGTCCTAGACCAATGTGAGGTATGCAAAAAGTTTTACAAAAAGCAAAACCCCTCCAAAGTCAGTACTACCTATCCGCACACAACTACCCTTCAAGGTATGGGCCCTTGACGTTGTTGGCCCCATGCCAGGGAAACACAATGATAAGAAATACATTATCACTGCCATAGACTTTGCTACAAGATGGCCAGTAGCCCAAGAAGTAAAGGTGCACACTGGCAATGAGATACAACAATTCATATGAAGAGAGATAATCAGCAAGTTCAGAAAGCCAGAACTCCTGATAACCAATGAAGGGAAAGAATTGACCTCCAAAAACACCAACATATACCTTGCTAAAAATGGTATCAAACACACCGTAACAACACCATACCACCCACAGGCCAATGGATGTGTAGAGCGGCTAAATGGCAGCCTTGTGCAAGCCTTAGCCAAGTTCACCGCCGGGAGACCTGAAGACTGGTATAAGCAGCTATCAACTGCACTATTTGTGTGCCAAACCCAAGTGAACAGATCCACTGGAAAATCCCTTTTGAGTTGGTATACAGCACACAGCCAAATATCATCCAAGCATTAACAGGACCCAAACTGGAAATCTCAAGTGAAGTCCCCCTGCGCTCAGACCCTCAAGTTATAGAGGCCAGCAGCAAACAAACAGAAAAGGAAAATGAATGTCTGCAAAAAACTTTTGTCCCCATCCAAGATAGACATGAAGTTGGGGACAAGGTTTGGGTCATGAACATTGATAAAAGCAAACTACAACCCAAGAAAGTAGGCCCAGCAATCATTCTAAAGGTAAACAACAATAACACTTACCTTGTGCAAGAACTTGTGAAGTGCAGACAAGACAAGACCTTACAACATGATTGCCTGAGACCCTGCAAAGCAAGACAAAAACAACGCAAACCCGCACTGCCTGCCACAGAGCAACAATTAGTCCAGTATAGCGCCCGGGCTCCTGACAACCTACCCCCAGAGGAGGCCAACCTTCAGTTGGGGGGGTGTCAAAACAGCAGGCTTGACCTGCCAGCAAGGTTCCAAGCAAGTGGGTTTGTGACCCATAATCCAATTACCTGGCCACTCAAAGCCAGACTAGGAAGTCAATTTGAATTACCAAATCCAACAACATGAACAGATGATGATCCCTTATGGTGAATATCTTGTTTTGGCGCTTGACTCATTACCAGGATCAAGCCACCCCCTTTAACATCCAGCCGTGTGATCAATACAATCATGTTCCTGTTATCCTTGATTCACATTGACTATATAATCACTATCTCTCAATAAATATTATTATCTAGCTTCTAAATATTTCCCCCTTGTAACTCTGCTAAAATAGCACAGTTACAACAGAAGCTGGAATTGGCTGAGCTCAAGGTAGCAAGCAGGTCAGAGAGGAATTTCCCATACCAGTACCCATTAGTGTAACTGGTTGTGGTTTGGTAAAATAAAGTCCCTTTTGGGGAAACTGCAAGGAACACACCAATCACAATCCCCTCTGATTCCTTCTTTTTACCCTTGGGGTGTTATTTTTACCAAGGAACCATGATCCTGGACTTGTAATGACAACTTATAGTAAGATATAAAGATTACATTGTCCAAAATAGAGTACAGGCAGAGGGTGATGGTGGCACCAACCACAGGGTCATAGGGCAAATCAGATCCATCATCCAACTCATTGGCCAGCTGATTGATCAGAATCAGAACACTGACTACAAGCATATGCATCCAGAGCTGCCCAGTGTAACTGGCAATGAATATGCCCTGGAGCCCAAGTAAGCAGCGGGCTCAGTTAATTGGAGGTATGGGTCATGTTGCAGAAGGTCAAGCATTATAGGATACACCTCCTTGATCTAGGAGTTGACCTGCTTATTTGGCTTCTTGGCCAGTTTGGTACCACCTCTCTTCAAAAGGGCCCAGAACTCCTGCTTAATCACTGCCTTGGTAAATTGAAGCTTAGTGGCTATTTTGGAAAAATTTACGCCACTCTGCTTGAGGCTCACAATCTTCTCTATCACCTCATTGGTTATAACTTGACGTTTTTGGCAGACTTGAGGAATAAAAATACCTGGATTAGGAAGGGCTTGCTCTGATTGGCCCAAACTCTCAAGTGATGGCTGGATTGTATTGGAGGGGACCACAGTTGCCCAGTCTCTGGAATGTGGCACAGGCACAGGTTGGGCCTGGTCTTGGGGAGCAACATACTGACTATTGGAAAAGCCACCTGTGTATGGGCCTTGTGACACATACAACTCAGCCTCCTCACAACTTTCATTAAATTGGGTGTACACAGGAAACGCAGAGGTTGCGCTCTCTTGCTCAGCAGCCTGAGCTTGAAGTAGCTCCTGGTACTGCTCCTCAACAACGTCAAAGTTATCTTCACTTGAAAAACTCATACTAAAAAAAAGCAATAAAATTCTATTAAAAAAGCTAAGTATTTATAGAAAATTAATTTTATTTAAGTGTGTGCTCCTTTTTGAGAAAGTCTCTCAGACAAAAATGTCCAAATTTAAAGCACATACATTGAAAATAATGCTGTAGTTCCCTGAATAGATTTTGGTGGATTCACTCCTGAAATCCATTATTTCCAATTTGAGTCCCAAAAATAATCAAGATTGTTAAAAAAATGAGTCATTTTGTGTTTGAGCTCACCACTTTTGTGACTGAACCTCATATGTTCTCTGTTTGTATCATATTTGCCACACGCTCATTATCAAATTTAGTGTAGAATGCTTCAGGAAGCAACTAGATTGTGTGCGTTTTGAATTTGAGTTCCATGTGTTTTCTGTCTAATTTCTGGAATTTGACTTTATTTTTGTTGTGATTGACTATTTTTTTCCGGCTATAGATAAATGGAAGCTTTATTGAGTAATTCTTTTCAACTGGTTCCAGTTGAAATTTGTTTGGTGACTGAACCTATGCATTCTAAACTGACTAATATATGTTTATCTCAACAGGTTTGAAAACTACTGTATTAAAAATCTGCAGCTTCTCTTCCAATTTTAATCCACACATCTGGAGTTGGGTAATATTTGTAGCTAAGCCACTGTGATATGGTTGAATGAGATTAGCCATTCTTATTAAAAAGTAAGTTAATGTTGTAACTGTGCTGTTTTAGCAGAGTTACAAGGGGGAAGATATTTAGAAACTAGATAGATATTCTTTATTATGAGATAGCAATTATATAGTTAATGTGAATCATGAATAACAGGAACATGATTGTGTAGATCACACGGTAGGATGGTGAAGGGGGTGGCTTGATCCTGGTAGTGAGTCAAGCGCCAAAACAAGGTATCCACCACAAGGGATCATCATCTGTTCATGTTGTTGGATTTGGCAATTTGAGTTGACTTCCTAGTCTGGCTTCAAGTGACTGGATAATCGGATTGTGGGTCACAAACCCGCTTTTTGGAACCTTGCTGGCGGGTTGAGCCTGCTGTTTCAACATTAAGAAATACAAATTTATTTGGTTTTGAGTAGCCTATATTCTCAGTTTGACATAGTTTAGACCATGCTCCACTTAATTTAATCTTCATGCTTTCAACAATCATGTAGGATTGGCTGTAAGGATGAGCCAAATTGAGCTTTTGGCTTGATCATCAACTTTTAAAATTAAATTTATTTAAAAATCAATTCAGTCAAATCCCTTACAGCTTGAACCCACTCAAGGTGACATTACATCCAGACAGACTCACTTTTGTATATATTGATATTAATTTATTATTATTAATGGGTACTTTGGCCCACATAAGATTTTACATGTTTTAATTAGTTCCTACTGAAGGGCAACATATTACATTTATTCTGATGTATTCCTCCTATAGGAACTTTTATTTATGAAGATACTTGAAAACCTTATATTAAAGAGTTCTCAATTAAATTACCAAAAATTACACGTCCCTGCAATATCTTGATAAAATAATCTTAAGATTTTAATGACTAATTGTAATGAAACTTTAGGATTTCTTGATAAAACTGCATATAAAAATAGTAGCATCAATCTGTCGTTTATTTAAAACTTATGGAAATAAATATGTATAGGGTGTTGTAAGAAAATATAATAATAGTTAGTTTGAAATAATATGGTATAGAGGAGTAAGGGGTCCAAAAATTTACTGATCTAACTTTACGTCAAATCAGTACGGGTCATTGGTAGGTTAGTTTTCAACCAGCAATAATCCAACCTCAGTAGGTACTTCATAGGTCTGGATATACCCGTGCACAAGGATGCCCTTTTCTAAAGATCGAATCGAACCCAATCTTAGTAATTTTAACTCGTCTTGTGGTATTTAATATCATTTCCTGTTCGCAAAGCAGACCAAAATCAACTCGGCTGCGATTTAGAACCAATTAGCGTAAATATTTATGTTTTTGCTGGGTTTTACTCCATATATATCGTTTTGCCTTTTAAGAGGAGGACTCTTAAACCCTATTCACAACCAGCCTGAATTTTAGATGTGAAATGATAAAGAATAGGGTTGCCTCAATTCGAGACGTAAATTTTTGGGAACTGATTAGTTTTATAAAATAGGGATTTAAAAACGAGCGAGATTAAAAATCGATCTAAAATCCAACATGTGGGTCATTAGTTTAAAAATATATTTTCTATTAACTTTGCCACTTTGCACTTAAAATTTTGTCTTAATTTTCATACTAATAAATTTAATTAATTACATCACTTTTACAAAAAGAAAATTTGTATAATCTTTATAATTTGAAACCTATATTAAAATTGAGAATTTTATACTTAATGTTAAATTAAACTATTATTAAAAAACTGGTAACAATCTTATTCCAGACACTGTTATTTCTTGAGACCTACTGTCAAGATTTTTGGGTCTTGAAAAATTGATTGGGTCTTTATTAAAGCAATGTGAAGATATCTTATGGTTTTGTTGATATAAGCTGGATCTGTGTAATAACAGATGTACTTCTTATTGGTGATGGTGGGGTGTTGCAGTGACTTAGCAGGGTTCTATTGAAGGGTCACTGGAGGCAACTCTGTGGAAGATTCTCTTGGTCAAGAGAAGAGGCACTAACAGCTTTGGGCAGAAGGTGTAGGGCCTTGCCCAGTAGGGAGCAATATTGTATAATATGTCATGCAGAGCATTTGGATTCAAATTCAACCAGTACAAGAATGTTAGAACAGTTTGTAAAAGAACCTTCAACAACCCTGCTAAGAACTTATAGTTTAAAAAAAGATATCATTGTGTTAACCAAACCCAAACAGATTATATAAAACAAAGTATCAAATAATGACTTGTTTGTAACTAAGGAAATATCAACATTTGGATACTTCCCATGTAAAAGATAACATTCTCTTTAAAAGATAAAATTGGTGGCAACAAGCTAAAAGTGTGTTGTCTGACTAGTTCTATAATATAAATTGAGATGAAAGTAAATTTAGAGATTTGATAAAATTTGAGTTAAAAAAGATTGAATAAACTTTGTCCTTTTAATTCTAAAAATAATAAAATAAATGAAAGGTAAATTTAACTTGTTTCAAAATTTTGTAAGTAGTTGTAAAAGATCAAAGTGAAAAACTAAAAATATAGATTGATTTGGGGGGACTAAACTTGGAATTTCAACTTAAGCTTACTATTCAAAAGTCAGCTTTATTTATATCAGTTGATAGAAAATGTGTGGAGAAGATCTACCCTGGAACTGGGGCTAAAGGGACCCAAAACATGGTAATAGACATGAAGAGAGGATAAAAAGAGAGGAAAGCTATCAGGAATATTCCTGAAACCAGTATCTATATTATCAAATTGACTCTAATATGGCAAGAACAGGAAAATATCCCACTACAGTAGTTTTAAAAGCTATGGCGACAAGCAAAAATACTTCAGATTTAAACAAACTGATTTCTGATTTAAACAAAATCCAAGTTGCGCAAGATTCAGGATTCAATTAATTTAAGTTATTTTCAGTTAATAAATGAACTGTCAAACCAAAAACAAAATTTCACTAACCCATTATACAAAATTAAAGCAAACATCAAGCGGTGTAGTTCAAACCACAAATGAAATGAACTGACACAACAAGTGAAATGGATGGATGCTATTCCAGAGTATATTATAATCCAAGCAGGATTCATATGAGGCACCAACAGAAGGACCAAAATGAAACAAAATTTGAGCAATCTAGAAGCAAGATTACACAAGCACAAAACGAAATGAACTCACACAAGATGTGTAGTATGAGCAGCCTAAAATAGAAAAATATCAATTTAACAGCCAATCAACAGCTATCCAATTTAGGAACAGAGGCATTTTATCCATTTTCATGGCTCCAGATTTGTATGAAAAGGTTTTGAGAACTTTCCAAATGTGGGCTTGAGATTACAATAAAAATAAATTATTAATTTTTAAAATTTCTACTTTTAGTGATTTTATCCTAGGTTTTTTATAATGGTTTTTAATAACAAAATCTTCAACCGCGCCAGCAGCCAAGCCAGCTTCAATGAAGGTGAGGCTCAGAACGTGGAGGCACCTGTTTACACCCAAGCTTTTGAGGCGGGTAACAAGGAAGCTGACCTGTACCTGACCCCTGACCCATATGGCTTTGACTTGTTCAGTAGTCACATAGTGTCTAGCTCTGCCCTTGCTCCCACCCCCCACCCCTGCACAAGCTGCCCACCAACCAACCAATCAGGATGGCAACCTTGATTCAGAACAATTTCCTGCCACCGCCCAACCTGCCCCCTCAGCCAATCAGGCTTCAGCTCCTGCCGCCCAGCGCCCCAAACACAGAATAATCACTGTCCAAATTCTTCAGGAAATTGTGGCACTCAACCTGCAGGGTCTGTCCTGGGATCAGATAGCCAGCCAATTACAATTCATCCGGGCTACTGTCATGTGTGAATTCAACAACCTGATGAATAAGCAAAATCTGATTGGGACAGCTAAGAAGCCAAAGAAGGCCACAGAGTCCCAGATCAATGAGGCAGACCAAATAATTCTTGACCTCCTCCAGCAGGACCCCAAGCTTCCCTTGACCCAGGTCCAGAAGCAACTTGCACACCATGGCATTTGGGTGTCTGAGCGCATGGTGCAGCTCTAGATGCACAAAAAGGTGGCTTTAATTAGGGTTCTTACAAATTTTGCCGGCAACCAATGGGATGGCGCTGAGAATTCCCCATACAACACTGCAATTGAATCAACCCTGGTCAGATGCTAGACAAGTCTTACAGATGACATCATGTTTGTCTTGTACTACAAGTTATCAATTGCATTTGACAATTTCAGTGAGCAAGGAAAAGCTGCCACCAATAATGGAAGGAAGAAGGTCAAGAAGGGGACATTCATTGGTGCATTTCTGGCTGTTTCAGCCAAGGGTTTGTCTACTATCAGACAAACCCTGATTTCATTGATGGGTACTCATACGGCCACATCCTCGGTGGATTGCTCGACTCCTGGGATGGCTCAAATTCCAAATACCGGGGTTTCTTAAGCCACCAGATGGAGGGAAGCTCCACCGCCCTTGAGGCCATCCAGGAACGCGGGCACCAGGCCTCCGTGTACCCAGCTGGTCACGCCAACATCCATATGGCAGATGTTGTGTTCTTTAATATTAGAGATACACTCCAGGAGCGCCGCCCTCAGGCTTTCAACAACCTCTATCTTGGGGTCCTTGATCACAATTTTCTCTTTGGTCACCAAATGGTGGCTGACTTGTTTGCGCAAATGGTTTTTCATGTGAACATGGGCAACCAATCACGCAAGGATAAGCACCTCCCACCCCGTGCCACAGCCACCTACCAGCCTATCCAGCCAATGACTGATGAGGAGTACAATGAGTGGTATATGGTGGCCATCACACACAATCCTCCTGCCTCAACCCCCACCCCCCACCCGCAAACCCGACCCATCCAATCCCAGACCCCCCAGGCCAGCACTGCCTCTACGTCTTCCTTCCTGCGCCATTCTGCCTACTAGGCATTACTCTTCCCCGCCTCAATAAACCCCCTGGTTCCATAAAATTTCTATTTATATTATCTTTATTTTGAATTTCAATTGTTTGTTTTCTCTTTGTTTATAGTTGGCTATATTCTTTATGTTCAGCTTATTTCTATAAAATCATATATTTACTATGTTGTGTATCTAGATCCTGAAGACAGTTATTTTTAGCACTTAAACACATCCCCTTGTGAAAATATTAACAACAATTTGGTGATCAGCTAAATTTAAATTAGAAAATTTTAGGTTAATTGTATTTAGATAAAGTTGTTACTGATCCAAATTCAAAACCTTAATGACAAACTTTAAGCCAATCAGGAGCCAAGTGAAAAAGTGATTGTTGCGACATAAAGGGTCATTCAATAATTCTTTGATGCATGTGCGCTAATTAATATGATTGGCTGGATGTTTTGCCATTGTACGCCATGGCCGCTGTGGCAAGTTGTTGATGGACTAGTGCCCAATCAGCTGCTGGGTTAGCACTAGTCCATCAACAACTTGCCACAGCGGCAATGTTGTACAATAGCAAAACATCCAGCCAATCATATTAATTAGCGCACATACATCAAAGAATTATTGAATGACCCTTTATGTCACAGCAATCACTTTATCACTTGGCTCATGATTGGCTTAAAGTTTGTCATTAAGGTTTTGAATTCAGATCAATAACAACTTTATCTAAATACAATTAACCTATAATTTTCTAATTCAAATTTAGCTGATCATCAAATTGTTGTTAATATTTTCACAAGGGGCTATTTCAAGTTCCAAAAATAATATGGTAATCAAGGAAATAATGCCAACACAAAGCAAACAACACATATCAAGATGAGCGTAAAATATATACAAAATGGGTAAAAAGATGGGATAATGTAGTAAATGGGAAAACAAAAAGGAATAAACAAAGAGGCAAAAATATCAGAATAACACAGATTTTATTGGGGTGAAAGCTATAAAAACATATGGAAAGATTAGTAAAAAATCAATGAGAGAATTAGAAAGGCTTCTGAAGGACCTCAACTTGGCAATTGCCAAAATAAAGGACATTGGCTGCAAGGTCAAGGTAAAAGTCAAGGCCAAAGTCAAGGCCGCGGTTCTTACAGGGGACAGAATTGACAAGGTGTCTGCAAAGGCACTAATGTCAAAAATGCCAGACACCCCAGAGAAGACAATCAAGCGCTTACTAAATATTCAAAAAACTGTGGTTGAGGGCCTCTAATTCAAGGCATACAATCTTTCTGCGCTGTCTGTCTGGGTTGATGACCCGGAGATGTATGCCCACCTCAAACCTGCCAAGCATGCCAGGGCAGAGGATACCAAATTGCCTGCACAATTGATTGAGCCAAGAATGGCAAAGCCAGCTGAAGCTGACGGCAAGGAAAAAACCTGAGAAGGTACCCTAAAAAATTATAATTAATAAAAATTCTTAAACACTTACCTTTTTTTAGAAGATGTTGATGATGAACTCCGCCAGGTCCTGGTCCCTTTTGTCCCCCCACCTTATATGCCAACTATGCTAATCATGTGGCAAGGCAGCTTTTCCTGTCCCCCCTGTCTTGCGGGAGCTTGAAGGCAGAATCCATGGTACATTCCCAATATCCAGAGAGGCATTGGCTGGGCTTTTGCATGGTGAGGGGGCATCTGAGTGGGCAGTTACTTCCTACAAGGATGACCAACTGGTCCGCCTGGACCCAGTATCCCTCAGTGGAGTTTACTGTGTAAACTCCATTGAGCTTGTTTGGGACGTCCTGGCAATGCTCCCATTCAAGAATATACTGGAGATGAGCCGGGATCATGCGGCTGCTTGCTTCTGATTCCTGGTGGAGCATACCATCTCTCACCTGTTGGAGAACTTTGGGAGTGCGGTGTCAAAATTGGCTGTTGCAGATACAACAGCCGTAAAAAAGACAAAAATCCTCCTGGCAGACTTCAGGCTGGCCTGGAGTGCCAACAAGACAGGGGTCCCTGTAGCTATGGAGCTGACCTTTGCCCAGAAAAGGCTTCTGTGAACTTGCACAATTTGTTGTATACAGCGCTAATCTTCTTCTTGTGCTTGGTTTTGGCAAAGGCTTCATCTGGTTGTTTACCTGGGGTTCCTATTCTACTTCAGGATGGGCGCGTCTGTAGAGGACCTAGACAGGGTCCTTCTTGGGGTCAACAAGGCCAGGCTCTCACTGGACAGGAAGAAGGTCCCCCTGGATACAACTCGGTTGATCATGTCATCCAGGACGCCTTGGTCCTGGCTGGCATCTTTGGGTTTGCAGCCCTGCCAGAAAAGCTGCTCCTCCATTCCCACCTCACCATCCTTCCTTTTACCAGCAGGCGCAAATACTTCAATACAGGTGTATCCACTGTCCACAGTGTGGCGGTGGAGGTTGTGCGCCACCTCCATTGCGGGGTGGGTACATACCGCTGAACCCATTATAGGTGCACTTAATTTTATCTCTATATCAATAAATATATTTATACTCTACTATATTTTATATTATAAATAATTTTTCAAATGATATTTTAGCAAACAAGATTTGCAAAATATATTGCAGAAATGGGTTTCATAAAAGTATAAAATAATACGCTAATAAAATAAATTTCAACTTTACAATTTACATTTAATTTTATAAGACTATTTTATATTTATTTGATAAAAGTGATATAAATATATTTGCGTAATCCAGTATCAAGCGTTTGGGATAACCTCAGATGACATATTAAATAATATATAATAAAATAAATAAATTACTTACATCTATTGATGGATCTTCTGAATGTGATTGCAGGAGTGGAACCATCTAAATATAAAATGATAATCAATAAATCTTGAATAGTAAATTAGAGAATATAAAAAAAGTTGGACAAGCTAAGCCTTTAATAGATTGGCTGTTTGGCAAGGCATGCGGGGATGAAAAAATCAGCATGGCCATAGAATTTGGCCACAGTCTCAGCTGAGAGGGTATGGATCCCGTCCTGCAGCAAATCAAACAGGTCCTTGGTCCCTGTTGGGGTTCCTTGCTTGACAACTTGCTTGAGCCACCCAAAGACTTCCTCAATGGGATTTAGGAGGGGCAAATAGGCGGGGAGGAAGAGAAGGCGCAAATTTGCTGTGGCTAATTGCTGGGGCCCATTGCAATGCTGGTGTCAATTGATGGAAATTCTTCAAGAATATCTGCCACTTTGTGGAGACCAACATTGTTCAATACAATTACATTGGTGAAGCCCGGGCTCATGCGCCTCAGGTGCTCCTGGATTAATCAGAGAAATGATAGGAAGGTCCAGCTATTGTGGGAGCCTAGTATCATTTGGTACAGATTGACCCCCTTTGGACCAAGGAGAGCCACCATTGAGTATGCTGTGGCGCGGACTGCAGCACGCCGAGCCATCCTGTCATTGGAGCCTTTGGGGACATACCCATACTCATTGCGCATTGACAAGGCAAATGCTGATTTGTTGATATAATAGAATTTCACCGTCCCCTTGGCTTTGAGGGCAGTGTACGCCTCAGCGTAATTTTTCCAGGTCTCAATATTGGCTGGGCTGTTCCAATTGTAGGGGGATACCCCGCACTTTTCCCAGGAAAAGCGCATTCCCTTGACCAAATGATAATAGAAGGAAATTGAGGCCTTGATCCCAAAAGCAGACTTGACCATAGCCTGTATATTTGCCAGTTCAAGATGGCAATCTTGGGTTATCCACTGGTGGATTGCCCATTTGTGCTCCTTGGTGAGCATGGTTGAAACACACAAGGATTTCTCCGCAGCAAGGACTCGGCCAGTATCAATGAACTTGTTGAAGGTCTTTGAGGTGTACTTGGGATCCACCCCAACAAGAGCCGCAGCTGCCTTGTAATTACCCAATTCCTGCATTAGCTTAAGCAGGATGATGCGTTTGATGTCAGGGATGCGCTTCTGGGCGGGCTTTTTAGTGGTGGGGATTGACTCATTGGCATTGGGCACAACACAGGGCATGGGCACCTTGGTGTAAAAAGCAGCAACTTTATTTAACACCAGCTATCCCTCATTGGTTTGGTAGAAATGGGGCTCCTTGTTATCCTCTTTATTGCCATCACTGACGTAGGGCTTGTAGCTAGTATCAAGTACAGGCTTTACCTTCTCCAGCATGGCTGACGGGACCGACTCTTATTGGTACACAATGTCAAACACATATGAAGTAAGTTCTACCTCCTTGTTTCTAACTGTTTTGGTAGTGGTAACCTTGGTGGGCTTCTGGGTCAGCTTTGGTACCCAAGGGTTTATGCTCTGTATCCTAGCAGCTTGTGCTCCTTGAAACGGCTGTGTCAGTGCAGCGTCACTATGGAACTCTCCTCTCCCGCCTCCCCCCTGAGTAGGCACTTGTGTTGTACTAAGCCTATTCTTTGACCCGCAGGGGCAACTGTGACCGTGGCACACAACAGGTGCAATGGTAGTCTGTTGCTGTGTTCCTTTCATTTTGAGAATTTAATAAAATATTAAATAAAACTTAATTAAGTTACTCCCTATTTTTAATTTTTGCTTTTATCTGTTTATGGATATTCAATTAATATTTTTTCCCACCCAATATCCCAATTATAGATTTTTTATTTCTTAGTTAGTTTTTTTTGGTTTTACCACACCCATTTTAGAATACCCAAAACAATTTCCACCCATTTTTCCATATTTTATGCCAAATTAAGCACCCAACACATTATTTTTAAAATTTTTGTTTCAGATCTTGTGTCTTATTTTAGATACCTTGATATCATTCTTGATTACAACCCATTGCACAAACTGATTGAGTAATTTTGTTTACATTATGAGTTGCTATTGTGTTTTGTTTTTGGATTGAGTTTTGACACACCACGCTTGGGTGTATTTTGTCACCAATTCACATAGTAAACATAGGTACACCAAAAGTCAACTAACACCATTTTGTTTGTGAATCAATGTATTTCAGATTGTATTTTGAATGATTTTGCTTTAAGTGTGAGCCCTTTGTTGCTGTGTTGACTCATTTTGCCCATTAACATCAATAAACCCTGTTAACAGAGTGTATATTTTAACCTGAGAGTTGGATTTTGTTTAAATCTGAAATCATTTCATTTAAATCTGAAGTATTTTTTCTTGTTGCCATAGCTTTTAAAACTACTGTATCTAGGCCACAGGTTATTCAACAAATACCTCAAACAATCAAGATGTATGATACAAACTAATTAATTATCCAAACAGAGCTTAAAATGAGTGGGAATATTTTAACCGCCAAGCAGGCACCTGCCACCACTGCACAGGTGTCTTCCACAACCGTGCAGATGCCTACCATCACCCGCCCAGCCAGCCAGTCAGTCAGTCAGCCAGTCTGCGCACCCACCACCACCATACAGGAGTCTGCCACCACCACACAGGCCTCCACTGCCACTGCCCACCCTGCCAGCCAGCCACCAGATTGCCTGCCTGCCCATTACTGCCAGCCGACCCAGTCAGCCAGCTCCTGCCTGCACACTTGCTCCAGCTGGCCAGCTCCCCTCCACTTCCTGGGGAAATAGCCAAATTGGGAAACCAAAAAATGTAATTTCCTCAAATCCTAATTTGGAGGGAACTGCTGCCCAGATTGGGAGCCACCCCAATGCAGAAGGTACTTACAAGCTCATCAACACCCAAATTCATGTCTTTACATTCAGTAAGTGAATTTGGGTGCATGAAGATAGGGCCAAACTCTTGTCAAGTTATGCTACCCAAGTCAGATATAGAAACTGAGGTCACCCTAAGCCCAATTTTTCCTGGCAGTAGCCAAGCCAGAACCTATTGGCTCCAACCAAAAATTGCCCATCCAGCCACAGATATCAGGTGAAAAAAGTTTGGCCCTATTCTAAATGCCAAACTCTAATCCTCACAATCCAAACTTTTGGGCTTTTCAATCCCCTGTTTTCACTCCCACTTGAAAACTTTGCACAGTTGGAAACACTATAAATAAAAGACTTCCTCCCAATAATAGGTTGTGCTATCATTGAGAGAATTTACCATCTTTAATATCACTTTAAACAGTACCTTTCAACAGAATCTAGGAAATAACTCTAAACTTAGTTACCCCTTCCCAGGATCAGAAGATGAATCTCTTCATCTTCTTTGCTGTGCTCACAGCTTACCTTGGGTTTGGGGACCACCAGTTCAATTCCAACCAGTATGGGCCAATGCTGGACAACATCAGCAATATGTATTATGAGGAACAGCCACAAATAATTTCTTCTTACACTCAGCCCTGATCCCTACTGGAGCCCTCTAATACCACCACATCTATTGCTGTATATACTGGCAAGTATATCAAGTCCTCATACTTGGCTGAGTTAACACCCTGTACAATGGGCCTTTACAGAAGCTCAGTAGCAAAACCCAAAGATCTGAGGGAGCAGCCATAAACAATGACAGTTGTATAAGTGGTAAGGAGTGAAGTTTACCTAAATTTAAATTAGGATTTATATAGCAACAGTGGCAAAATTGACTGTAGGGATGCAAAAGTGAGAATTCCAAAGTGAGAATCTAAAAGTGGCCAAGTCAACACTTTTTAAATTTTTGAATTGGCTTTTTATAATAAAGCAACTACTTTTTCTTGGCTTTTTTAGTTGAGAGAATGAATAAAAAGTATTTTATATGGTCATAATAATTTTTAATTCCAGATGAGTTGTTTTAATTCAATTTCAAAATTTTAAAATTGTTGACTTGGCCACTTTTAGATTCTCACTTTGGAATTCTCACTTTTGCATCCCTACAGTCAATTTTGCCACTGTTGCCATTTATATAAGTAACAAAAAAGGATCTGTGTGCATGTGGAAAAGTGAGAAGAAAAAAAACATAGGTAATAAGCTTGATTAAACTACAAATAAATTTTATTTGGAATTTAAGAATATTTAAAGCAGCTTAACCTAAAGCAAAGTCTTTAAAAACCTGCCCTTTGGGGCAGGGCATGACAGAAGGTGGTTTGAAGAGATCCTTGCTTTAACAAAAATATGCTCTTATTAATACTTGACACTACTGCAAATTATTTCCATTAATGTGATTGGTATAAAATTGAATGCCTTCCAAGTCTTTTTGGAAGGGCTTTTTAAAAAATGTTAGCCCCATGGCCAGACTGGTGTCTGGTTGCTATTAACTCTTTCTAATTAGCCTATAACCCCCAAGCTACTAGATTCAACCCCCAGAGTTATGCTTCCAAAACTTAATTGTGGTTTGGAATTTCAGCAATAATCTAATACTTAATTCTCCCTCTTCAGAGTAGATATTATGTTGTGAAAGAGTCCCTTTTAATTACTCTCATTGATGAGATCCCATCCTGCGCTCAATAGAGTGTAAAGTTGAAGAAGAAGAGCTCTGTCTTGTTTCTTGGTGAATTTGATAATAATTTGTTGGTTTCCTGTTTATTGATGGTGTTTTTTTCTGAGCCGGTTTTTTTGCATCCAACTCTGGAAGTGGCATGCCCACTATATTATTCCTAAATAGTTTCACTTGCTGTCCTGATTTTGTAGGATTATTAACCAGACAATGGTTATCAATTCAGAATGTCTCAGGTATCTCTCAAATATAAGGATCCTATTTTTAGATCAATGTGTTTAACAAACTAATAATATATTTAATCAACCTTATGCCTCAGTGATATAGCATCTAGAATAGAGGATTCTATTCTGACAGTGGTCTGTCTTTTTTATCTGTGGCCATTGTGATAGGGAGATGGATCAGTTAAACCTAATTAATTAATATTTTCTAACACTTACTTACAAAAAACATAATTTTAACTTAATTATATGATAAAACTACTGGTATGATGAGTTTTGTTCAAAATCAAATAGTTACCTGAATTCTTAGATTTTTAAAAGTATTTAAATAATTAAAATGTAATAATTATTTGTCACAACATCTTTGGTTACTCCCTCTTGGGGAATTGATGCCCCAAGTACTTCAATAAATGAGTCACCAAATGGCTCACCAACTAATCATTAAGCCGGTGGCACCACTATCATTTGACCATCTATTATGGGGATCAAACAATCCAACTCCTAAGCAGAACACAACTTGAATAAGCCTCATGACCTCTATGACGTACATGGACAGTATGTGGCTTTCCATGATATTATATATTATCTTATATTCATATTCAATAAAGTATCATTCTCTTCTTAATTTTCCCCTTTATCTTGTTTATTATACTTCCAAGAAGTATATATTCAACATATTAAATTTTTTCTTTTCTTAAAAAGAGGTCATATTGTAAAGTACACATATTTGATAACATATATAAAATACTTTTAGATTTATTTTTATAAATTAATATAGTGAAAATTGAAGAAACCAAAACCAAAATTGAAACTATAAACTCTTTATCAAGTTTATAATTCTTGTAAGTATGTAAAACAAGATAAAGGAGGAAATTTAGAGCAGAATGATAATTTATTTGATATGAGGATAAATGATTATATAGTATTGTTGTAACTGTGCTGTTTTAGCAGAGTCATAAATGGGAAAAATATATAGAAACTAGGTAATAATCTTTATTGAGAGATAGTAATTATATAGTTAACGTGAGTCATGGATAACAGGAACATGATTTTATAGATCAAACAGTAGGATGGTGAAGGGGGTGGCTTGATCCTGGTAATAAGTCAAGCGCCAAAACAAGGTATCCAACGTAAGGAATCATCTTTTGTTTATGTTGTTAGATTTGGAAATTTGAGTTGACTTCCTAGTTTGGCTTTGAGTGACTGGATAATTGGGTTGCAGGCCGTAAACCTGCTTACTTGGAACCTTGCTGGTGGGTCAAGCCTGATTTTTTGACACCCCCAACTGAAGGTTGGCCTCCTCTGGGGGCAGGTTGTCAAGGAGGTTGTTGGGAGCCTGGGTGCCATATTACACTAACTGTTACTCTGTGGCAGGTAGAGCAGTTTTGCGTTGTTTTTGTCTCGCTGTGCAGGGTCTTAGGCGGTTATGATAGAGGATCTTATCTTTCTTGCGCTTTCCAAGCTCTTGTACAAGATAGTTTTGTTTTTGTTTACCTTTAGGATAATGGCAGGTCCCACTTTTTCTGGTTTTAATTTACTCTTGCTGGTATTTATTACCCAGACATTGTTTCCAACCTCATGTCTGTTTTAGATGGGGAAAAAGGTATTCTGCAAAATTTTTTCTTCTCTTTCTAGTTGGTTGTTGTTGGCCTGTGTGACTTGTGGGTCTAAGCAAGGTGGAACTTTGCTGGGAATTTCCAGCTTGGGTCCTGATAGCGCTTGTATGATGTTAGGTTGTGTGCCGTAAAATAATCCAAATGGGCTTTTCCCAGTGGATCTGTTCACACAGGTCTGGCATACAAGCAATGCAGTCAGTAGCTGCTTATACCAGTCCTCAGGTCTCTCAGCAGTGAGCTTGGTCAGGGCCTGCTCTAGGCTACTATTCAGACGCTCCACATGACCATTGGCCTGAGGATGGTAAGGTGTTGTCACCGTGTGTTGTACCCCATTCTTGGTGAGGTATACATTGGTATCTTCAGAGGTCAGTTTTTTGTCTCTGTTAGTTATCAGGAGCTATGGATTTCCAAACTTACTGGTTATTTCTTTTCCTATGAACCGCCATACGTTATTGCCTGTGTGAGTTTTCACTGCTTGCACCACTGGCCAGCAAGTGGAAAAATCAATATCAGTAATGATGTGTTTCTTTTTGTTGTGCTTTCCTGGCATGAGTCCTACAATATCTAGGGCTCACACTTTGAAGGGCAGTTATGAACAAATAGGCAATACAAACTTAGGTGGGGTGTTGCTTTTTACAAACTTTTTGCATACCCTGCACTGATCTATGACTTCCTGGACATCCCAGTATAGGGTTGATTACCATGCTTTGTGTTTAAGGAATTCATAGAGGTTGCAGCTTTTGGTATTTCCTAGGTCTCTATATTAATGTAGGATGTTGTCTACTTGCTGATGTGTAGGAATGTAAATAATGGTGGTTCTGTCCGTCATTTTGCAATGTAAAGTCCTGTACACATCTGCACATAAGCGCTTGTTCTTGATGATTGTCTCTTTTGTAATGTCATTGGTACCAGGGGGAAACCCTTGTCTTTTGTTTGGAGTACTAGGAGAGGCTAGTCTGGGTTGAGCCCATTCTTGCCTCTTGTGGCTCTAACATACAGGCACAATATTGCATCTGCCATGACAAGTTCTGTACCAGGTTTGTACTGTATGATCATATTGAATCTTTCTAGGAGTTTCATCCATTGTGATTGTTGGCAGGAGAGTTTTGCATGAGTTATGAAATACATGAGCAATTTGTGGTTGATCAATGCTGAAAATTAATCCTGGTGTTCCAATTAACAACGCCATTTGACCAGGCAGTGTACAATTACCAACAGTTCTTTGTCATGTATAGGGTATCAGCGCTCACTGTCTGTCAGTTTACGTGATTTATAGACTACAGGTAGGAAGTTACCATCACTGTTATTGATTTTTAGTACCCCTCTAATGGATGCATTGGAGGCGTCTGCTTCCATTTGATATTCCCCATTGCGCTTGGGGGTATTGTAGAATGGGTGTAGTTGTGAGTTTTTCCTTAAGACGTCTGAAACAGAGGTTGCGTTTAGGGGTCCATACAAATTTGGATTTGGCGCCAGTTATGGCAGACAGAGGTGCAGTCAGGACGCCACAAATGGGGATGAACCATCACACATAGTTAACCATTCCCAGGAGTGTGTGGAGCTCTGACTTGTCCTTTGGAGGTGGGATTTTACAGATAGCCTGAATTTTCAGATCATCAGGCTTAATTCAATCCTTTGAGACTACATGTCCCAGGAAGGGTAGTTGTTTGCGGAAGAATTGGCATTTGAAGGGCTTGACTAGAAGTTTTTGTTGTGCCAGGGTAGCAAGTACTGCTTCCAGGTCTTTGTGGTATTGTTATACTGAAGGGCTGTAGGAAATGATATTGTCCAGGTACACTAGGGCATGTTAGCCAATGTGGGGAGCAAACACCTCATTCATGAAGGTCACAAAGGTTTAAGGTGTGTTTGTCATTCCAAAATTGAGCGCCACACATTTGTATGAGCTTTACTAGTGCAGAAAGCTGTTTTGGGTATATCTTCCTCCTTGATGCAGATTTGGCTGTAACCTACAGTTAGGTCAATTTTGGAAAAAACTGTGGCACCTCCCAGGGCATCAAAGAGGTTGTAAATGAGTGAAAGTGGGTAGCAATTCTTGATGGTGACTTTGTTGAGGGCTCAGTAATATGTGATCAATTGAAGGGTACCATCTTTCTTTGTCACAAAGAATACAGCAGCACCAAAGGGAGACTGTGAGGGGTGGATAAGTCCTTTCTCCAGCGCCTCCTTGAGGTAAGCACATAGGGTGTTGTCTTTGTTTGGGGTGAATAGGTAGATGGGTTGTGCCTTAGGTACAGCTCCTTTGAGTTGGATGGAATGTTGTATGTGCTTCTCAGGCGGTATTCCTGGCAGTGCCTCTTTGAAGATTTCAGGATGGCAGGCCGCAATGTTGCAATCCTGAGGCGTAGTGGTATCCTGGTGATTCTTGAAGTGTATGATCTTGTACTGGCAGCAGTCCCAATCAATTGCCTTGGGGCTCTCCTTTTTTCTAGGGTTTCAGTAATGCGTACAAAATGTGATTGCATAGGAGTTGGTCCACTGAGTCAGGTTAGATCTGGTGATTGGCGCCTTCACGCTTGATGGTCAATACCAAGGTTGTCCAATCTATGTGGAGGTTATTCCTTTGTAGCCAATCCAGCCCCAGTACAATATTAAACTTGGGAAAGTTGATGATAGGTCCCTGGATGGTGTAGTGCAGGTTCTCTAGCATAATGGAGAAGGGGCTGTTTCCTTTATCACAGCATTATAATTTTCATTGGCTAAGATCACGTTTTTAATCTGCAAAGGATTAGTGGTCATCTTGAACTTTCCTACAAAGCTGATATTGACTAGGGTTTGGTCTGCACCTGAGTTCAGAAGTGCTGAGCCTGTGTAACTGCAAAAGCAGAAATGGTAGGACATCAGTTTATTGGGGTATCTGGTGATGGAGTAAAGTACTGGGTCTTCCAAGGGTACTTGGATCATTGGACACTGATCCACGTCCTTGGGACAGTAATCATTGTTGGGCAAGTAGGAAACTGTGCAAGGAGAGCTTGGATTGCTTAACACTCTCCCCAGGCTTTTTCCTTGTTGCAATTGTCTTGTGTGCAGTGATATAGAAATGGGTAAAATTTGACTGACTGTTGTTACCGTTTCTGTGCCCATTTGAACCTGCGGGTTTGTGGTTTGAGTTGTTGTTATTGTTCCCAGGAGGCTGTCAGTTGGAGCGTCCATTTGGGGAGAATCTTTGGGTTTCTCTCTTTTCCCAGTTTGCGCCTTATGAAGTGTGTTGGACGTTTGCTCCACCTTCTCTGCCTCTTGATATAGACTCTGAAGGTTGGTCACCTGGTCCAGGTTCACATGCCTCATCACATGCAACTTGAGGGCGTTGTGGTACATGAGGTGTGTGGCTAGGGTGTCAAAAGCCATATCAGAGGGTGCGCGTAGTCAGAGTTCCTCATAGGCAAAGGTGAGTTCCTTCACTGTGCCTGTCTGGGGGAGGTTCTTTACTTGGTGTATAATCATGAGCGCCATATCCTTTATTGCAAACCTTGCTAAGAAGTCTTGTTTGAAGGTGTCCCAGTCTTTCTCAGTGTAGTCTTTATGCCATTTGTTGCACCAGGTGCTGGTGTTGTGTGTTAATCAAATGGAGATCCCTATAATCCAGAAGTGTTGTGGGCTTTCCATTTGTGCCAGTTTAATCTGAGCAGATTGGATCCATGCTGTGGTGTTGTTGTCATTAGCTCCAGAAAATGGTTCCAAGGCGGCGTTCCAGAGTCTCTGGGCTATGTAGGCTGGCATGATGCTTTAATTAGTTGCCCGCAGAGGCATGGTAGACGCTTGAAATAACCCCTGTGCCAACAAGGCGTTGAAGGCTGGGAGAAGATTTACCATGTTCTGGTAGAGTACAAAGTCATTGGATATATCAGTACCAGGTGTGTATAGGGTCTAATCCAGCAGGAGGCCAGACATGATTCTATCAAGGATTTGTTGACCGCGGCAAGTACAGGCAACAGACATAATTTTGGGGAATAAGGTAAGATGGAGAGCCTACCTGTGCTACCAATGCCGTAACTGTGCTGTTTTAGCAGAGTTACAAAGGGGAAATATGTAGAGACTAGGTAATAATCTTTATTGAGAGATAGCAATTATATAGTTATTGTGAATCAAGGATAAGAGGAACATGATTGTGTTGATCACACAACTGAATGGTGAAGGGGGTGGTTTGATCCTGGTAATGATTCAAGCATCAAAACAAGGTATCCACCATAAGGGATTGTATTTTGTTCATGTTGTTGGATTTGGAAATTCAAGTCAACTTCCTAGTTTGGCTTCAAGTTGCTGGATAATTGGGTTGTGGGTTGCAAACCTGCTTACTCAGAACCTTTCTGGCGGGTTGAGACTGCTGTTTTGACAGTATCATAGGGAGCCACATACTGTTCATTTATATCATGGCAGTCATGAGGCTTGTCTGAGTAATGTTCCATTTAAGATTTAAAATGCTTGATCCCTTTACAACAGTAGCATGTGTTGAAATTACCACCAGTCATTCATTAATTGGGTTGATTTTTGTGGGGAATTATTTTCCCAAGAGGGAGTAATTGTAGATGTTACAACAATAGTAAAACATGCATACAAAGAATAAGTTTTTGGCAGTGAAGGATTTCTATTTGATGCAGGAAGAAAAATGCCTATGAGAAAGAATAAATGTAAGAAAGAAGAAGCAGAGGCAGTGCTGAGTTGAGAGATCTGGATCTGGGGTTGAGTGGGAAGGGCTAAAATAGGGCGTTTGGTGATGGCAGGGGATAAGGAAAGTGGATTTTACTGGAAGGCTGATATGTATAACCAATTATATCCCTTGTTTTTCACTGATTTGATTAGCTGGTAGACATCTGTGACTTAAGGTGGCAAGTTTTTTCTTTGTATGATTGGCTGCCCTTATTCACATGGAAAAAATCTGGGAAAATAATTCAGTCATCATTTGCCAATCAAAGAGGAAAGCATGATATTGGACACATAAGATACAGATTATTGAAGGAATGTGGGTGTTGCTCCCAAATAATGTCCTCAATATTATAGAGCATCAAATTGGCTAGATAAATGTCTGCATGAATGGCTGGATAAATTGAGGCCTGATGTTCTTGTTATTTAATTGTCGTGATGACCCTGGGATTTCCCTTATCTGGTGGCTCAAAAAACCCCAATATTAGGAATTTGAGATGTCCCAGGAGTCAAGTAATCAAACAAAGATCTGGTTATACTCATAAACATTGGCTTAATCAGGGGCTGTTCAATAACAGACAAAGCTCTTGGCTGAAACAGCCAGAAATGCATCAATGAAAGTCCCCTTATTGACCTTCTTCCCTTCATTGGTATTATTGGGTTTTTTCTTGTTCTAAAAAATTGTCAAACACAATGTACAATTTTTAGTATGAGAGAAACATGGAATCATCAGATAAATTTTTCAAGAATCAAGTGATGGTAGATACAATAGCATAATAATAAAAGTAATCCTTGCTGCCATCACATTGGTTACTGTGAAAATTATTTAAGATAAAGATTGAGGCCACTTTGTCATGCATCCAGAGCTATACCATGCAGCCCAGCACCCAGATGCCATGGTGAGAAAGCTGATTCTGATCTTGGTTCAGAGGAAGCTTGAGGTCCTGCTACAAGAGATCAAGCACAATTGGATACTCTTTGTTGATCTGGGACTCAGGCACCTGTTCAGATTTTTGATTATCCCAATACTTCCCACTTATTCATGAAGTTTTTAAATTCCTGAACCACACTGGCTTGGAAATTTTCAATTGTTCAGTGATTTCCCCCAGGTCAGGCTGCACTGATTAAGTGCCACAATTTCTTGAAGAATCTGGGTGGTGATTGTTTGATGCTTGGGCTTCTGTGCAAAGGTGCTGTGGACTGATTGGCTAATGTGGGAGCCAGTTGGCTATTCAATTGCAATTGCTCTAAAATTGATCCAATAATTTGATTGGCTGGTTGACTGATGCCCTGTGAAGGTTCAGGAAAGGAGACAGGAAAAGAACTAGCTTCTTGGCAATCATCAATCAAGTTAAGCCCATAAGAATTGGAAAACATGTACAGGTCAGCTTTCTCATTACCCACATCAAAGATCTGAGCTTAAATGAGGGCCTTCTCATACCAAGCAACCCCTCTGCTAACATTTTCTTGGTTTTTGTCTTGATTTTTGAGGCCATCAAAATCATTGTTGTTATTAAAGATTATTGTAAAATAAAGCAAGCAAAAAATAACTAAAAGAAAGTTAAAAATTTATGGTTTGGATTTTATTGTAATCACAAGTCCAGATTTGGATTGTTCTTAAAACCTATATAAACAAACAAAAATTCTTTAAAATCAATAAAGTGCTTCTGTTTCAGAATTAAATAGCTATTTCTTGGCTGCTAAAACATTGCTTTTTTGTATAAGAACAAAAATACTACACATCTTTCAGGTGCAATACGCTATCTTGAAAACGCCATCTCAAAATATTTTGAGATGGCACCAGGATTCACATCAGCAAAATAAAATAATAATAAAAATTATTAAATAGTTAATTTTTAAATATTGGTTTATAATACAGTATCACAAAAGACTGCATCACAAAAACACTATCTTAAATCAAAATAAAAAGTGTTTTATCAAAATAAGGTTACCAAAACTTGGTAAATTAAACTTCAGAACTACCCATCTTTAAGCACCGCCTTGCACTCATCTTTTATACCGCTGCGGCGCCAGATTTGAGTCCCCAACATATGAGCTCCACTAATCAATAATATTTCTATAAGTACTAAATTTAGAAGATAACTACAATAATTAAAAACTTACTATAATAAAAAATAAGAACTAAAAAATAGAAACATATAAAAAAGAGGATAAGCAAAAGCAAGTCTATTGCAAGAAAAGGCAGGCTCAGTGGGATTGGTCCTTGTGTTGCGGGTGCCACTACGCTGCTGAGCAGAAGACGTGGCAGGAGGAGAGGCCTGATGGTTGGCGGGGCAGGGATGCTTGGCAGGGCGCTGAATAGTGATAACCAGGCGCTCATGGGTGGGCATCATGTAGCAGTTGTTGTCCAGGCACTAGCACATATGGGCCAGGATCACCAGCATTTGAGCCCAAGCCAACTGAGAGTTGCAAAACATAGAAGATCATTTGCACAAGGAAAGTCAGATCTGACTGACTTGCACCAAACAGCCCCAGCCACCATGAGCAGAAAATGCAGCACCTATAATGAAGCAGTCCATCAATGCATCTTACATGTAGGAATAGGATAGATGTAAGGGGACACAGAGCTGGTAAGCCAAGGAGCAATAATGCTCCAAGCAACAACCAGCGTACCCAGGATAGCCAGTCTGGCAACTCTCAGGAGGATACCACATGGAGTGACAAGTTGCAGTAGCTAAAGGAAGGTATAGGGAAGAATTGCCAGTGGTAAAGGCTTGGAGAAACACCTTAAATGTGGCAAAGAAGCGAAAGTTGGTGCTGGCTTGGACAGGCAAGTCCAAGATCTGGTGGAAGCTGGGATCTGCTGCAAGCTCTAGAGCCCAAACCCAAGCTACCTTGTCAATATAATCATTTCGGATGGCAATGGTATGATCATGCTGGACAGAGATCTCACTGGGGGCTAAGGTAGCTGACTGCAGCCCTAGACACACCTCAGCAGCCAAACAGGAGGCATTGTATTGGCTGTGGTATAACTCACCTGCCCAAATTGGGGTCATTGTATCCTCATTGGAATGCAGTGCCTGTAAGAAGCTTTACATCATCTCCTCATGATGACAGATCCCAAACTTGCTAAGAAGGTCAGGGTAGTCCACCACCACATTTTCAGAGTTGCGGCAGGCGCAAAGAATAGCAGATGGGGTAGGGGGAGGTAAACCAGTGGAAGGAAGGCGTTGAGGAAAGGGATGCTGATCACCAGAAGAATTGCCACTGGGGGCATACTGCTGACAGGAAGAGGCTCCTCAAACATGGAGTCCTCATCAGGGAAATCCCCAGCACTGGAGTTTGGCGCAGTACTACGCTCAGAGCCAGCCACAGTAGTTGCACAGTCCTGTTTGCAAAACTGGGAGTCACTAGCTCAAAGTCAGTTCAAGAAGCCAATATGTACTGAGTGTGGCATTTTTTGAAAGGTGTTACGCTCTGCTTTGTCCATTGAAGCCATCATTGTGTTGTAGGCTTGGTGCATATTATTGTGTTGGTATTCATCTAATGAAGAAAGAAATTAGTGTTTAGTCAAGTGGGGGATATGTTAGAAATTTTGACCAAGCAATGATGCCAATTATGACAGAGCTCACGGGTTTAGGATTTCAGCAGCCAACTCCATAAATTAGCAGTATAAAATCAATGATGGCAATCATGACAGAGCTAACAGAATAGAATTACTGCAACCTCATTGTCATAAATCAATAATATAAATTTTTATATATATTTAATTAGCAGTAGATTTTGGATCATCACTATAGAATACCCAATGACAAGCACTGCAGCGCTTTCCTAATCATACATATAGCGCCACTCACAAAATACTCCAGGAGCTGCCTTGCAAATATTTTAAATGCCAAGGCACTGCCTTACTTTTACATCAAACGCTGCCGCAGCGCTATGTTTGAATCCCCAAAATGTTAATCTAATAATTAATCATATTTCAAGCACTAGTCTCAATAGGATAACCAAAAATTTTTGGGATCAGTAGTAGATTTATGATTGTAATGACAAAATCCAACCAAATAAAAAGCAGCGCCGCTGTTGTGTTTGGCTCTTGGGGATAACATCCAGGAGAACACGGCAGGAAATCTTTATAACAAAAGATTTGGGGTTTGAAGCTATCCTTGGGTTAGCCTTCAGGGCAAAATTAAGGGCATGTACCTTAATTTCCTGGAATACAAGATGTGAAATTCCTTTTGGAAAAAAGGAAAGGAAAAAGCTTGAAGAATATTAAATCCAGCACAAATGTGGATAAACTTGTCTTTATTAGGAGAAATGATTCTACTTATATAGTAGAAAAGGGTTGAAGATCACTCATTAGGTAGACAGAGTGGCAGAGGGGGTCACATTGGGGTGAGGTCATACCAGGATCAGTCAAGAGCAGGTATGGTAATCCAGAATGGGTGGATATTAAACCAGACCCATTTGCAGAAGGTGAGGAATTCCCAAAATCAAAAGCAAAACTGACCAAATCTTTGCGCATATCATTATTCAAAGGCCATATCAAAATAGCATTAATGGCACAATTTTGACATCTCCTCCCTCAAGATTGGACACAGGGAGTTGATATTTGCAGAGGAATTTGAAGTGAACATGGGCAAAAGGACAGCCAGAGGACAGCAGCTTCACAGTATACTTGACACCTTCCTTGTAGGTGACTTCACAAGTGATAAGGAGCGCCTTTTGGGGAAGCTTCAGATATGGAATTAAGAAAAAAGAGAAGTATATTTTATTGGATAATACTTTAGACTTATATAGATTTAGCTGTGGCGGAGATTTAGTTGGATTGAACCTAGGGGTTGGTCATGTGCAGGATGGGTTCAAGTCACTGGATACTTGGACAGTCATGTGAAATTGCTTGGTTGCCATTTCTGGTATGTCAAACTGCATATTGGAAGGGCACCAAATTGAGCAATGACTGGATGTTAAGTGAGTTGGTGGTAGCCAGAATACTTGTACATCCAGATACTTGACACAAGGTCCAACCCAGAGGGAGTCTAGCTTATGGGCTTGGCCTCCAGTACAATTTTGATAATAGAGGACTAGGTTGCCTACTTGGTACTCAGGGAGGGGGCTCTGGAAGCATTGGAGGGTGAGATTTCTAAAGCTTTGACTTTGTAGGCAGTAGAATAGGCTGTAGCTTGGATTTCAATGATACAATTAGTCAAGTCTTTGACATGAGCTTCAGGGTTGACAAATGCATCAACTTTGATCAAAGGGGGTCCCAAGATTGAGGGGGTAGTGGCTTCTTGTCCATACAGCATGGCAAAGGGGGACTGGCCAGTCACTTGATGTCTGCTGAGTCTATATGCAAAGAGAGCATCAGGGAGGAACATATCCCAATTAGCAGCATCATAGAGGGTAAGCTTTCTCATGATGGATACCAGGGTAGAATTTTCTTGTTCCACAGTCCCATTGGTTGACAGGTTATACAGAGCAGGGAAGGATTGTTGTGTGCCCATAGCTTCTACAATGGACGTTATGAGGCGGGCATTAAAGTTGGTCCCATTGTCAGAAAGCAGAACCTGAGGGAAGCCATGGCGGTAAAAGAAATCTTGCAACAGGTTTTAGAAGTGGTCTTGGAAGTTATATCCTTGGTTGCTCTGGCTTTGACCCATTTACTAAAATGATCTACGGCTACCAAGATGAATCAACACCCAGACCTAGAACAAGGAAGAGGGCCAATAGTATCAATACTCACAGTGTGGAAAGCATGTTTAGGAGGGATGAGCTTGAATTGATGTTGAGAAGGCCAAGGTTGTTGGAGTTGGCACCAATGACAGGAGGAGAGGACATCAGGAATTAGAAGGCGCATATTCTCTCAATAGAAGTTCTTGCACAACCAGTCATGTGTTTTTGCTATACCTCCATGTCCAGTGTCAATGTGGGCTTGGAGGAAAATGGCCACCCTCATGCTGGGATGGACGTATGGTATATAAGTGTTGTTGACTCTCTTGAAGAGTTGTCTATCTTGAATCACAGTATCCTTTGATAGGGCTTGCAGTGCCAAACAAATGTCTTCTGGCTCAGCAGTCCAGGAGTCAGGATACCCTATCAACTTGTATAGGCAATTTGCGTCAGCAGGATGGATAGCTAGTATAGGCATCCTTGACAAACCATCAGCATTCTGATGTTGCGCACCAGGCCAATGTACTACAGTGAAATTGTATCCTTGCAGACGTAAGGTCCAACATGCTAGTTGACCTTCAGGTTCCTTTAGTTGTTGCAGCCATTTGAGGGAGGAGTGATCTGTGACCACCGTGAAGTGAGTCCCATAGATGTAGTGCCTGAAATGTTTCACTGCATGCAAAACAGCTAGGCATTTTTTTTCTGTGACACTATAATTCTTCTTGTGTTTGCTGAGGACTTGCAAAGAGTAGGCCAAAAATCAGTCTACGCCTTCATCATTGAGTTGAGATAAAATAGCACCCGCAGCTACTCCAATAGCATTGGTGTACAAGATGAACTCCTTACCATAATTGGGATAGACTAGGATAGGGGCCTCTTTGAGCTTGGGCTTCAGCGCTTCAAACAATTGCTGCTGACTGTCAGTCCAATCAAAGGGTATGTTGCAAAGGAGCTGGACAAGGGGTTTGCATAATTCAGCAAAATCAGGGATGAATTGTTGATAGTACCCCATCATGCCAAGAAACACTTGGACCTCCCGTAGGTTTGTGAGAGGCAGCATCTTGTCAATGGCTTCCACCTTAGCATTAGTGGGGCGGATTTCAGTTCAGGTGACCTCATGAGCCAGGAATTTGAGTTGCTCTTTAAATAAAGAGCACTTGGAGGGTTTAAGTTTCAAGTCTGCCTCTCAAATTTTGATAAAGATAGCTTTGAGGTGGTCCAAATGATTGGTAAAGGTAGAGCTGAATACAGTAATATTGTCAAGATATACAAAGATGCAGGAGAGCTTCAAATCTTTGCAAGATGGAGTCCATAACCTGTTGAAATGTAGCAGGGGCATTGCAGAGTCCTTGGGGCATACAAATGGGTTCAAAAAGACCTTCTGAGGTGATAAGCGCAGCCTTCTCTCTATCCTCAGGAGACAAGTCAACCTGCCATTATCCTGATGCTAGATCCATAGCAGAGAAAAACTTTGATCCTCCTAATTGTCTGAGAGCATCATTAATTCTAGGCAAATGGTATGAGTCCTTTTTGGTGAGCAAGTTTAGGCGGCAGTAATACATCACAATGTGGTGGCCTCCAACCTTCTTCTTTTTTGATCAATAAGGGGGAGGCCCAAGGGCTCTGAGAGGGAGCTAGGAGCCCAGCATCCAAGAGCTGTTTAAGCTCCTTAGAGATCTGGGCATCTTCTACTTGGCTGTGGCGGTAAGGTTTGGCACAAAAGGGTGGAGCATGACCCATATCTATCTGGTGGATAACCCCCTTAGCTAGGCCATAGTCTGTAGGTCCAGAGGCAAAGATATCCTTACACTGGTCTAGCAGTTCCAGAACATCTTTTTATTGAATGGGTGACAGTTGTGAGAAGTCTGCGGCGGTGAACAGGGAGAGAACCTGAGAGTCTCCTTCAGGTACGTCAAAATCACTGAACGTTCCAAAAGGGTAGAGGGACATCATTTGCTATGAGCCTAATATGCAACCATGCCCTATAGCCTGGCCCCTGGTCACCTGAATAGACAGAGCAGTTAGGTTAGCCAACAACAGCTACACAGGCTCCTTATTGGTCTGGTCCAAAATCCCTGGGTATAACTGAGGCTCTCTGCGGCTTAGGGAATCAGGTGAGTATAGCTCCAGGAATGATTTTCCAGGTAGTTTGTAGGATATCTTAGAGTCTATGATCACTTTTGAGCCTGTTGAAATGGTGATAGATACAGGGGAAAGAAGAGGCACACCTTCCTATGCAGGACAGGAAGGAGGAGGGGAACACATATTGGAGGAGTGAGTTCTATACTTGAGCAAGAAGATACCTGTGAGATACTTAAGCACACAAGTCTTAAGGCGTTTGCCAGGTAGGTGCAGAGAGTCTTCCAAAATCAAAGGGACCTTGTACCCTAAGAGCAAAAGGTATCCATCTGGAAGAGTTACAATAACATTATATTTGCAGAGGAATTATATGCCAACCAGGAGGTCATAGCTTTTGTTCTCTAGTACAACAGCAGGGGATGCAATGAGGAGTTTCCCAAACCTCATTGGCAGAGCAGAGTAGGCACCAATGGTTTGGATTTGAGCCATGCCTGCAGTACCATATGATTGAGTGTAGTTGAGATCAGGAGCCAGCTTAAGCTTCTTCATTAGCTTGGATGATACCATGTTGACTGGAGAACCCATGTCCAGAATGGCTTTGATTTTAACCTTTTGGATCAATACTTCCACACAAGTAGTATCTTTCCCAAAGGGAGGCAAGACAGCCAGAACATCCTGTGCAGCATCCAAATCTTTCTCCCACTTGGCTAACATGCATTTTAAGGAAGGAATTTCCTTATACACAGTCTTCAAAGGGAGAGATACAGTCATATTCTGCAAGAGAGCTTCTGCTAGTTCAGCAGCTTCTTCAGAAGAGTCTACCAAGACAGGAGATTAATGAGCCTGGGCTAAATAAGGGCAAGCCACCACAGCCTTGGCTTCAACTGAACGTGTGCAAGAGGTAGTGGTGGTTTTCCCTGAGCAAAGCTTATAAGGGACAGACACAGTTTCCAGGACAGCCAGAAAAGAGTAGCCATAACTATCTGATTCATCACAGTCAGAATCTTCAGGCTCAGAATCACTGGAAAGATCATGAAACAGGTGAAGGATAGTTGGGCCAGAGGAAGGGGGAGATTCATTGTCAGAGGGAGGATCAGGAGGAGACGGGGGAGATTGGTCAACAGAGAGTGTCTCTGCCTCTAAGCTGACCTCTCTTTTCCCGTCTTCTCTTTTGGGTCACAATCTTCTACCCAGGGATTAGTGCAGGTATGCAAGTGGTGCTCTATTTGACCGCAGTTATGACATCCTTACCTCTTAGATGGCCCACTTGAGTCTAGAGTCATAATACACGGGGTGTGTGGGGTGGTTCCAGTGTTGCCGGCCTTATTTTTGCGCACCACAGTACCCCCATGGGTTAAGTGCATGTCTTGTAAGAGGGTCTTGATACTCTTCATAGACTTAATGGAAGCTTTGTGGGCCTTAAAGTTCAGACACAGGAGTTGGTTCACCTTTAAAGCATTCAAACAAGATGTGTAAGCTTCCCGGGAGTTAACTGTTGACTGGTGATTAACTGTTGTCTTTTGATGTAGAAGCAATCAGCAAATTCAGCCAGAGTTTTCTTGGGCTTAAAGGAAATGTGCATAAATGCATCTTTTTTGACCTCCAAGCTGAGATCTCCTCCAAATTCCTCAATCAAGAGGCGTTTCATATCCTCCCAAGTGACTATGGAAGGGAGTTCAGGGACCACAACTTCTTGGCACGTGGGATGTAGACAAGTAAGAATATGCTCCTTTTTAAGCTCATTGGTGGCCCTACACATTGCAGTCTCATAGATTGTAAGAAAGGCAGAAATGTTAGAGGCCTTAGGGTCAAATATCTGTTTGGATGAAGGCTTATAGTTAGGGTCAATGGACAAGAGGTGGATTGGCTGTTGCCATCTGGATTGAGGACGTTAATGTGGGGATTGCCCTCAAACTCAGATTTGGCAGCAGGTTGTCTAGCCCAGAGAAGTTGAAGGCTCTCCTCTAGGGTGTCCAAAGTAGAGCTGTTTTGCCCACTGATATCCCTAGTAGTAGCAGCTCCAAATTCATTAATCTTAATCTGTTGCACTTTTAGGGTGCCAGCAATCCCATTGAGGCAAGTGGTCAGTGAAGTGGTTTGAGCAATCAAAGGGATAACCTGTCCATTCATTGTCTCTGTCAAGCAAGAGAGGTTTTGTACATCTCTTTCCAGTACATCCTGCCTGTCAGCAACATCACTCTTTACTTCCGCTAACTGATCCAAGGCAAGAGCACAGTTGACCCGGGGTTGGCCTTCCAAGCCAGGGCAACAACCATGATTGCTATTGGCAGGAGTACTAGCAACCTCAGCTTCCCCTTCACCTTCAGACTCAGAGGGCAAATCATCAGGATTAGAGAGGCCTTGTCTCAAGTACTCAATTTCTCCTTGTAAGGTAGCTACTTGGTTGGTAAGCAAGGCAATGCGAGGGTCAGGCATAGGTTCTAGTGGAGGAGGGTTCTGAAAATAAGATTGACATCAAGTAGTAGCTTTGAGCTCAGCTATAGCTTCCCATACCTTAGCCTCAAAGTCAGATGGGGCCTCAACAGGAGGTGTGGGAAGTGTCACCTTGATGGACGCTACTCTATCATCCATGTAATTTTGTACTTGATACAGAGTGTTGCCTAACACAGCCTTATCCAGTCCATATTGATGCTGCAGATGGCAGCCCCAGGTATTGATATGAGTCCCACCCAGCTTGAGTTGGGAATTAACATGCTCCTGAAATTGGTTGAGTTTGGTAACCATAGTCTCAAAGTCCTGACAATGCTTTAGAAGAGCAGATTTTATTTGTTCACACCATGTAGCTTAGTGATCATCCAGTTTGCACAGTTGATCCTTGATATAACCAGGGAGCAAGGAGAAAAGGGAATTCAGTGATGAGGTTAGGTATTTCTGGGAGGCCAACAAGTCATGCTGATTATCTGAAATACACACAAAGAGGCTATGAGACCATTCTTGATATGCCATATTTTGAGCATGGTTGTTTGAAACAGCAGTGGCTACAGCATTTAGAAGCTGGTTCTGGGATCCTAAGGCAAGTTGATGGTGAACCAGGGTGGGTTGGATAAAATAGTTGACTAACATGCCAATAGTATCCATAGACTTCATCAGTGCGGGGGAGACCAAAGTCCAAGAGGAAGGAGTACAGGTCTTTGGAAGCGTACCCAGGACAGAGACCAGGGATAGTGTGTATTGCCACAGTGCCTGAGTGGAGGAGAGAGAAAGCAGCAGCACAAGCTTGCTCATAGTTGAGAGAGAAAGCTGGAAGGGGTCCCAGGCAGGCCCAGTAGACAGCACCAGTACCATTGGAGTTGAGGGGGCATTGGTGATGTCTTCTCCTAGAGGAGGACTAGAAATTTTAGTTTGCTTGGGTAATTCAGAAAAAAGGGAGAAGGACCAGAGAATGCGCATGGGAGCAGGGTAACCAAGGGGCTTGAAGCCCCTGTAGTGAGCACCATTTTGTTGTGTTTGGCTCCTGGGGACAACATCCAGGAGGTCACGGCGGGAAATCTTTATAACAAAAGATTTGAGGTTCAAAGCTAGCCTTGGGTTAGCCTTCAGGGCGAAATTAAGGGCATGTACCTTAATTTACTGGAATACAAGATGCAAAATTCCTTTTGGCAAAAAGGAAAGGAAAAAGCTTGAAGAATATTAAAGCCAACGCAAATGTGGATAAACTTGTCTTTATTAGGAGAAATGATTCTACTTATATAGTAGAAAAGGGTTGAAGATCACTCATTAGGTAGACAGAGTGGCAGAGGGGGTCACGTTGGGGTGAGGTCATACCAGGATCAGTCAAGAGCAGGTATGGTAATCTGGAATGGGTGGATATTGAACTGGACCCATTTGCAGAAGGTGAGGAATTCCCAAAATTGAAAACAAAACGGACCAAATCTTTTCACATATCATTTTTTGAAGGCCATATTGAAATAGCATTAATGGCGCAATTTCTGACAGCCACAGCAACTAAAATATTTTCAAGGCGGTGCCTGGGGTTTTTCTTAGTTGGCACTGCGGTGCCTGAAATAATTTTTAGTTGGCGCTGCAGCACCTAGGCTTAACAAAAATGGCGCAGCAGTGCTATCTTTGAATTATTTGTCTCATACAATCATACTTTTATGTGATAAATCCAAGCCTTTCCCTTTTAATTGGGAATAAAGTATGGTATTAATTTATGACCCTGCATAATAAATTAACCCAAATTGGCGCCACTTTGATAGTACTACCCCTTATAATACAGCCATTCAAAAAACCACTTTTAATATACTGGTTTTATTTCTTATCATAGAAGGATCTGTAATATTTGTGTTTCAGATTTAAAATGTTTCATTAATGAATTTATATATGCAAGGGTAGTGAAACCATTAGCTGGAACTGCTATAATCAGGTTAAGAACAGCGTAACCAAGACCTTCTTGTCACTTGAAGGTTGGCACAACCAATTTTCCTGCCTGGTTAAGGTAAAGAAGCCAAGATTCATTGTGATTATCAACAGGCTGAAGATCCAGAATGGCCATGGGCACCAACTTTACCCCCAGGCCATCAAAAGCAATGCTGTTGTATCCAAGCATGCTGGCCAGCAGGTCAAGTTTACAAGTGTTACTAAAGAGGTATATTCAATTACACCAGAGAAGGCCCCTTGTTCATCTCAAAGGCATTGCCAAGGCTCTTGGGGCTAAATCCCAATCCAATTTCTTCACCAATAAATTCTTTGCCTTCAAATATTTGATTTTTACTTTATTTTTAATATACATATTTAATATAAGGTCAAAAATTTAATACAAAAATATCACTGTTTAGGGATGTGATGACTCTGGATCTTTTTGCACTATAGTTGATATTAGCTGACCCCACATTTATATTGCAGATTGAATCCTTGGATGATTTTGAGTCTAGCATATGTTTTTTTATAGTTTTTAAAAAAAATTGGGCTTTTTCAATATTTTAAGTTATCTGGTGCAGTTTAGCCAGAAACTTGATATAGGGTTTGAGATGGCGTTTTTGGACATCTTTTTGAGATGGCATCTTTCTAGATGGTGTTTTCTATATGATGTATCCCACCATCTTTCATAACTTCATTTTGCTTTGTGTTTGTGAAATCTTGTATCAAAACCACAGACTCAACCCATCAGCAAGGTTCCAACCAAGCGGGTTTGTGACCCGCAATCCAATTATCCGGTCACTCAAAGCCAGACTAGGAAGTCAACTCAAATTACCAAATTCAACAACATGAACAGATGATGATCCTCTATGGTGGATACCTTGTTTTGGCGCTTGACTCATTATCAGGATCAAGCCACCCCCTTCTTCCATCCAACTGTGTGATCACCAATCATGTTCTTGTTATCCATTGATTCACATGAACTATATAATCACTATCTCCCAATAAAGATTATTATCTAGCTTCTAAATATTTTTTCCCATGTAACTCTGCTAAAACAGCACAGTTACAACATTTATAGCACAGGTAGGCTCTCCATCCTACCTTATCTTGAAAAATTCTGCCTGTTGCCCGCACACACTGCAGCCAACAAATCCTTGAAAGAATCATGTCTGGCCTCCCACTCAACTGGACTCCGTACACTCCTGGTACCACGATACCCAATGGTTTTGTCCTATACCAAAACATGGTGATCCTGCTACCCGCCTTCAACGCCATGTCCGCACAAGGTTTCTTCCAAGCTCTGCCATTGATGCCGCAACCAGCCGACAAAACCACCATGCCCGCCTATGTAGCCCAAAGACTACAAAGCACTGCCTTGGAACCTTTTGCTGGGGCCAACAACGACAACACCGCCGCATGGATCCAGTCCGCCCAGAGCAAGCTAGCTCAGATGGAATGCCCACAGCAATTTTGGATTGCAGAGATTTCCATTTTCCTGACCCATGACGCTGGCACCTGGTGCAACAAGTGGCATGAAAAGCACACTGACAAGAACTGGGATACCTTTAAGCAAGACTTCCTGGCAAGATTTGTGCTAAAGAATACAGCGCTCATGATCATTCTCCAAGTAAAGAACCTGACCCAGACAGGCACCGTAAAAGAACTCACCCGCGCCTACGAGGAATTCTGCCTTTGGCACCATCCAATATGGCCTTTGATACCCCAGCCACACACCTCATGTACTACAATGCTCTCAAGTTGCACGTGATGAGACATGTAAACCTGGATCAAGTGGCCAACCTGCAAAGCCTATACCTTGAAGCAGAAAAAGCGGAACAGATATCCAACACTCTGCACAAGGCACAAACTGGGAAACAAGAAAGGCCCAAGGATTCCCATCCAAGCAAGCGCTCTTCTTGACCACCTCCTGGAGGCAACAGGAGCAACACCAACCACAAGCCCACGGGTTCTAACGGACATGGAAATGGAAACAATGGTCAGTCAAACCGTACTCATTTCTGCGTCACTACCACGCAGGGCAAGCAAGATGAGGGAAAAGCCCAGGGAGAGCACTAAGCAAGCCAAGCTCTCCCCATGCAACTCCTGACTTGCCCAACAATGAATACTGATCTGAGGACGTGGACCAATGCCCAATGATTCAGGTGTCCTCGGAAGACCCAGTACTGTATACCATTGCCAGACATCCCAATAAATTGATGTCCTATCCTTTCTGCTTTCACAGTTACACAGGCTCAGCACTCTTGGACTCAGGCGCAGACTGAACCTTAGTCAACAGTAGCTTTGTGGATAAGTTCAAGCTGGCCACTAATCCTTTGTGGATTAAAATGTGGTCCTGGATGATGAACACCACATTGCCGTGACAAGGGAAACTTCCCCCTTCTCTGTCATGCTTGAGGACATTCACTCCACCATCCAAGGTCCCGTCATTGACTTTCCTAAGTTTGACATTGTACTTGGACTAGACTGGTTACAAAAGAACAATCCTCACATAGACTGGGCAACCTCAGTGTTGAACATCAAGTGTGAAGGTGTCAACCACCAAATCTACCCTGACTCTGTGGGCCAACTGCTCTGCAACCACGTCTTTGTGCGCATCACAGACCCAGGATGAGAAGAAAGATTTAAAGTCAATTGAATGGGACTCCTGCCAGTACAAGATTGTACACTTCAAAGACCACCAGGATACCTCCACGCCACAGGACTGCAACATTGTGGCCCACTGCCCAGAAATCTTTAAGGAAGCGTTACCTGAGCTGCCTCCTGAGAAGCATATTCAGCACTCTATCCAACTCAAGGGGGCTGTACCCAAGGCGCGACCTATCTACAGGCTGACCCCAAATGAAGATAACACCTTACGCGCCTACCTCAAGGAGGCATTGGAAAAAGGACTTATCTGCCCTTCACAATCTCCCTTTAGGGCTGTCATATTCTTTGTGGCTAAGAAAGACGGTAACTTACGCCTGGTCACAGACTACCATGCCCTAAACAAAGTTACCATTAAGAATTGTTACCCTCTACCACTGATTAACAACCTCTTTGATGCCTTAGGAGGAGCCACTGTCTTCTCCAAGATTGATCTAACTTCAGGCTACAATCAGATTTGTATCAAGGAGGAAGACATTCCCAAAATGGCCTTCCACACTAAATACGTCTGCTACAAAATGTGTGGTGCTCAACTTTGGCATGACCAATGCCCCATCCACCTTTGTAACCTTCATGAACAAAGTGTTTGCCCCCACATAGGCAAACACGCCCTAGTGTACCTAGACAACATTATTGTCTACATCCCCTTGGTGGAACAGCACCACAAAGATCTGGAAGCAGTCTTTGCAACCTTGGAACAACACAAACTGTTGACCAAGCCCTCCAAGTGCCAGTTCTTCCGTGAGCAACTACCCTTCCTGGGGCATATAGTCTCAAAGGACGGCATCAAACCCAACAGTCAAAAGATACAGGCCATCTGCAAGATGCCACCACCCAAAGATAAGTTGGAACTCCGCACCTTCTTAGGAATGGTGGCCTATGTACAACGTTTCATACCTGACTGTGGCGTTTTGACTGCCCCCTTATTTTCCATAACTGGCGCCAAGTCTAAATTTGTGTGGACCTCCCAACATGACCTCTGTTTTAGACACCTCAAAGAGAAGCTCACAACAGCTCCCATCCTGCAATACCCCAAACGTGATAGAGAATACCAAATGGAAACCGACGCCTCAGATGCATCCATTGGGGGAGTACTACAAATTAAAAATAGTGACAGTGACTTCCTGCCTGTAGCCTACAAATCACGGAAGTTGACAGAAAGCAAGTGTCAATACCCTATCCACAACAAGGAACTGCTGGCTATTGTGCACTGCCTAGTCAAATGGCGTTGCTACCTTATTGCCAGGAAGAATTCACAGCATTAAACAATCACAAGTCACTCATCTATTTCAGGACTCAAGCAAATCTGTCACACTGCCAAGCGCGGTGGATGGAACTATTGGAGAGATTTAACATGCTCATCTAGTACAAGCCTGGGGCTGAGCTTGCCATGGCAGACACCCTGTCCCATCTGTATGTCTGTGCTTCAAGAGGAGAGATTGGGCTTGACCCAGACTGGCCTCTCCTGGTGTTACAAACAAAGGACAAAGGTTTTCCCCCAGGCACCACCAACATAACAAAGGAAACAGTTATAAAAAAACACCTATTTGCTGATGTGTACAGGACCCTGCACAGAAAAATGTCTGACAGTACTACCATTCCCTACATCCCCACACATCAGCGAGTTGACACTATCCTTTGCTATCTCAGAGACCTTGGACATACCAAGAGCAGAAACCTGTATGAGTTCCTAAAACATAAAGCCTGGTGACCAACCTTATACTGCAATGTCCAGGAAGTTTTAGACCAATGTGATGTGTGTGAAAAGTTTGCCAAAAGTGAAACCCCACCAAAGTCAGTAATTACCATCTGCACACAACTACCTTTCAAAGTATGGGATCTTGACATTGTTGGCCCCATGCCAGGAAAACACAATGACAAGAAATACATCATCACTGCCATTGACTTTGCAACAAGATAGCCAGTAGCCCAAGCAGTAAAGGCACACACCGGCAATGACGTTTGACAATTTATTGGCAAAGAAATAATCAGCAAGTTTGGAAAGCCAGAACTCCTGATAACCAATGGAGGGAAAGAATCAACCTCCAAAAACACCAACATATACCTCGCTAAAAATGGTGTCAAACACACTGTAACAACACCATACCACCCACAGGCCAATGGACGTATAGAGCAGCTTAATGGTAGCCTTGTGCAAGCCTTATCCAAACTCACTGCCAGGAGACCTGAAGACTGGTATAAGCAGCTACAGACTGCATTGATTGTGTGCCAAACTCAAGTGAACAGATCCACTGGAAAAAGCCTGTTTGAACTAGTATACGGCACACAGCCAAATATCATTCAAGAATTGACAGGACCTAAACTGGAAATTCCAAGTGAAGTCCCTCCACGCTCAGACCCTCAAGTAATGGAGGCTAATTTCAAGCAAACAGCCAAAGAGAATGAACGTCTGCAAAAGACATTTGTTCCCATCCGCAATAGACATGAAGTTGGGGACAAAATATGGGTCATGAATGTTGACAAGAGCAAGTTGCAACCTGAAAAAGTGGGACCAGCAATCATTCTAAAGGTAAACAACAATAACACTAACCTCATGCAAGGGCTTGGCAAACGTAAACAAGACAAGACCCTACACCATGATTGCCTACAACCCTGCAAAGCAAGACAGAAACAATGAGAGACTGCCCTACCAGCTACAGAACAACAACTAGTTCAATACAGCGCCCGGGCTCCTGACAACCTCCCTGACAACCTGCCCCCAGAGGAGGCCGACCTTCAGTTGGGGGGGTGTCAAAACTGCAGGCTTGACCCGCCAGCAAGGTTCCAACCAAGCAGGTTTGTGACCCGCAATCTGATTATCCGGTCACTCAAAGCCAGACTAGGAAGTCAACTTGAATTACCAAATCCAACAACATGAACAGATGATGATCCTCTACAGTGGATACCTTGTTTTGGTGCTTGACTCATTATCAGGATCAAGCCACCCCCTTCTTCCATCCAACTGTGTGATCACCAATCATGTTCCTGTTATCCATTGATTCACATGAGCTATATAATCACTATCTCCCAATAAAGATTATTATATATCTTCTAAATATTTTTCCCATGTAACTCTGCTAAAACAGCACATTACAACACTTGCTTCTAGGTTTCTCTATTTTTGTTTCTGTTTAGTCTTTATGCTGAAGTCTCATCTGAATCCTGATAGGATTATAATATATTCCAGAGCAACCCCAATCTATTCTACTTGTTGTACTAAGTCATTTTGTTTGTAGTTTGTACTACATTGATTGATGGTTAATAAAATCTTGTGTTTTGTGTGAGTATTAATGCACTTCCTGTTTGGCTTTTTGAAAGTTTCCCAAAAACATTCAAATTATTTGCAGTCTGTAACTTGTCTAACTTAGATTTTTTTGAATCAGAGTTCATTTTGTTTAAATTTGAGTAAATTTTTTGCTTAACAACATAGCTACAAAAACTACTGTATATAACAACATTCTACCTTGCACCTCAAATGTTGAGACAAAGAAAAATAATTCCTTATCAGGATCAAAGACAATTACAGAACAACTTCACCAATAAATTATTTGAAACCCAAACTATATTTGGGCCATGCCACTATGACACCCCCTTGTGGCCCTGTTACCAACTTTTACAGTATAACAAGCGTGGGGTGGTGGACAGGATGCCAAAAAAACAAAGCTGAGCTACGCCTGCTTTGCCCTTTTACAGCATCCCACCTGGGTACACGTCCAGGTATCCTAGTGGAATCCTTTTTTGTTTTTTAGATTAGCTAACTTTTGAAATCTTTATCATATACTCTATCTGGTAAAAGAAAAGATGTGTCAGGCAGGCTGCCAAAAATCAAAGCTGTGCTACACTCAGCTTCACTCTTTTACGGCAGCCCACTGGTATGTGTTTCCAGTTATAGCTGGTAAAAAGTTTGGTTAAAGATGGGTGTGAACTTATATCTTTTGAAATTTAAATTTTGTAGGCTTTTTAATGATCTTTATCAGAAATCTTTTGGTAAAAAGTCATGGGTGATAGCAGCCTGCTAGTATGTGTTTCTGGTCAAATACCTGGTAAAAAGCTATTTAAAGATGTTGGTGCCCTTATGTTTCTTGGCAGCAATAATTTTTATTTGCCATTGAAATAATATCAGCAATCAATGAGTATATAAAGTTGAGCAATGATAATGCTACCAAAAGAAAAAAAGCTATGCTAACTCAGCCCTATTATTCTCAGCTTTACACTGTTATTATTTTCTTCTTTCCTAGCAGAAATACTTTTTTGGTAGTTGAGTATGTCTTTTTTAAATTTAATTATCTATTCTGGCTGTTAAAAGATGATTTAATGCCATATAAAGTAATTTTTTACTATAAAAATGATAGCTTTATTATGATTGCTACTTTTTATTAGAGAAGTAAGAGTGTATGCTTTGTAAATACTCTATTATACTATTATCAATGCTTTATTAGAGGTCTGTCCTTTTATTGTACATTATATTTTGACATTTAAGAGACTGGAGATTAATTACAGTACTTTTAAGAGCCAGTAAGATACGCAGAAAAACCCAAACATAGAACACCAAGTTAGCATACACAAAAAGTCAACAATTTATACATGTTAACAATAAAATTAGCCCACTTAAGATTTGTCTTGTGCATGACTTCTGTGTGCCCAGCACTTGGTTTTGGATGTTTATCTCAACAGCTCTGAAAAGTACTGTATTTTTTATCCACATCTTGAAACTACAGTCCTTTTAAATTATTTATTTTTATTATATGTTTTGAATTCCAATGGACATTAAAATACCCATATTAATAACAATCAAGTACATGCTATAAAAAGCTATTTTGTTCCCAAACAATTATTTTGTAGTCTATAGGCTTAATATATTCTTTTTATAGTACACATTTTACTAAGATATAGTCTTTAGTTGTTGGTGACTGCATATTTTATTTATTAACAAACTGATATCAATTTCTTTTTACTTATATGTTAATTCTATGTGGTACTCTGTTTTTTGATATCATTGTTTTCTATTTTTGATAAGATAGTGTTTGATTTTGTAGATCTTTTTAGTAATCTAATGTGATGTTATTTCAGCTTTATAGCATTTGATTTGATTGCATTTTATTTTTGTGGGTCCAGTACCCTCTGGTAAGTTATATTGCTTTTGATTTTAGTAGAAAAAATCATAAAATGAAGCCATTGTAGTATGGTCTAAAAATTGATTATTTATGAATTCTAATATATATTTTTTATATAAGAAAATTAATTAATTAATTATGGTGTCTTTTAAAAGAGAAACCCTCTAATTTATAAACAGAATAAAGGTAAAAGATCTATAGTAGTTATTATATACGATACATTAAAGTAGTTTATGTAGTTCTGGAGTTTTACAGATGGGGGTGAAATAAAAATTATTATAAATGTTCTATTTGAGTTAAAAAGATTTTAAGTAGAGTCAGGACACTCTTGTTTATTTTATAATAGAGACTTGACTATAACACCTAAAATATGAAGATTAATTAGAATTTTTCAGCAAATTATGATTTCTTGGTAGAGAACTTAAAACTAAGTAAATTTGAAATAAACATTTTAATATTTATTAATCATATAAAAATAAGATAAAACTTAATATTCAAAGTCATAGCTAATAAAAGTTTAAAGAAATGAAGTAAAAGAGATTACCTTAATAGCAAATAGTTGAATTTAGGTAAAAAAGAGCTAGTTGGATCAAAAAATAATTTAGGCAAAAAAATTTTAGTAAAATATCTGTTTACTCTAAAAAAACTTACCCACGCCAGGATCTGCTGTAGGAAGAAATCTGGAGCTTGATTAAGGTTAGTATTTTGAAAAAGATGACTTACCTAATCCATGATCTGCAGCAGGGGGAAATTTTGTGCTTTTTTAAAAAAGTTAGTAAGTTAGTAAAAATCTTACCCAGCCCAAGATTTGCTGCACTAAAAACTAGGCATTTTTAAATTTTTTAGTAATTAGATAATTCACTTAATAAACCAAGATCTGCTTCAGGGCAAAAATCTGGGTTTCCTTAATCCAGATTAGTAAATTTGATGAAATTGACTTACCCACCAAGATATGCTGTGAACTAAGTCAACCTAAAAGAGAGGAAGGTTGGTAGTTTGAGTGAAATGATTACCTGAAATGCAGCTTGGCTAAAAAATGTTAGTTAATCAAACCAATAATTACCAACCCAAGATCTACTTCAGAGAAAAACTCTGGTTTTTTAATCTAGGCTAGTTAATTTAGTTAAAGAAGCTTACCTAAACCTGATCTTCTTTGGGGTGGAGGTCCTTTTAAAAAGAAAGGTAGTTAGTAATTTGAGTGAAATGCTTACTTGAATTCAGCTTTGATTTGAATCTCCAAATTATTAGTTTTTTTAAAAAAACTTATTAACTTTTTAAATTATTGTTAGCTTCAAACTTTTAAAAACATGCTTACATTTAAAATCCTTGATCTACTATGCTTAAGACAGTTAATATTATATGAATATTTTGAAGCTTACCTTTATTTTGAAGTAAATCTACAGTGTTAAAATAGAAAATTTAGTACTGTGTTTAGTGAAGGCTTACCTTGGCTTAGTAAATCTAATCTTATCTGTTTGGCAGAGAAATAGATGGGGTTGGCCAATAATAATTAATGAAAGTATTATAAGCTCCAATCATTATTAGTAACTTTTTATATCATTTTTGACTCTCTTATCTTTTAGGAAAATATGACTAAATGAACTCCATTTAAATATATTTTTACTTTTATTAACACTGCCATAGGCAGGGATGCTGTGAGATACTTCAAAGTGTCCAACAACCCCTTTGAACAGCAGCATTGACCATCAAAACAAACTAATTAATAGGAAAAATTATTTTTGTCTTCAGTCATTGTTGGACTTAAAAATAGGTAAGTTCTTCCAAGGCAAAACATATTAAAATAATTTCCCCAGCAACTGAAGCAGTTATATATGATATCTTTCATTTATCAATAAAGATATGCTCTTATTCTAAATCTCTGTCCTCTTTCTGGACTGTTTTCTTTCCCAACTCAAATACTAAACTATAATTAGTTCAGTTTCAATAACAGATATAGTAGTTTTAAAAGCTATGACAGCAGCCAAAAATACTTCAGATTTAAACAAAAGGATTTCAGATTTAAGCAAAATCCTAGTCAGGAAAGATTCAGAGATCAAATGATTTAAATATTTTTGATTAACAAATGAACTGTCAAACAAAAAAATTTCACTAGCACATTATACAAAATTATATCAAACATCAAGCAGCATAGTTCAAACCACAAACAAAAAGAACTGACATAGCAAGTGAGATGGTTGGGTGCTGTTCTGGAATATATTATAATCTGACCAGGATTCATAAGAGGCACCAACAGAAGAACTAAAACAAAATGAAAATAGAGCAACCTAGAAGCGAGATTCCACAAGCACAGAATGAAATGAAGTCACACAAGATGTGTAGTATGAGCAGCCTAAAATAGAAAAGTAACAGTTTTACAGCCAATCAACAGCTATTCAATTTTGAAACAGAGGCATTTTATTTATTTTCATGGCTCCTGATTTGTGTAAAATAGTTTTGAGAACTTTCAAGATATGGACTTGTGATAACAATAAAAATAAAAATAAACCATAAAATTTTAAACTTCTATTTTTAGTGATTTTATCCTAGGTTTTTTACAATGATTTTTACTAGCAGCATTTTTGACAGCACCTGCAAACAAGCCAGCAGCAGCCAAGGAGCTTCTGTGGAGGTGAGGCTCAGAACATGGAGGCACCTGTTTACACCCAGGTCTTTGATGTGGGTAACAAGGAAGCTGGCCTATACTTGACCCCTGACCCCTATGGCTTTGACTTGTTTGAGAGTCACTGTCAGGGATCCACTCATTAGGCAATCTCTCTCCAATAGAATGAAGGAGAGCACCCAAGTTGAATTTGACTAGAATAGACCCTACTGGAATCCCTATCATTAACATGTGAAGAAGGTGACCAAATAAGCGGAATCTCCCCAGGAAGGGAGTAAAAAGATTTAGAAGGTAATAGATACTGGTGTATCCCAAAACCAACCAGGGGGCCTTGGGGTAGATAATAGGAGGAAATCATGCAGTTTCAATGTATGGGGCATGGTGGTGGTGTGGTCCAAAACAATACCAAATGGAGTCTTCTGACTTATTGGTGGGAGTTGGTTTGGGAGTCTTGAAGTTTACATTGGCTTGCCCATAGCTGATTAACACACAAAAAGTCCACACAAGGAAGATGAACTTCATGCTGTTGAAGAGGGAACCTTTGAATCTACTAATCAAGTTTTTTAGAAGCTGAAAATATAGATGTATTGGTTGATAGGAATAAGAAAATTGTTGGAGCAATTTGAAAGAGGAAATTTGCCAGTTTAAATACTGAGCTCAAGTGATGAAGGGAACATTGTGGTTACCAGGTGGACCTGCAAGAGTGATTTGAGAAGTATTGCCTAGCAGAACTGCAGCAGCCTGCAGCCTGCAATGCAAGAAGAGGCAGGTTGGAATATTGCATTGCAGTATTGTACTTTCCTATGGTTGTGGATGGTTTCTGGAGTTGGATGTGATGTACTTCTCTGGCTTGGTTGGTTTGCTGGCTTTGATTGGTCTCTTGGGTCCCTCAATATCTGTTTTGGATGATTTCCACATTTACTTTTAATTTTATTGGTTGCTGTATATTGATTGGAGCCAATTTTACATACTGAATTGTTGTTCCTGTTGTTGTTATCTTTGTTTGAAGCTTTAGAAACCAAATTTGAAATAGAATTTATATGTCAGTCTTTGTTTTTATGCTTGCTTTTGTTTTTGCATTCAGAATTGAATAAAACACATTCATTTATCAATTTTTAATATGTTTTTAGGTTGATTGAGTTAATTGTTTTGTTTCTGTTCTTGATTTCTAAATTTGCATTTAAAAACACAGTTTCTGGTTTTTGGATTGTACTTAAGGTCCTCAAGTCTGGTTTCTTTTTTGTGTGAGGGATGGAATCCCTTACAGTCACTTAGCATCTAGCTCTGCCCCTGCCCCTTACCCACCCCTGCACAAGCTGCCAATCAACCAGCCAATCAAAATAGCAACCCTGATTCAGAGCAACTTCTTGCCACCAGTCAACCTGCCCCCCTAAGCCAATCAGGCTTCAGCTCCCATGGCCCAGCACCCCAAACACAGAATCATCACTGCCCAAATTCTCCAAGAAATTGTGGCACTCAACCTGAGGGGTCTGTCCTGGGACCAGATTGCCACCCAATTGCAATTTACCCAAGCCACAATAATGCAGGAATTCAACAACCTGATGAATAAGAAAAACCTGGCTGGGACAGCCAAGAAGCCCAAGAAGGCACCAGAGTCCAAGATAAACAAAGCATACCCAATAATGCTCAATCTTCTGCAGCGGGACCCCAAGCTTCCCCTAACCCAGGTCTGTAAAAAATCACACTATGACATATGGGTTTACAGGCGCATGGTGCAGCTCTGGATGTATGGCAAAGTGGCTTCAGTCAGGGTGTTGACCAATTTTGGCAGCAATTAATGTGATGGCAGCAAGGATTCCCCATATGATCATGATATTGAGTCCACTCTAGTCAATGACTGGCAAGTTTGTTCAATGACATCATGTTAATTGCCTTTTAAAAGCTATCAATTGCCTTTGACAAGTTTAGTGAGCAAGAAAAACTGCCACCAAGAATGGAAGAAAGAAGGTCAAGCAGGGAAATTTCATTGGTACATCACTGGATGTTTTGGCAAAGGGTTTTGTCTATTATTGGACAAGCACTGATTACACCAATGGCTATGGGTATAGCTATATCCTCAGTGAATTGATGGACTCCTGGGATAGATCAAAGTCCACTTACCGTATTTTCTTGAGCCACCAGATGGAGGAAAGTTCCACCACCCTTGAGGCTATCCAGGGACGCAGGCACCAGGCCTCAGTCTACCCCGCCAGCCACACTGACATTCATCTGGTAGATGTTGTGTTGTTCAACATTAGAGACACAGTACGGGAGCGCCACCCCCAGGCTTTCAACGACCTCTATCTTCGGGTCCTTGACCATAATTCTCTCTTTGGTTGCCAAATGATGGCTGACTTGTTTGCACAAATGGTTTTCCATGTGAACATGGGCACCTAATCACGTAAGGATAAGCACCTCCCACCCCATACCACACCTGTCTACCAGCCAATCCAACCAATGACAAACAAAGAATATGACAAGCAGCATATGGCAGCCATCACAATAAATCCAATTAGGTTAACCCCCCCACTAGCATTACCCCTCACCTGCCAGCCCCACCCACTCAATCTCAGACCCCCCAGGCCAGCACCAGCTCTACACCTTTCTTCCCGTGCTATTCTGCCTAGTAGGCATCACTCTTCCTGTCCCAAATAAACTCCCTATTGCCTAACTCCTATATTTATATTATCTATATCTTGAATTTCAATTGTTCAATTTCTCTTTGTTTATATTTGGTTTTGTTCTTTATGGTCAGCTTATTTCTATAAAACCATATGTTTACCATACCGTGTATCTAGATTCAGAACACAGTTATTTTTAGCACTTTACAAAGCCCCTTGTGAAAATATTAACAACAGTTTGGTGATCAGCTAAATTTAAATTAGAAAATTATAAGTTTATTGTGTTTGGAGAAAGTTGTTGTTGATCTGAATTCAAAACTGTAATGATAAACTCTAAGCCAATCAGGAGCCAAGTGAGAAAGTGATTGTGTTGAGTATATACTTCTGGGAAGTATATAAAACAATATGAAGGGGGAAATTGAGAAGAGAATGATACTTTATTGATATTAATATTAGGGATTATATAGTTCCATGGGAAGCCACATACTGTCCATATACATCATGGAGCTTGTCCAGGTAATGTTCTATTTAGGACTCAAAAGGTTTGATCCCGTATTAGATGGGCAGCTGATAAGAGTGTCACTGACTTAATTATTAATCAGGGAATCTCTCAGGGAATTACTTCCCTGAGAGGGAGTAATCATAGATGTTGCAACATTATAAATGTATTCATAGAAAAAAATGAAATTTACATGGTGCCTTTTGTGACTTATGAGAGGTACATGATGTTTAAAGTGGACTTTGAAACGACATATCCAGGGTTCATTTATATAGTGGTGATTTTCATTGGACTTGGTAGGTGACAAGATCAGGAGAAGGGGTGTTGATATTTTCAATTCCGAAAATTTTGCTTTTGGCTGGGGAGCTGACTTGACTAAGGACAAGAGCAGGGATGGGGGAGCTGATATCATCCACTTTGACTATTCTGTATTTGGTTGGGAGTTGAAGTTGGCCTTGAGATTGGATATGTTTCATAACGAATGTTTCGACCGAATCCAGAAATTCAAATCCAGAGAGTTGAGGAACGACAAAGTTATCACCACCAATTGCTACGTAGCTAAGTGTGGCTATTGTGTAGTTACGACTAAGTTCAATGGGTCTGTATGTCTGGGTGCTTTGATCAAGGACCTGTACCTTACCCATGATCTTTTCACTGTTGTAGGTGAATTGTATGCCAGATACTTGCACTCCCATCTGCTCATCGCTGTTCTTGTCAATTTTACGAATGGCGCGTTGGAGAAGATCTCGGATCTGTTGGCCAGTCTGGTTGATTTGAACCATGGCTGTCTCTATAGGGAGGACGGAGCACACATCACCTCTTGTGATGTCACCTACTCTAATGGAGTCTTGGATTGCACCAGTGTTGATTAGTGCAAAGTCTGATGTGGGGTGGTATTTCAGCATGGCATCGGCAATGTATGAGCCCAAATTGCACTCTCCAAGCTGACAATCATCTAGGACCAGAGAGGAATTTGTGTTGCCAATAATAGTATACATGAATTTGTCACTTTCTTTGCGTATATCCTTGACCATTGCATTTGTTGCCTTGTCTACTGGAACAGTAGAATTCAGAAGAATAGTTTGTCCTCTGATCTTGCTGAGGTAGCCATCTGTACCGTAGCTAATATCGATGTGGCCCAAGAGATATGCCCATTCATGTGCCTGGACAATGTATGTTGTCTTGCCATCCAAGTTAGTAACTTCTGTGGGGTACTCTCCTTCGCTGGGTTTCTCTCTAAACTTGGATCCTTTGGGTCCAAGGTACGAGTGAGTATGTCCGCCAATAATTAGCGAAAGGCCTTTTACATTCTCTGCAAGCTTGACGTCTTTTAGATATCCAGCGTGCGATACAGCAATAATGCGTTTAATACCCTTTGCATTCAGTTTTTTAATTTCTCTCTGGACTGCTTAGATGGGATCCTCAGTTCTGACCTTTTTCAGATTTGCCTCTATCTGAGCCTCGGAGAAGATATACCCTACCACACCAAGCTTGTATTTCTCAAAAACATGGCTCTTGACAACCTTTTCCCTAAGGTTCTTGTACTCCTCTGGAATCTCAATATTTGAAGAGACAACTGGGAACTTGTAGTCCTTAACTATCCGCCCAAGGTTCATAGGGCCGTCGTCAAACTCATGGTTTCCGAGAGTTGAAACGTTGTATAGAAGATGATTCATCGCTTTCAGTGATGCGTTACCTCTGTAGTAGATATAGAACATACTGCCCTGGAATTGGTCACCTGCATCAAACAGAAGAGTATTATGATAGTTTCTGCGATACTCATCAATCTTTGTCTTGAGCCGAGCCAAACCACCATAACACGCTTCTGCCTTAGGATTGCAGTCCTTCCCCTTTAAGTTGATCTGATCATAGCGGGAGTGGACATCGTTGGTGTGCAGGATGGTCAAGTCATATTTCTCTCCCGAATTGAACTTTGCGGCAAAAACAAGAAGATATAAAAGCTTCATTGTATAATTTGGAATGTCAGAATGATTATTATATCGCGTGTTTGCTGCAGGTGCCACATTCGATGGCACAGCTAAAGCGTCACTTTAGCCAGCATATGGCTGTACCGCAAAGTAACGCATTTCCCCACTGAAACCCTAGACTTCCTCTTCCAAGCATAAATAAACCTCTTCCAGGCATAAATAAATGGAGGTTGGAAGTGAACTTTTCTTTCGGGCCAAGTTAGCAATTCATGGAATCTGGTTTATCCATAATATTTGGGCTGGTGAATCATACTAAAAACCTTTTAGTAGGTATTCCGTAATTGACGTCTTTAGGAGTTGTTGTTGTAATCGAGTTGGTTTAATCAAAGGTAAGTAACTTTAATTGCTATTCAAAAAGGTAAGTTCTTCATTCGAATTTGATAGGTTTTATAGACTTGACTTGTCTGTAACGATTCCCTGTTTCAGGGCTTAGGGGGAGGATGATCTACAGGATCAGCACGGGAATTATTAATGATAATCTCTGCCTGATTGCTGGTTTTGAATCCATTCCCACAATTTTCATTACAATACCTAGGGCTGCTTCGGCCAAGCCCCAGGCAGCCACAACCAGTTTCTGGCTCTGTGCCACTCGTTTCAAATATTTAATTCAAAATGTTTGGATATTAAGTAATTACGTTTTAGCTGTAGCGGCCAAGAGCCGAAAGCTAGCCGAAGCATCCCTAAGTATGCCTCCTCATAAAAATAGTTTAAATCAAAATCCAAGACTGAAAGAAGAAATATGAGGTGCAACACCTCTCATATCTACCAATTAGATTATAGGTGATTTCCCCATTGAAATTCTGCTGGAGTGCAAGGCCTTGCCCAATAAGGGCAACGTTTATAGGCTAGAGCCTTAACCGCAGAATTATTTGGATTTAATAAACAAAGTAGGATGTATAAGCTTTTCAGCCCTAGCAGGGAACCCTAGCTAGTAAACAGAAGCTATCAAGACGAGAAAGTTCCTTTATTAGAGTGAGTGCAATAAACTAACAAAAATATATTCAAAATTGCAAATAGTAAAATAAAGGTACCCACTTCCACAGACACCATTTTTTCTAGGGACATAAATCCAACATTATGTTGCAACAAAATTAGACAACTCAGTTACCCATGTATTTCATGACACAGAGAAGCTAATCAAGTTGCTCAATTGTCAGGAAAAAGTAGAGCGGTAGCTTGTTGTAATCAATCAAATGGGGAATATACACCCAAATTAGGATGGCATTACCAGTGAGGAGGAGGCAATGTATGGTTACTCTTAAATGAAAACATTTGAATATGGAATATGATAGAGTGCAAAATATTACTATCAGGAGGTAGAGGGAAAAGGCTATCAGTTAATTCACTGTAAAGGAGTCAGCAGCAAAAAATTGGTTCACACTCCAACTCACAAGTTTTGGGGATCATTTTGGAGGAGAGTAGATGATTTATTGAACTTTCAAGTGAGAGAAATGCTGAATCTAAGAATATTGTTATTAAAAATATGATAAGCATATATCAAAATAAATGAAACATAATGGGAGATAATTTCAGCAAATAAAAATATCAAACTAAAAAGGTAGTTTGTTGGGGAGTCATGTTACTCAAGTGTTGTAACTGTGCTTCAAGCTGAATTTACCCTAAAGGAAAGAAAGAGAAATTGGATCAAGATGCAATTTATTGAAGAAGGGGGTTTATACCATATAGTAGGCTATCTGGGGATGGCTTGTGAAAAGGGGTTCCTTAATGTTGCTCTTCAATATCATTTGGCTGATCCTATTTGACCAGTATAGGTGGATTGTCAACTGTGGTAATCAATGAGATTACAACTGGGGGATTTATATGAATAGTTTCCCAAATTAGGCAATGGGTTGAGTTGAGTCAGAGGTTAGGTGTATATCCAATCTTTTAAGGGATTGGTATGTTGCAACATATCCTCTTGGTTCTCTGGGGGGTTCTTGTCCTCCAGGATGTTAGGAGGTAGGTCATCAGGGACTCTGGCTCTGTACAGTAGTTTTCAAACCTGTTGAGATAAACAAAAAACCTTAGTCTAAAAATAAATACAACTCAGTCTAAAAGAAAAATCAAGTTGGATCCAAATCTATTGTAATTTAATATAAATTTTTTAATTTTCAATTTTGTTTTTAGACTGAGTTGTGTTTGTTTTTGGACTGAGTTTTTTGTTTATCTCAACAGGTTTGAAAACTACTGTATTGTTTGAGTTGTTGAGAAGAGTGAGGTATGATGCCTTTAAATTGTTGGATTCTGGCTTTGCACAGTCTTAGTTGGTGTCAGGAATGACAATTTAGATTCTCCTAAACCTCAAAATACGGAATCAGAGTCAAACCCTGTACAAAACCCTTCACAGACCGCCAGACTCATAGGCTGGGAACGCAATAATCCACTACTAATCAATGAAGTTGCTGCCAGCCCGCCAGGACCCAAACCCTTAGCTGCCCCGCAGGATTCTACAAGTGAACCGCCAGTGCAAGATGCCGGGAATTTCCCTGAGGTGCCAACGCCTGACACCGGCAGTTTGCCCGGTGAAATAGACAAATTTCTCCCTGAAAGTTATTCTGAACTCCCCCAAAGTCCCAGAGAAAGCACTGAACCCAAAGAGGCACTCAATACCCAAATTTATAAACAGAAGGATTTGAAGTCTTCTCACCCCAAAGCAGCCAGTGGCAAACTGCCAGTACCAAGCGCCACACTGCCATCTGAGACACCCGATGCCAACCCGCCCGAGCCCAGAAAACCTGACCAGGTAGTGAAGCCTGGCAGCGTGGTATAAATACCTGCCAGGCCAAGATCAACCACCATTGTCATTTTTAAATAAAGGTTATGAGATATTGGTTTCCCAAACTATTGCCATATTTTATTCTTGCCATCTTCAAGTTAACCCCAAGATTGTCTGCCCCCCTGCCAGCCCGCCAGCTATGTACCGCCCGCCAGGTGCCCCCTTTGGTCCTGTCCATTTCACAGAGTACCCCTTAAAGCCTGATTACAAGGACTACACCGCCGACAACATACTAGCCCAGGATCCCTTGGCCAGAACTACCGAGTTAACCAGATACAACCAAGAAGTCCCTTGGTACGTTACCAAACCCTGCCTGTTCAGAGATAAATACAACTTCCTTCCTGCCTACCAAATGGACATGGAACCACCCGTCACCCCCAAACCAATGCCTGCCTCCGCCGCTGAGCTCCCACCGGACCATACCAACAAGCTTTTTGGAATTGTATATATTACTCTCACGGGAGTAATAGATACTATTGTCCCAGCTGCCGGTCTGTGGTCGTGGGTAGCAAGTCAATGTCCTACCTCATTAAGTTAGCACCAATCCTTTGGTGGGCTCTGCCCACCCAGTCTGCAACCTGCCAGTTCCCAAACACTAGCCAGCCGGCCAATCAGGGTTGGTTCCCTGACAATTGGTTGTGATGCACAACCTTGTCCTTGCATATATTTTCAAGCCTCTGTACAAAGCAGGTGTGATTGGGATAGACATGTAAAATGATGTCAGCCCCACTTTCTCAGATTGAAGTTTTGAGCAGTTGGGGTTCAATACCCACACTTTGTTTCCCATCTCAAACTGCAGTAAGGAGGGTTGTTTCATGTCTTTGACATGTTTAGTTTCTTTTTCTGGTTGTGTCACTTGAATGAAAGTCATCTTCAGGTTGCCTTGTCTGAGGAGATTAGCTAGAAAAACTGTGACAGATAGGAGAGTTTCAGAGTTCCACACAGGTGTTTGGCAACACGGACTATGCCACCCCCAAACCACAGAGACATTGACGCTCATTACAAGTCTCCTGGCCAGAGTAGCATGTGAGCCATAAAAACCATTAAAAATGACAAATAAGATGGCACAATAAGAATGGATACTTGAAATAAATTTCTTTTCAGAATTTCTTTAAAAACTGGAATAAATGATCATTTCATAATTAATCTTTCAAAATTTAATAAATTAACTGATAGAACATGATTTCCATAAAAAAATTAAAATTCTCAATGGGGGTCCCTATTTTTGCTTTACTGATGCTTTAGAAAACCAAGATAGTTCTCAAGGAGCCAACTTGGTGGGATATACGGAATTGAATTCATAAAGTTCATAATAAATTTAGAATGGGCAAGAATATCTCTAATACAGGAAATATGTGGAGGTCAATTATCCAGTTGAGGATTTCTGACACCCAAATATGAAGGTTAGATTTTTTCACATTGCCCTCCTCTAAAAAAGGCTCCATTCTCCCCAGAATTCCTCTTCTAGTGCAGAGCAGTTCTGGAAGCTCTCCTCTGGCTCTCATGTGGCCCCTTCTATGGTGTCAAGTATATACTTCTAGGAAGTATAATAAATGAGATAAAGGGGAAAATTAAGAAGAGAATGATACTTTATTTGATATGAATATAGGGTATTATATAGTATCATGAGAAGCCACATACTTTCCATGTACGTCATGGTAACCATGAGGCCTATCCAAGTGATTGTTTCTCTTAAGTCATGAGGCTTGTTCAAGTTATGTTCTGATTAGTATTCAAAATGTTTGATCCCCGTAATGGATGACCAAATGATAACAGTGCCACCAACTTAATGATTAGTTGGAGAATCATTTGGCAAGTTGCTCATGGAATTAATTCTCCAAGAGGGATTAATTTTAGATGTTGCAACATCTCCCCCTGTGGTGCTGGAAGGTGGAACCTTGGGAATTTTCTTGAGAGTATTGGGGATTTAGGCTTGGTATTGTTCCAGTTTTGCATTGGGAACAGGGAGTCTAGAGTTATGTTGGGCTGTTCTTGCTTTACATAGGCAGAGGCAATTGTGGTGCATGTACTTGAGTTCTGTTCAAGCGCCAATACCTTTGATGAGCTAGGTATTGTTGGTTTTGACTTCCATGACAATGCCTGATCCTTGTAACCCTGGATCCAACTTGTACATGTTGTGGTTGACAACCCAGATCTTGTCCCTGACTTGGAAGCGTTCCTGTTGTAGTGGGATTGCTTCTCTCTCAACTCTTTTCTTTACCATGTTTTCTTGGTCCTTTCTAGCGCACTGTACACCAGGATCACTGTTGTCTGGTACCTTCTTAGGTAGAGGTAAACATGGTACTGCTGTAGTGTCAACAATTGCGGGCTTCTGTCCATAGACAAGTTTATAAAGGCTTTTGCATGTGTTGCAATTAACTTGTGTTCTGCACACCATAAGTACAGTTGGTAGCATGTTGACCCAGGCTTTTGGATTGTTAGCAGATAACATACTGAGGGCCTCTACTAGTGAGCCGTTTAGCTGTTCTACTCTTTCATTTGCTTGCGGGTGGTAGGGACTCTCTGTGGTGTGCTTTATTCAATTCTTGGTGAGGTATATATTGGTGCCAATGGCCTTGAGTTTGGTTCCCCTGTCTGTGATCAGAAGGTCAGGTTTTCCAAAATTGGCTATGATTTCTTTGCCAATAAATTGTCTTACAACATTGCCTTTGTGCTCTTTTGTAGCTTGTGCTACAGGCCACCTAGTTGTATAGTCAATAACTGTTATAATGTACTTTTTGTCTTTATTATTGCCAGGAATTGGTTCTACAATATCCAGTGACCACACTTTGAAATTTTGTGTGATTGACACTGGTATTACTGACTTGGGAGGTGCCTTAGAGTGGGCGTACTTTTCACAGACTTTGAATTGCTCTAGTACTTCCTTGATGTTGTCTGACATGTTGGGCCACCAGTGGCGTGTCTTGAGGTATTCATGCAAGTTTCTGCTACAACTGTGTCTCAGATCTCTGTGATATCAAAGGGTGGTGTCAATTTTTTGTGTTGACAGGACATAGGGTACAGTATCACTACTTGGGAGTATGTGGTGTAGAGTGTCATATATGTTTTTGAACAGATGTTTGTTCTTGAGGACTTTCTCTTGGATGTCCATTGGTGCACCAGGTGGGAACCCCTCTTGAAGATTCCCCATTATTAACATGGGCCAATTGGGGCTTACATCAGTGCATAGCAGATGTTTACAGTATAGCCTTGATGGCAACAGCGCCCATGTTGACATTAAAAATGTTGACACCAAGAATGTCAACACTTTTAATGTCAACACTATAGTAAAGTGACAACCTGGTTTTACTTAATGTTGTTTCCTGGATGTTGACACTTTTAATGTCGACACTATAGTAAAGTGACAACCCAGTTTTACTTAATGTTGTTTCCTGGATGTTGACATTTTTTTAATTAACAAAACACTTTACCTTGTTCATTTTTAATATAAAAAAATATTTTAAATTACATTATTATACTAAAATGACCCAGAGAGTTTAAAACTGCAATAAAAAATTATCATAAGTAATAAGAATAAGGAGATATAATCAACTATTTTTCAGTTTACTATGTAAATTACACTCTTTATTATAAAATTATTTTTTATTCCCACAAAAATTAAAATTCCAATGAACCAAAAATAAAGATATTTAATATATAATAATAAATACAAAATATAAGAAAATTCTAATTTAAATTTATTATACTTCATATAAGCATAACTGAAAATATCTCATAGCTTAAAGATAAATTAACAAAATATAAGATATTTCTTACTAAACCACATTGAAACTGTATCTGAAACTTACCATTTATACATAAAAATATTAGTACACTATAAATAAATTAAAAAATTAAAAGTTTAAAAGTAAAGAATATACAGGCAAAGTAAGGTTTATTAAGCTAATTAAAGCCACCAGCAAGAGCAGTGGTAACGTCCTCAAGGTACTTCTTAATCTCTGCCACCTTATACCTTTTCTTTACCACCTTCTGAACGTCCTCCTGGTAGTCCTGCTCCTTGGACTTTTTCTTCTTGGGGGCCATCCAGTTGGCCAGGTTGCAAAACTTAGAGACAGTCTGGGCCTGCTCTTCCTGTAGCTTAGAGAAGAACTTGTTATATTTGGGGTTTGGCCCAAACTTCACCTTCAGGTGCTTGTTCCAAACCTCAAGGCTAGAGGTGGTTTTTATCTCCCCCTTGAGGCAGGCGCCTTGACAGTTCCAAGGGGCAGTGGCCCTGCTCTTACCTCTCCAGGAAGTCACCTCCTAGCCCACCCATTGGCACTCAAAGTAATCCAAGTAACCTTTGAAGATGGTGGAGTGCTTCTTCACATAAGCATCCTCCAGGAGGGCCTCAAAGCCAAGCCCAGTATTCTCCGGGCGCGCAAAGGCCAAGGCAGAAAACTGAGTCAGGGCAAAGCGGCACTTCCCCTTACCATTGTTAAGATACTTCTTAAAAAGGTCCTTCTCACTATTGAGATTCTTGACAAGGGCCTGCCTAAAATGGAAGAAGCAGCCCTGGACTTCTCCATCAAAGGTGGCCTCAAAGGCTCTGAACTGAGCTTGCTCAAAGTCCATTATGATAACCTTTGGCCTAAGTGAGCGCGCATGAGATAGCTGCTCAGTGGGTATGGTGGACTCATGCTTCTCAGCAGAGGAGGGATTTGCCCTTGTGGCCTGAGTAGGAGGGGGGAGCTGGTTGGTGGGAAGGGAGCTCAAAGCATCCCGGACGATCTTGAAGGCTCTGGTGTAGACTTCAGTCTTGGCACCAGGAAGAAGAAAGAAGACAAGGGGGATAACCTGGTCATTAAACTGCCCATGAAGGACCCAAAGCTTCTTGAATAGGGAGGGGCAAGTAGCAAATGTGCCGTCGCACAGCCAGGTGGTAGCAGTGTTCAGCTGCTCCAGGTTTTGGGTTGTGGTTTAGGCTACAATCCTATCCTCCACTTCCTGCCCATTGTCATGGAGCAGGAACATCTCACCATCCTCCCTCTTTTTGAGGGCATCTGTGAGAATAAGGTCCTTGATGTTGGTGGCACTCTTGACCATGGGGTTTGAGGCTTGACGCCTATCACTTACAAACTTGACCAACTGATTGTGAGTTGGAACCCTCTTCAAGTTGGTTGGGGAGAGGTACTTGCAAGCAAGCACAGCCAGCTGGGTGGTGGAAAGATCTTTGGAGATGGGCATCACCTGCACCAGATACCACTTGAGGAGGCGGGCTATGGTGGTGTTGGGCATGATGCAGATATGCTTGCCCTTGATGGCTTGGACCAAGTCCCAGTGCTCAGTGTTGAGCCGCACTGGGCAGGAGCGGTCCTTGCAGGTGTAATGGCGGCTCTTGAAGCCCCAGTTGGCATTGTTGCAAGATAAAATATACCCATTGGCCACCATGGCTGGCCCACCCTTTACACTCATGATTGGGAAGTATTTGGGCAAGGAAGAGGGAACCTTAAATTTGCTGTCAACATTGCAGATGTTGTGGGCTAACAGAGGGCCCCAGGGGCCAGCAGGAGCATGGCAGAAGCCAGAAAAGTAATCAGGGTGGGGCTTTGAATCATCCCCAGATGAGCTTGAAGGGGGAGTTTGGTGGGGGTGAGGAAGCAGAAGGGGGCTTATTGTGGTGCTCCTCATGTGCAGGAGACTTATCCTTGGATGGGGACTTTTGGGCTGAGCGCTTCTTCTTGGTTGGCTCCTTGTCAGAAGCTGAGTTATAGAAACTGTGTTCTGTAAGAGAGCCATCAGATTTCTCTCCCCCAGTGGAGTGAGCAGGGCTCTTCTCAGGAGAGGGCTCAGGGGAGGACTTTGTTGAGGGCTTTAAGGATGGTTTTTGAGTGGTCTTCTTTGATGAGACAGGCTTCTTTTTGGTGGGATTGGTTGGCTTTGAAAGACACTTGGTTCCTTTGGGCTGTTTGGAAGTGTTTTTGTCCTAAAATAATAAATAAAATGGTTTAAAATAAAGCAATGCATGTAAAAAAACAAACAAAACAACTTAAAAAGCATAATATATAAAAATTGAATCTTAGATGGTTTTTATTGGCATTTAAAAGTTAAAAAATACTTGTATAGTTTTTATTTTGTTATAATTTAAATAAAAAGTTAAAAGTTAAGAGAAATATGCAAAAGTATTATATTTAGATATAGATTTTATTTTAAAAATTAAAAAATATGAAAGAGCAAAGTCAAAAATACAACATATCAAAAAATGAGAAGTTTTTATTATGTAAAACACAAAGTTTTATATGTGAGAACTGAAAAGCGTTGTCATTATGAGTAACAATTAGTAAAAAAAAAGCTGAATTCTCACTGTTGATTACAAAAATTGTAGACATTATTTTTGACAACATTGTCACTATTGACATTTTTTTAAAAATTTACTATGTTTTTTCATAGTACACTTAATTAAATTTATGCAGGCTAGCAAAAATTAACTGTTTTCTGTGTGTTTTTGTTCACATATAAAAATTAAAAAAACTATGAAAATAAGTTAAAAATTATCAAGGTTCTTTATTTATTTATTAAAAACTATATTTGGGTAGTGTTAATATGATATTTTGCCATTGTATATATGTGAAGTTGTTAAAATGTTGGCTAAGATATTGAAAAGGATAAATTGTCAACAACATCACTTACAATATTCTTTATATGAGGTGACATATTAATCTAGGCTTAATCACACCAGTCTAATTTGCTTAAATCCACCCTGGGGGATGATCACAAGAAAATAAACAACATTTACAAGTGTCAACATTATTTTTAATAATAAATTCTATAGTAACTTACATAGTAACTCACGCTTAAATGATTGGATTGCCGTTAGCCACCAATCCACTTAATATATTAAAGCCGTAATAAGTGTCACATATATATTTATAACATGAACTTTTCAACAATTAAATGTATACACACTGTCTTTTTCAATATAATAATTCAATAGTTTTTTTAAATTCACACTTAATTTCTTTGTTGTAGATGTGTCAGTTTTGTTATTAAAAATAAGTCATGCTTAAAAAGTGTCAACATTGACACTTTTACGTCGTTAAAACAAATAAAATAATAAACTAATTTTTATTAGTAAATGTAAAAGAAAAATCTGGTTAAATTGAGTTTTTTATTAAGCTTAATATTAAATTGTGTCAAGATGGCCACAATTTTGTTGTGTTTTCTGGGTTTGCACCCCTGAATGTTTTAAAAAAAGAATTAAGCTAGCGCAGCTAGCAAAAAACATAGGAGTATTAGAGTTTTGAGTCAACAGTGGCCATGTCAGCAAAGTGTCAACATGGCCACTGTCAACATTATTATTGTCAACATGGGTGCTGTTGCTGCCTTGATGGCGCGTCTGCAGTAAGCATTTTTTTGCTTTGTTTATATTTGATTATCATGGGGTACCTTTGTATAAGGCTCATATATTCAGCTTGTCTTCTAGATAGATGTTGTTGAGTCTCAAATAACACCAATGACCTGTGGTTGGTTAGCACTTTGAATATCTGTGAACCTTCCAGGTAATATATCCACTTCATTAGACACTGGACAATAGCTACCAGTTCTTTGTCATGTATTGGAATCTTTGTTCACCACCAGACAGCTTTCTTGATGCATATGCTAAATGGAGGAAGTCCTTTTCTTCAGTTTGAATTCATAGTACTCCTCCTATTGTGTAATCAGAGGCATCAATTTCTACTTTGTATAGTCCTTCACAACTTGATACTGTAAGATAGGGGCAGTGACCATAAGTTCTTTTAACTGTTGGAAATGTTGATTTCTAACAGTGTCCATACAAATTTTGTTGTCTTGCCTGTGATTGCAGATAAGGGAGCATTCAAGGCACCCCAGTCAGGGATGAATCTTCTGACTTAGTGTCAGGGATCCAGCCTGTGGGGGGTTCTTGGGAACTTGCAGGCGGATGCCCCTGGCCCAGCAGGAAGAGCCCACCACAAGATTGGTGCTAACTTTACAATATAAGATAAAAATTTGCCCAGGAGGGCCCAAGGTCTGCTTACAGGTACCATTGAATCAATTAAGCTGGTGAGAGTGATATACATCACTCCAATTATCTGAATGGAATTGGATTCAGTGCTGTAACAGATTCTTGTGGGTGGTTGGGCTGCAAGGTGAGAGGTGGTGTCATTGGAACCAAATATGCGGGCAGCTAGTTGTACTTGTTGCGGAATAGCAGAGGAGGTCTGATTATTTTGGTGCCCTCTCTGTAAATGGTCTTTGTCTCTCTAGTTCTGGCCTCTGGGTCATAGATTAGGATTTCTTCTAGGGTGAACTCCAAGTACGCCAGGTTGGGTGGGTATTCAGTGAAATGTACCGGGCCAAAGGGAGCTCCTGGTGGATTATAGAGTTCAGGCAGCTGGTCCGCGGTTTCTTGGGGTTGATGGGTGTGAGATACAAACCTGCAGGAGGTAGACTGTAAATTAAATAAAAATAAAATCAAATATGGATAACCTGGTTGAACCAAAGGTTCATGTTACTTTATTGCAAAAATGGCAATGGGCAACTTCCTGGCAGTCCAGGGTATAAGTATGCCCATTTGCCATGGGTAAACTTTTGCAAATTTCTTTGGCCCGGGTGCTACTGTCTACCAGGGTTTTCCAGTCCTTGGTGGCATCCATCACAGGAGTTAATTCATTGGCTGGTTTGAACTGAGAATACTCAAATTTCCTTATCAGGTTGTGGGGTTGGTCATCTCTGGATGGCCTGCGTTCTACGGGAAGTTTCTTTGTTTCCCCTTCCGTGGTGGCCCAAGTTACTCTGGGATCTTTGGCTTGGCCCGCCCTCTGATTGTTTGGGCTAACAGGAATCTTTGGCGTGGGGAGTGTTGATGCAGGTGGTTTTGGTTCATCAAGCTTTAGGGGATTCCTCAAAGTCAAATCCTGCTTTGTTCAAGCCCAAAAATCTGCAGGCTGGCAGCCTGCAGGGTATCAGGGTTCAAGTCCCGTAGTTGAGGGTTTCCTATGAGCATGGTCAACAGGAGTTTGTCACTTGTGACACTTAGGCTACCATTCCTAGGAACGTACAAAGCTTGCTCTTATTTAGAAGTGCTGGCATGTTGGTTATGGCTTGTATCTTTTCTGGTTCTGGTTTAGCTCTGTCCTTGCTGATAATGTGTCATAAAAATGGGACTATGTTGAGAAGTCACATTTTAAGGGCTTAGCTATAAGTTGGTTATTTTGAAGGGTGCAGAGGACCAGGTGGACGTCTTTCCAGTATTGCTCTATAGTTGGGCTGAATTAGATTATGTTGTCAAGGTAGATAATAGCCCTTTTTCCAATGTGTTCTTTAAAAACTTCACTCATAAAGGTCACAAAGGTACTTGGGGCATTTGTCATGTCAAATTTAAGGACCACACACTCAAAAGAGCCATACTTAGTTCTGAAATCTGTTTTAGTTATGTCCTCTGGCTTAATGCAAATTTGGCAATAACCTGCTGTCAAGTTGATTTTTATGGAGACTTGGGACTCCCTAGGCATCAAAAAGGTTATTAATCAGGGGCAGGTGATACCTGTTCTTAATTGTGACCTTGTTGAGAGCCCTGTAGTCTGTAACTAGGCAGAGTCCTCCATCATTCTTTGCTACAAAAAAGACAGCTGTGCCAAAAGGAGATTTGAAAGATCATATGAGTCCTTTTTCAAGGGGGTTGTCTAGGTAGGCCTTTAGTGTGTTGTCCTCTTGTGGTGTTAGGCAGTAGGTAGATTATGTCTTTGGTACACTCTCTTTGAGGTCAATTTTATGTTAAATGCCCCAATTAGGTGGTAGTCCTAGTAAATTTTCTTGGAAAGCTGAATGTCAGGATACCAAGAGTACTGTGGGGCTCTAGTAGGTGAGAGAGGAGTTGAAGCAGGTACTGGCATGGCCCACAAGATGATGGGACCTAACTTTACTAGGTAGGAAAGGGCCTTCCCAGCCACAGCCCAAGGCCCAGCTGCTGGAAAGGCAGAGTCAATGAATCCTGTTAGTGCCAGGTAAAGCACTCCCAGGAATTGACTGTTCTGGCCAGTGGCGTCAGAGGTGGGTGGGGTTGAGATGGTTGGTTTGGGTGTCAGGGGTGGCTCCATGGGGACCAGGTAGGCAGCAGGATTGTTGTACTTCCCATTGAAGATCAAAGGGTAGATGGTGATTTCTTTTCTGTCAGGGAAAATTTGATAGGGTTCCTTGGGTGTGTTTGGGCGGGTGTACCACTGCAAGTCTTCCAATGTCCAGGGTTTGTGGTCAGGATTTGGGGGGTACTCAGTGAAATGCACAGGGCCAAATGGAGCGTTGGACGTACAGTAGTAGTCAAAGGCTTTGGTTTGTCAAATGAAGTCTGGCTATCTATCCCAGTGGATGGTTACTGACGCTTGGGTGTATGCAGATGGAAGAGTATCAAAAATAGGCATGTAAGCAGATTGGTGAACAAAGGTTCATAACAACTTTTATTTGGTAAGGATGACAATACAGAACTTTTTCAGGTGCTTCTGGTTTATATACTTACTCACATGCAAGTGCCTCTGGGCATTCTTCTGGTGCTATCTGTGTGGCAAGGCTTGACATCTCAGGTTCTGATGTTTGGTTGGCTGCTTAATGGTTATTTTTGGGGTTTTCAGGAACAGTTGTTTGGCTTTTTGGTGGTCCATCTTGGCTTGGCTGGCCATTGGTTCTAGCAGGTTTGGCTTCTGGGGTTATGGGGGTTTTACCAATTTGATCACCTTTTTTGGGCTGGCTTGACAGGCTTTCCTGAGGCCAAGGAACTTGATTAAAAAAGGGTCCCCAATTGGGGACCCCAAATTACTTAATGGAGGGTGGGCTTGAACTGGGGCTACTGGGCAGCTAAAAATAGCCTGCCCAGGCCCAGCCAAACCCACCAAGGCTTGGGCGTAGCTTTTGGGGCCCATTCTGGGCCCCATAGCTACTGCCAGGGCGGGAATAGTTCCCACATCTGGATTTGCTTCAAAAAGCAAAAATCCAGGTACAGGCAAATCTCCCCTGCCCGCTAGCTCTGCCTGGTGGCTAGGAGCGGGTTTGATTCCCGTCTGGGGCATCAAAATTGTTACTTTTGTAACACTGAAGGGGAATATAGGACTAGCTGTTGTCAGATTGGGTCACAATCATGTGAGGCCTCTGAATTTTTGAAGTGGATAATCTCATACGTTCTGGTGTTCCAATCAATTTGTCTAGGGTCCCTTTCCTCTTCTGTTTCTATAATTTTCACAAACACATGATCTCTCATAAGTGTATCAAGATGAGTTAGGTAGACATGGTGGTGCACCTTGCCTTGTTGTATGGTGAGAGTAGCACTATCCCAGTCAATGTGAGGGTTGGTCTTTCTCATCCAATCCAGACCAGTTATTGCATTGCATTTAAGGTGTTGTAATGATGGGGCCAATGGGTAGTTTGTACATCCCCCATTTGGGCCCAGAAGGATTTTTCTTCTCTGGTGACAGGTGTGCTCCTTTTGTCTACCATGACAGCTCTCTTGACATTACTTTGGACCCTGGGTAGTTATATGTGGTTGGTGAATCCTTTATTAATGAGAGATCAGTCCGCTCTAGTGTTGAATAGTGCTGTCCACGGATTTATGCAAAGCATAGATGATAAGCAAGGAGTTCATTTCCAGTTTTGGCAACAAACTGTAGAGGGTTGCTGAAGAGTACTTGGATCATGGTGATTGAGTCCACATCTTGGTCCCTGTACAAGTCTTGCAAATTGGGGGAGGATAGCTCGCCTAAGCACTTCCCTGAGCTTTTCCCTACTCTGAGGTGTTGTTAGTGCTCATTTTATTTTCTTGAGTAATGCAATTTCCACTTTGAGAATGGGGGTTGTTGGCATGGTTGTTTTTTTGTTAGGTCAAGGGTCCTTCTTTGCTGTGGGACTTTCTTTCTTTTTTTGTTTGTTTGTTATTGATGGGTTGTCAGATTTTTGTGCAGCTTGCTTTCCTTCCAAGAATATGTCTTGGAGATCCTTGAAGCAGCTCATGTCAAGCTGACGTCTGATGTGTGTGGGGAGGCCATTGTGGAAGTCCAGTTGAGGTCCAGCTTCATCAAAGTTGATGGCATTGGGCGCTTGATCTGGTATTTTTTCATAGGCTGTAATGTGCTCCTCAATAGTTTCTGTCATTTTGAAGGCTCTGAGTTCTGTCATGATCACCACATCAGAGTCCTTTATGGCAAATTTCTCTAGGAAGGCAGTTTTTAACATGTCCCAGTCTTTGTTGTGATCAGGGTGTTGGTCAAACTACTTGCTTACAAAACATGGTACAGCCCCAGTGATGTGTAGGGCAATTTCACTAGCCCAGAGTTTACCAGGGTAGCCCACTTGTGTAAGCCTATTTTGTGTGCTTTGAATACAGAGGCTGGTACTTTTGCAGTGTAGTCCTGAGAACATCCCAATTTCTTCTAAACGCAGGCGTTGAAACACAATGTTGGGTACTTCAGTTGTTTCAGGAATTAGAGGCATGTTCAGGATCCTGTGTGTGCTGAGGAGACTGTACTGTTTGGTTGGTACAGGGACATTCTTGAAGACAAAAATTCTGCTGGTATGTCCTGTCCTTATTTGTATTGTCTCCTGCCAGTGGGGAGTGCCATCTTCTGGGTTCTTTTCTTTGGAGGAATTTTTCCTTTAAGCTGCGTAGGGGTGGATAACCTACCTGTGCTACCACTGTTGAGTATATACTTCTGGGAAGTATAACAAACAAGATAAAGGGGAAAATTAAGAAAAGAATGATACTTTATTTGATATTAATGTAGGTTATTATATAGTATCATGCAAAGCCACATACTGTCCATGTATGTCATGGTAGACATGGGGTTTATCCAAGTAATTGTTCCTCTCAATTCACAAGGCTTGTCCAAGTTATGTTTTGCTTAGGACTCAAAATGTTTGATTCCTGTAATAGATGGCCAAATAATAACAGTGCCACCAACTTAATGATTAGTCAGAGAATCATTCAGTGAGTCACTCAGGGAAATAGTTTCCCAAGAGGGAGTAATTGTGGATATTGCAACACTAAGTTGATTCTGCTTGATCTCTAATTAGAAGAGCACCTTATATAGGATGGGTAAGCCCTCTTGCCAGGATTAACATCTGGTGCTTCTAACTCTTATTGGCCAGTCCACATTTCCCCAGACTGCCAATTACAACCCCCAAAGTTAGGCATTCATGCTGTGCTGGTATGGGATAACAACTGATTGCCAGAGCCCATGTAAGTATAACAGGGTCCCAGCAGCATCACGTCCAATGTTCATGCACTTAGAGTACCCTGTTACCCTTTTGAATGGTAACTTGCATCATGCATTTGGCGGTTATTTGATCTTATGTATATAGATGATTCTTAAGAATCCTTTCCAAATCCATCATCTGTACTATCTTGATGCTAACTAATCCGATCATTTGTGTTTTTACATAGGTCAGGCTTCAGAGTAATGTCTGAATTCCAGTCACCCAAATCTGTCAGTTGGATCACATCAGTACTTTGACAAGCTTGATGGCAGAGTGCCGCCTAAAAAATGTCAGCCTATGAACCAGAAGAATGATGGTCAAGCCTACCATATTACTCAAAATCCCTGACAGGGGGTTAGGGAGCTTTAATGGCAAATTTTTTTGGGGGGTTAATACCTGATTGATCTGGGGGTATACAAGTAAGGGGGTTGAAGGGGATTTGATTTTGAAACCATATTGCTAATATGATATTTGCCCAGATTTTGCTGCTGGCAGAAAGTTGGTTATGGGGTGCAATAGCCTAAGACGCCTTAGGGCTTAATGGCTCCAAGGTTCTGATCAGTCAATCTGTCTAGTTTGACAATGAACTGCACCAGAAAAGCCAAAATTGTTGGATTAGGGCCCAGCAACATAGTGTTTTGGAGCTTTTCCCCATGCTTTGCTAATAAAATTTTGTTTATCTTTAAGCAAACATTAAGAGCAGTTAAATGAATCGTACTTGGTATTCTTCTATGTGAAATATTGTTATTTCCCCTATTGTATTTTAAATTTATTTTAAAAATAAACAGTGATAACAGGAAGGATCTCTATTAATGTGAATTTGATACCAGCTTAAATTTATTAGGGTTGACAGGAACTTGGTTGTTTTTAATTGGCATTAAGTTTCATTCTATTACGATACAGCAAAGTAAAAAATTAAAGTTTAGCCATAGGGTGGACGTTGGCCTGTGGAATTTAATAAATTGATTTTCAGCTTAAGTTAAGCCTATGCAGAAACAAGCCAGGCAAGAGAAACTTCATAAAAATATTTAAAAGTAAGTTCTGCTGTCCAATTTTCCATCGGTTTGACTGAAGATTGGTTGATGAACAATAATTGGTAAACCATCTTCCTGCCCTGGCCACTGTGCTGGATTTTATGAGGCTCTCTGTACCAATGCCAATTTATTACAATTTATGCTTATAAATTATGTGAATTGACGAACTCTTGTGCACATGTATGGTTTATTATGCCAAATCTGTGTGTTATGTCATTGAGATTTGGCATGAATATTAGTGGTATGAATAGAGGCTTTTCCCTCTATCTTTGTCATCATTTCAATTGTTGAATAAAGTTTCATAAGTGGAACAGCGCCTTGTGTGCTTTGGTAGAATATCCTCCATGGGGTCGCTATGATCTCCAAGGGTTGGCAAAGCATCACGTCCAACTACATCAAAAATAAAGTCCACTTTAAAAATTGAAGGGCTCAAAGTTATTGAGTTTAATTGGCGTCAGAATAAATATTAAATTATATCCATTCAAGCCATATGAAGATAACACCTCGAGATGAGCCACGTTTCCAAAGGTATTTCTATTTAGAATAATGTTCCAGCAGGTTGAATTACGATATTAGGCTGCATGTATGCTTCGTTAATGTCCATATGGATATGCTTGGACGCGACACAGGCGATTTTCGCTCCAACACTCATCCAGTTCCATCTTGACTAGGTGGCACAGAATAAGCATGAACCATTGCTCTTGTCATGTTTACAATTTGCATTATCTTCTAAAAGCTATAAAGTAAATTAATTAAGTATCGAGAAAACCTTCCTTTGCCTTATACGTATCAGCGCTCATCCCAAGCTAGTAGGAATCATCCAACAGCTCTGAAAGCTATATCCAATACAGCAAGTTAAATCACAAGGGGTGTAGAAGATCCAGTATGGCTCTTTTATCTGTGCTAAACTATACATCAGCGGTGTGTGCACTGCTAGTGCTTATCTTACTCTTTGCTATCAGTAATTACATTGGGCTTGGCAGCTAACTAATATACTAGGGCGCTATGATAAGGGTGCCCTGGATAGAGTCACTATCCGACTGCAGGCTGGGATTGCTGTGCTAGATATAATCAAGCATATGCTATCCCCCTTTGCAAAGGCAGGGGATGACTCAAGTGCATGTGCCTTTATGGGATTCTCTAAAGTCTATATGCTCCAGGTATATATACTTCTGAATTTCTGCATTGCTTTGAACCTCCATATGATGATCCTTCTGAGCCTAAAGCCCCAGAAAAGATGGGAGCGTTTTTACTGGTTACTTGCTATATGCCTTCCTGTTGCTCTAAATGTCCCCCTCCTAGGTAATCACTTACCATATGTGTACTTAATTTTAGTTGCTGGGATATTCGGAAAGAGTGCAAATAAAAGTTGCTTTATCCGAAACAACAGCAGTCTCAACAACATTCTCGAGGCAATTTATATCACTGGACTAGGTCTTTCAGTACTTATATACTGCATGTTGATAGCTACATTTGTCGTGTTGAAGATATCCCGAAAAAATCTATTTTCACAAACTTTAATCTGGAATACCAGCTCTTCAAATCTATCAAAGAAAGCAGCCTTCAGCCTGCAGAGCTTGATCCTGAGAACATGCCTCTATCCAGCCACTTTCTTCATGTGCTACTTTACAAGCTTCTCTGCCAGGACATATCTATATATGTTTAGCCACCCACACAAGACACTCATGACCGTATCCTTCTGGTGCTTTGCGCTCCGTGGCCTGCTTCACCTGATTGCTTTTCTTGCCGATCCGGTGGTATTTTCCCTTCTGCCGAGTATTTTCAAGCCCAGCCTCACAACCAGCAACTATGCTGACCCCACCATCGATCGCCCAGATCCTTCCCTGGGCTGCGACGTCTCGTTCAACCACTTTCTTACTGCCCCCCATGAAGAGGCTCTATCCTTCAATCTTCAAAAGGCAAATGAATTCCATCACTATATTTAATAAAGTTGGCTGAAAGGATGTTCTTGTTGAGTCTTTACATCTGAGAAGTATAATAAACAAAATAAGAAGAGAATGAACTTTTTTGATATGAATATTGGGGATTATAAAGTATCATGGAAAGCCACATACTGTCCATGTATGTCATGGAAATCATAAGGTTTTCCAAGTAATTGTTCCATTTAGGATTCAAAATGTTTGATCCCCATATAAGATGAACGTCTTATAAGAGTGCCACAAATCATTCATTAATCACCAGGCAGTTGCCCTGTCCAAGGACAGATATAAAGTTGAATTTAATAAACCAATTCAATCTATTTTATTGTATTTTTAGGCTGAAATTACTTATCAAATTTAAATTTATTTCTGTTTAAATGCTTTCTTAAAAGTAACTTCATTTATATTTATTTAAAATTAAAACTGCATATTCCAAGTATAAATAAAAAATAGATCTAAATAAGTGGGGCATCATTATTAAAGATAAAAAATAATTCTAAATTTTTTTATTAAGTCCCTAAAAAATGTAGAGCTGATCTGCGGCTTTAAATTAAGCTATCACACATCAATATTGGCTTATCATTCACTGAGATACATTGATTTTAGTTTTTTAGTGTGTATTAAAAGTAACTTTAGATAATATCAAATCAAGTCTGAGCCTTTGATTATGACGTGAACCTAATTCCAGCACTTAACTATATATCTCAGCATCTAGAGCTGCTAGAGGTATCATACTTGGTACCATTTTGATCAAAATCATCTGAAAAACACATCTAGCCACTTTAAATTCAATGAAAACTGTTTTAATGTTTCTTAATATCATTACTGCTGGTTTACTCCACTGATATCAGTATTTGAATTATGGAATAGTAAGCAAGGTTTACTCTAAAACAATATCCCGCCACTTGGATCAGGTGATGCATTCAAGTTGAATGTTCAACTATTTCGCTTGAAGAATAAGAATATCAAAATGTGAAGGCCAGCCATCTCTTTTTAAATTCCATTATTTAAAACAATATTTATATTTGTAATTTGAATCATTGCTTTAAAGTGACCAAGCTCTCTTTTCATCATCAATCCATTTCTCATCAAAGAGTTTAATCATCACATTGCATTAAAGTGTACTAAAACTCCGCAGCTTCTCTTCCAATTTTAATCCACACCTCCTAGAGCCAGCTGATATTTGTATTTAAGCTACTTTGATATGGTTGAATGAAGTTAGACACTCATTTTAAAAATCAAGTAATTAAACACAAATTTCTAGCAGTTCAGGTGGCTTATATTCTCAGTTCAACATAATTTAGGTCACACTCCACTGAATTCAACCTGAGTTCTTTCAAAGATGCATGTAAGGTATTGAATGTAAGGATGCGCCAAATCAAGCTTTTGGCTTGATCATCAACTTTTAAAATTTAATCTACAGAAATATTAATTCACTCAAATCTCTTACAGCTTGAGCCCACTTGAGGTGAAATTACATCCAGACATCTAGACAGGCAGACAGACTCACTTTTATATATTACTCATACCTTATGTTCCTTTCTTTCCTTTTGACTTCTACCTGTAAACCAGTTCATACAATTTAAGTGAATCTTATTGCGGTAATTCACATACAATGCTGTGTTACCGTTTAATTCATAAGCTTGCCACAGTAAAGAGAATTTAAAGCCTAGATATGTGACACAAATTTCTGGGTAGTATGAAGAAGTCTCCAAGTGATGGGGAAAAACACCCAAATTCATAAGAAGTTAACAATTAACCACAACCAGAGCTTCAAACACTGCTTAGTGAAATTTCTAAAAGATACATTAGGATTCAACAAGATAATCTAACCCAACCAAAAAAGCCCCAGATAGATAGCCTGCAACAAGGTTAGAGGATCCTCAGAATGAAACTCTGGACATTGGGAGGTAGCAACTGTCTCAGGTTCATATTCTGGGGCAAAAGCTCTAATATTGGTGGGCATTAGCGTAATATTAGGTGGCATAGACAGTGTAGAGCCCAAAGCAGGACCCCATCTTCCTGTTACGGTTTGATTTAGAATCAGGCTGTAAGAAATATAGCAGAGCAGGGCCACTACAGGATGCATGTTTACATAAGTGTTAGCCAGGAGATAGTTTAAGCTTATTGGGCATGCTTTTTAGGGAGAACTCAGCTCTTGAGAGCTGAACAGCAAACATCACCAACATATACCAAAGCTATTGACTCAGCAATATCACCTGGATCCATGGCTCCTATTCTGTCTCATTATTTCAAAGCCTATACCATCCAGCACAAAAAAACCAATGGGTGATTAATCTTTGATAGCCATCCTGATAAACAAGGCTATATCAGGCAACCCTCAGATTATGTCTATTTACCAATGTCAATCTTGCCTGGGTAATCCAATTATGCTGACAGTCTGGAGCAGCAGTAACCCATTTCAGGTCAACAATTTAATTCAAATCTGTCAAATTGGTTAACTGTTTCCCCAATTCCTTGGTCCTTTGGTCAGGGCAAATAATACCCAGCATTATGGAAACTACTGTGACAAGATAGCTAAGTAGCCTTTATATTTAGTTCTTGCTCTATGTCTTAGGGTACCAGTAGGGTAGCTCATTATTAGTATCTAACAAGGGTGAAGAGAGGACCCAGGAATAACCATGCTGAGACAGTGTAAGTGTCCCTAGACCAGCTGGGGTGATAACACACCTGGGTTTTCCTTGGAAGGGGAGGATGTGGAGTCAGTATTGCCCTTGCAGAAGTCAGCTGGGAAGAGGATACAGCAGCTTTAAAAGCTACAGGGCTAAGCAGAAGTGCTTCAGATTTCAACAAAATTGGTTCAGATTCAAGCAACCCCTTAGTGGGGCAAGATCCAGAGGTCAAAAGCAACCTCTGCATCTTTGGTGAGCCGGCAAACAGTAAACAAGAAATTTAATATCACCAGCAAAAAGTACGGAACTATATCAAACATCAAACAGCATAGTTCAAACTACAAAAAATGACTTGGTACAGAAAGTGAAGTAGATGGATGCTGTTCCGGAATATATTATTGTCCTATCAAGATTAAGATAAGGCACCAATACAAGAGCTAAAATGAAAAATAGAGCAGACTATAAGCAAGACTTCACAAACACAAACCATAGTAAAGTCATCCAAGATGAATGTATGTGCAGCCTAAAATAGAAAAAGGGCTTTTAGCAGCCACTCAACAAAGATTAAATCTGGGAACAGAGGCCATTGATTGATTTACAAGGCTCTTTATCAGAATATAAAGGTTTCCAGGACTTTGCAAATCTGGGATCGTGATTCCAATAAGAACTGGGCCATAAAATTTTAGGCTCCTACTTTATGTGATTTTTACTTGGGTTTTTACAATGGGTTGTACTTACAATAACAGCTTTGACAGCCTCAGCAAACAAGGCACCAGCCAAGACAGCTTCAGCAGAGAGGTGGCTCAGTACGTGGAAGCCCCCATTTATACCCAGATCTTTGATATGGATAACCAGCAAGCCAACCTGTACCTGACTCCTAATCCTTATGTGGTTGACTTGGTTGATAGTCACCAAGGGGCCAGCTCTGCACATGCCCCCTTTTACAACCCCAACCTGGCACCAGTCAGCAAGCCAATCAGAATGGCAACCCTGGTTTAGAACAACTGCCCTTAGATAACTAACTTGCTTCTTTTAGCCAATCAGTCTTCAGTGCCTGTGGCCCAGTGCCAAATTATCACTGCACAAATTCTACATGAAATCATGGCGCTGAACCAGCATGGCCTGACCTGGGACCAGATTGCTACCCAATGGAAATTTACCCAAGCCACAATAATGCGGGAATTCAACAACCTGATGAATAAGGGAAACCTGGTTAGGACAGCCAAGAAGCCAAAGAAGGCCCAAGAGTCTCAGGTCAGCAAGGCATACCCAATCATGCTTGATCTTCTATAGCAGGACCCCAAGCTTCCCCTGACCCAGGTCCAGAAGCAACTTGCACACCATAACATTTGGGTGTCTGAGCGCATGATGCAGCTCTGGATGCATGGGAAAGTGGCATCAGTCCAGGTGTTGACCAACTGCAAGGGGACCAATAGTGGGTAGTGAGGATTCCCCATATGATCCTGCCATTGAGTCCACTCTCATCTGATGCTTGACTAGGCTATCAGATGACGTCATGTTCATCTCCTATTACAAATTTCCCATTGATTTTGACAAGTTTGGTAAGCAAGGAAAAGCCATCACAAAAAATAGAAGGAAGAAGGTCAAGAGGGGGACGTTCATTGGTGCACTTCTGGCTGTTTTTAAAAGGGGTTTGTCTATTATTGGAAAACCCCTGATCACACCAATGGCTATGGGTATAGCCATATCCTTGGTAAATTGCTGGACTTCTGGAATAGATCAAATTCCACCTACTTGGGTTTCTTGAGTCACCAGATGGAGGATAGCTCCATTGCCCTTGATCCAATTCAATTATGCGGGCACCAGGACTCAGTGTACCCAGCCAGCCATGCATATATTCATCTGGCCAATTTAGTGTTCTTCAATATTGGAGACACAGTCCACAGCGCCGCCTCAAGGTGTTCAATGATCTTTATCTCAGAGTCCTGGACCACAAGTCTCTCTTTAGTTGACAGATGATGGCTGACTTGTTTGCCCAAATTGTCTTCCATGTGAACATGGGCAATCAATCACAGAAGGACAAGCGCCTCCCATCCTGTGGCACAGCCATCTACCAGCCCATCCAGCCAATGATAGACAAGGAATATAACAAGCATTATATGGCGGTCATCACATGCAATCCTCCTACCCCTACCCCCGCCACCACTACCCCCACCTTCCAGCCCCACCCATTCAATCTCAGACCCCCAAGCCAGCACCAGCTTTACCCCTTCCTTCCTGCACTATTCTGCCTCATAGGTATCCCTCTTCCCATCCCAAATAAACTCCTTGCTGCCAAATATTTACTATTTAAATTAACTTTATCTTGAATTCCAATTGTCTATTATCTCTATGTTTATAGTTGGTTTTATTATTTATGCTTGGCTTATTTCTATAAAATCATATGTTTATTATGTTGTGTATCTAGATCCAGAAAACATTTATTTTTAGCTCTTTATACAGCCTCTTGTGAAAACATTAACAACAATCTGGTGATCAGCTAGATTTAAATTAGAAAATTATGTGTTTATTGTGTTTAGAGAAATTTGTTGCTGATCTGAATTCAAAATCTTAATGATAAACTTTAAACCAATCAGGATCCAAGTGAGAAATTTATTTTTGTGACATAAAGGGTCATTCAAAAATTCTTTGATGCATATGCGCTAATCATATTAATTAGCGCACATGCATCAAAGAATTATTGAATGACCCTTTATGTCATAAAATAAGTTTCTCACTTGGATCCTGATTGGCTTAAAGTTTATCATTAAGATTTTGAATTCATATCAGTAAAAACTTTCTCTTAACACAATAAACACATAATTTTCTAATTTAAATTTGGATGATCATCAGATTGTTGTTAGTATTTCACAAGGGGCTGGGTAAAGAGCTAAAACAATACAGTAATTATGGAAAAATTCAAAAAAGGCAAACAACACATTTTGAGATAAGTGTAAAACATATACATAATGGGTAAAAAGATGGGATATTGTAGTAAATGGGAAATCAAACAGGGATAAAAAAAGAAGGCAATAATACCAAAATAACTGAGTTTATTGGGCTGAAAGATATAAAAACATATGCAAAGGTTAGTAAAAAATCATATGAGAGAATTGGAGAAGCTGTTGAAGGATCTTGACTCGGAAATTGCTGAGATTAAGGAAATTGACTGCAAGGTCAAAGAAAAAGTCAAGCCAGCTGTCCTAATAGGCAACAAAATCAACAAGGTGTTTGCAAAGGCGCTCATGGCCAAGATACCTGACACCCCTGAGAAGACCATTGAGAATCTTCTTAACGTCCCTAAGACCATTGTGGACGGCTTATAATTCAATATATCTTCCCTCTCCACACCGTCTGTCTGGGTTGATGACCCTGAGATGTATGACCATCTAAAACCAACAAAGAGGGCCCAGATGGAGGATACCAAATTGCTGCACAACTGGTTGCGCCAAGGATGGCTAAGCCTGCGTAAGCTGCTGGCAAGGAGGACACCAAATAAGGTAATCAACAAATAAAAAATTAATAAAAAACCTAAATTCTTACCTTTTTTTAGAAATAATTGTTGGGGTAATACACCAGTGCCTGGTCCCCTTTGTCCCTACCACTTTTTATGCTAACTATGCCAATCATGTGGCAAGGAAGTTGGCATTGTCTCCTCCCGTTGTGTGCAAGCTTGAGGACCAAATAAACAGTTTATTTCCAATGTTGCAGGACATGCTCCTGGGGCTTATACATGGTAAAGGGGCATCTGAGTGGGAAGTTACTGCCTATAAGGATACCTAATTGATCCGCCTGGACCCAGTATCACTCAATGAAGTTTACTGTGTAAAATCCATTGAGCTTGTTTGGGACGTCATGGGGATGCTCTCATTTAAGAACATATCAGAGATGGGCTAAGCTCACATGGGCGCTTGCTTCTGCTTCCTGGTGGGGCACACCCTCTCTTACCTGTTGGAGAACTTTGGGCATGTGGTGTTAAATTGGCTGTTTTTAAGGTCTTGCCCATAATGATGCAAGGTTATAAACTAAAGCGTGTAAAGCATTAGGGTTAAGATTCAGAAGGTATAAAAATGTAGGTACGGTCTATGATATAATTTTGCAGAATACTGCTAAAAACTTGTACTGGGTTATAAAAGGAGTGATAGAAATTAAGAATCCTAAACAAAGAAGATAAAATAAAGTATTTAATAATGAACAATTAGTAACTAAGAGAATGTCAATATTGGGATACTCTCTATCAGCAAGCTGATACATGTAACTATTAAAAGATTCCTTAATGGAAAATAATGGATACAAAAAACCAAGGCTTGTTGATTTAAAACTTTCATTTTTTAACTAGGAAGAAAGAAAAGAAGAAAAACTAAGAACTACTCACTTAAAAATTGATACAGTAGTTTTAAAAGCTATGAAAATAACCAAAAATACCTCAGATTTAAAAAAAATGATTTCAAATTTGAACAAAATCCAACTATCAGGTTAAAATATACACTCTGTTAACAGGGATTTTTGGTGTTTATGGGCAAAATGGGTCAACACAGCAAAGAAGTGCTCACGCACAAAGCAAAACTATTCAAAATATAATCCAAAATACATTGATTCACAAACAAAATGGTGTGAGTTAACTTTTGGTGTACATATGTTTACTATGTGAATTGGTGACAAAATACACCCAAGCGCGGTGAGTCAAAACTCAAACCAAAACCAAAACACAATAGCAGCTCACTAAGTAAACAAAATCACTCAAATGTTGTGTGCAATGGATTGTAATCATGAATGATACCAAGAAATCTAAAATAAGACACAAGATCTGAAACATAAATTTTAAAAAAATTGTGTTGGGTGTTTGAATTTGGCAGTAAAATCTAGGAAAATGGGTGGATTTTTTTAGTATTCTAAAATGGACGATGTAAAACCAAAAGCAACTAATTAAGAAATAAAAAATCTATAATTGGGATATTGGGTGGTAAAAAATATTAATTAAATATCCATATTCAGATAAAAGCAAAAACTAATATTAAGGAGTAACTTAAATAAAAGTTATTTAGTATTTTATTAAATTCTCAATATGGAAGGAACACAATAACAGAGTAACAATGTATCTGTTGTGTGCCGCGGTTGCAGTTGCCCCTGAAAGTTAAAGAGCAGAGTTAGTTCAACCCAATTGCCTACTCAGGAAGAAGATGGGATAGGAGAGTTTGATAGTGACGCTGCACTGACACAGCTGGTTCAAGGAGCACAAGCTGCTAGGGTGCAGAGCATCAACCCTTGGGTCCCAAGCTGACCTGGAAGCCCACAAAGGTTACCATCACCAAGAAAGTTAAAAAAAAGATCAAACTTACCTCCTATGTGTTTGACACTGTACCGCCAAGAGTCAGTCCCATCAGCCATTCTGGAGAAAGTTAAGCCTGTACTTGATACTGCTATGAGCCCTATGTCAGTGATGGCAACCAGGAAGCCAATGACAAGCCTGAGTCCTATAGTACTACAGAGGGGCAGCTAGTGTTCAAGAAGGTTGCTGTGTTCTGCACCAAGGTGCCCATGCCTTGCGCACCAGTCAGAAATCAGGATCTAGATTCACCAACTCCTGCGAAGCCCACTAAGAAGCGCATTCTGGATATAAAGCGCACCATCCTTCTCTGGCTTGTGTGGGAATCTGACAACTATAATGTAGCCTCAACTCTTGCTGGGTGGATCCCAAGTACACCAGTAAGGTATTCAACACCTTCATCAATACTGGCTGAGTCCTTGCCGCAGAGAAATCCTTGTGTGTTTCCATCATGTTCACCAAGGAGCACAAATGGGCAATCTGCCAGTGGATAACCCAAGATTACCATCTTGAACTGGCAAATATAAAGTCAATGTTAAATCTACTTTTGGGGTTGAGGCCTCAATTTCCTTTTACTACCATCTGGTGAAGAGAATGTGCTTTTCCTGGAAAAAGCTTGGGGTATCTCTATACAATTGTAATAGCCCAACCAACATCAAGACCCGGAAAAAATACACTGAGGTCTACACTGCCCCAAAAGCCAAAGAGACAGTTGAATTCTATTATATTGACAAATCAGCATTTGCCTTGTCTATGTGGAATGCATATGGGTATGTCCCAAAAGGCTCAAATAATGGGGTAGCTTGGCGTGCCTCAGTCCACTCCACAGCATATTCAATGGTGGCTCTCCTTGGTCCAAAGGGGGTTGAGCTGTATCAAATGATATTGGGTTCTCAAAATAGCAGGACCTTCTTATATTTTATCTGTCTGGTCCAGGAGCACCAGAGGCGCACGAGCCTGGGCTTCAACAACATCATTGTTCTGGACAATGTTGGTCTCCATAAGGTGTTAGATATTTTTGAGGAATTTCCATCAATTGACACTAGCATCACAGTTGGCCTCCTTCAATTGGCCACATAAAATTTGCGCCTCTTATTCCTCCCTGACTATTCTCTATTCCTAAACCCCATTGAGGAGGTCTTTGGGTGGCTCAAGCAAGTTGTCAAGCAATGGACCCCAACTGGGACCAAGGACCTCTTTGATTTGCTGCAGGCTGGGATCCACACCCTCCCAGCTGATACTGTGGCCAAATGCTATGGCCACACTGATTTGTTCATCTCTGTGTGTCTTGCCAAACAGCCAATCAACCAAAGGCTTAGCTTGTCTGACTTTTTTATATTCTCTAATTTACTATTTAAGATTTATTAATTATCATTTTATATTTATAAGCTTCTAAGCCCACAATCACATTCAGCAGGACCATCAATGAAGGTTAGTAATTTATTTATTTTATATTATTTTTTTATAATAGCATCTGAGGCTATCCCAAACACTTGATACTTGATTACTTGAATATATTTATATCACCTTAGTCAAATAAATATAAAATTAAATTAAAAAAGTTAAATGTAAAGTGTACACAATAGAAGTAAATTTTATTAAATTAAATATATTTATGCTTATATGATGACCTTCTCAGGATTTATTTTGCAAAAATTGTTTGCTAAAATAAGAATTAGAAAATTTATCATAATAAAATAATATAAATTGTAATTAAATTTATTGGAAGACAGAATTTATTAAGAACACCTGTAGTGAGTCCTTTGGTATGTACTTACCCTGCAATAGAGGTGGCGCATAACCTCCACTGTCACACCCTGGACGGTGGATACACCCTGGTTAAAATACTCCCGCCTGCTGGTGAAAGGGACTACATTCAGGTGGGAGTGAAGCAGCAGCTTCTCTGGCAGGGCTGCAAACCCTTAAATTCCAGCCAGGACCAGGGCGTCCTGGATGACGTGATCTACCAAGTCATACATGGGGGGATCTTCTTCCTGTCCAGGGAGAGCCTAGCCTTGTCAAAACCTAGGAAGACCCTGTCAAGATCCTCCACGCTGGCGCCCATTCTGAGGTAGAAGAGATACCCCAGGTAAACCACCAGATGAAGCCTTTGCCCAGCAAAGGCTTCAGTAAACTTGCACAGCTTATTGTATACTGTGCTTATTTTTTACTCATGTTTGGTTTTAGCAAAGGTCAGCTCCATAGCTGCAGGGACCTCTGTCTCATTGGTGCTCCAGGCCAAAACAAAGCCAGCAAGGAGGATTTTTGTCTTATTTACAGCTGTTGCGTCTGCAACAGCCAATTTCCCCACTGTACACCCAAAGTTCTTAAGGAGGTAAGAGAGTGTATGTTCCAGCAGGAAGCAGAAGCAAGCAGCCGCATGAGCCTGGCCCATCTCTGGTACATTCTTGAATGGGAACATTGCCAGGATGTCCCAAACAAGCTCAATGGAGTTTACACAGTAAACTCCACTGAGTGATACCAGGTCCAGGCAGACCAGTTGGGCATCCTTGTAGGCAGTAACTGCCCACTCAAATGCCCCTTTGGCATGTGTCAGCCCGGCTAACATGTCCCTTTTCATTGGGAAGGAGCCTGAATTCTGTCTTCAAGCTCCTGAAAGACAGGGGGGACAGAAACAGCTTCCTAGCCACATTATTGGTGTAGTTGGCATAAAACATGGCAGTTACAAAGGGGACCAGGACCTGGTGTATTACCCCATCAATTATTTCTAAAAAGGTAAGAATTTAGGAAATTTTATTAATTTTTTATTTGTTGATTACCTTCACATGTTTCCTCCTTGCCAGCGGTTTCAGCAGGCTTAGCTATTCTTGGCGCAAGCAATTGTGCTGGCAATTCTTGTTCTTGGTTCTGGCTTGCTTGGTTGGCTTAAGATGTGCATACATCTCAGGGCTGTTGACCCAGACGGACGGCGCAGAGAGGGCAAAGGACTTGAATTGAAAGCCTTCCACAACAGTCTTTTGAGCATTTAAAGGGTGTTTAATTGTTGTTTTGGGGGTGTCTGGCATCCTGGCTATAAGTGCCTTGGCAGATACCTTGTCAATTTTGTCCCCTGTAAGAACCGCAGCCTTGACTTTGGCCTTGACTTTTACCTTGACCTTGCAGCCAATGTCTTTGATTTTGGCAATTGCTGAGTCAAGATCCTTCACAAGCTTCTTCATTTCTCTCATTGATTTTTTACTAACCTTTCCATATGTTTTTATAGCTTTTGCCCCAATAAATTTGTGTTATTCTGATACTTTTTCCTCTTTGTTTATTCCTGTTTGTTTTCCCATTTACTACATTATCTCATTTTTTTACCCATTGTGTATATGTTTAACTCTTAACTCAATATGTGTTGTTTGCTTTTTATCAGCATTGTTTCCTTAATTGCCATATTATTATTGGCACTTTTCACTGCCCCTTGTGAAAATATTAACAACAATTTGGTGATCAGCTAAATTTGAATTAGAAATTTATAGGTTAATTGTGTTTAGATAAAGTTGGTACTGATTAAATTCAAAACCTTAATGATAAACTTTAAGCCAATCAGGAGCCAAGTGATAAAGTGATTGTTGTGACATAAAGGGTCATTCAATAATTCTTTATGTCACAACAATCACTTTATCACTTGGCTCCTGATTGGCTTAAAGTTTATCATTAAGGTTTTGAATTTAATCAGTACCAACTTTATCTAAACACAATTAACCTATAAATTTCTAATTCAAATTTAGCTGATCACTAATTTTTGTTAATATTTTCACAAGGGGCTGTGTTTAAGTGCTAAAAATATCTGTGTTCTGGATCTAGATACATGGCATAGTAAATATATGATTTTATAGAAATAAACTGAACATAAAGAATAAAACCAACTATAAACAAAGAGAACATGATTATTTGAAATTCAAAATAAAGATAATATAAATAGAAAATGTTTGGCAACAGGGGTTTATTGGGGGCGGGGAAGAGTGATACCTAGTAGGCAGAATAGCACAAGAAGGAAGGCGTAGAGGCAGTGCTGGCCTGGGGGGTCTGGGAATGAATGGGTGGGGCTGGAAGGTGGGGGTAGTGGTGGCGGGGGTAGGGGTAGGAGGATTGTGTGTGATGACCGCCATATAATGCTTGTTATATTCCTTGTCTATCATTGGCTGGATGGGCTGATAGATGGCTGTGCCACAGGGTGGGAGGCGCTTGTCCTTCTGTGATTGATTGCCCATATTCACATGGAAGACAATTTTGGCAAACAAGTCTGCCACCATCTGACAACCAAAGAGAGACTCATGGCCAAGGACCCAAAGATAAAGATCATTAAAAGTCTGAGAGTGGCGCTCCTGTACTGTGTCCCCAATTTTGAAGAAGACAACATCACCCAGATGAATGTCTGTGTGGCCAGCTGGGTACACAGAGGCCTGGTGCCTGCGTCCCTGGATGGCCTCTAGGGTAGTGGAGCTACCCTTCATCTGCTGACTAAAGAAAAGCTAGTAGGTGGAATTTGAGCTATATCAGGAGTCAAGTAATCAACCAAGAATATGGCTGTACTTGTAGCCATTGGTGTAATCAGGGTTTGTCTAATAATAGACAGAACCCTTGGTAGAAACAGCCAGAAACGCACCAATGAATATCTCTTTCTTTACCTTATTCCTTGCTTTTTGGGTGGTGGCTTTTCCTTGCTTGCTGAAATCATCAAAAGCTATTGATAGCTTGTAGTAGGAGATGAAGATGATGTCATCTGCTAGACTAGTCAAGCATTGGACCAGGGTGGATTTGATGGTGGGAACATATGGGGAATCCTTAGCGTCATCCCATTGGTTGCTGGCAACATTGGTCAGCACAAGGACTGACAACACCTTCCCATACATCCATAGCTGCACCATGCACTCAGACACCCAAATTTCATGGTGCCCAAGCTGCTTCTGGACCTGGGTTAAGGAAAGCTTGGGGTCCTGCTGGAGGAGGTCAAACATTATTGGGTATGCCTCATTGATTTGGGACTCAGGGGCCTTCTTTGGCTTCTTGGCTGTCCTGATCAGATTCCCTTTATTCATTAAGTTATTGAATTCCTGCATTATTGTGACTTGGGTGAATTGCAACTGGACAGCAATCTGGTCCCAGGACAGACCCTGTAGGTTTAGTGCCACAATTTCCTGGAGAATTTGGGCGGTGATGATTTGTTGTTTGGGGCGCTGGGCCGTGGGAGCTGAAGCCTGATTGTCTGAAGGAAGAAGTTGGTTATCTAGGGGCAGTTGTTCTGAATCAGGGTTACTATTCTGATTGGCTGGTTGATTGGCAGCTTGTGCAGGGGTGGGTACAGGAGCAGGGGCAGAGCTAGACACTAAGTGACTACTGAACAAGTCAAAGCCATATGAGTCAGGGATCAGGTACAGGTCAGCTTTCTTGTCACCCGCCTCAAAGGCTTGGGTGTAAATAGATGCCTCCACATTCTAAGCCTTGCCTCCATTAAAGCTGGCTTGGCTGCTGGCGCCGTTGAAAATTTTGTTGCTATTGAAAAGTATATTAAAATTAAACCTAGGATAAAATCACTAAAAGTAGAAATTTTAAAATTTTATGATTTATTTTTATTGTAATCTCAAGTCCATATTTGGAAGGTTCTCAAAACCATTTTACACAAATCAGGAGCCATGAAAATGGATAAAATGCCTCTGTTTCTAAAATGGATAGCTGTTGATTGGCTGTTAACCTGCTATACTTCTATTTTAGGATGCTCATACTACACATCTTGTGTGCCTTTATTTTGTTTTGTGCTTGTGGAACCTTGCTTCTAGATTGCTCAAATTTTGTTTCATTTTAGTCCTTCTGTTGGTGCCTCATATGAATCCTGATTGGATTAGCATATACTCTGGAACATCATCCATTCATCTCACTTGTTATGTCAGTTCATTTTGTTTGTGGTTTAAACAATGCCGCTTGATATTTGCTATAATTTTGTATAAAGGGCTAGTGAAATTTTTTTTTTGTTTGACAGTTCATTTATTAACAATTTTTTTAAAAATTAATTGAATCCTGAATCTCAAGCAACTTGGATTTTGTTCAAATCTGAAATCATTTTTTTGTAACTGTGCTGTTTTAGAAAATTTATAAGGAGAAAAATATTTGGAAACTAGATAATATTCTTTATTGAGAGATAAGTATTATGTAGTTGTTGTGAATCATGGGTAGTAGGAACATGACAGCATAGATCACACAGTGGGATGATGAAGGGGATGGCTTGATCCTTTTAATGAGTCAAGCGTTAAAACAAGTTACCCACTAGGGAGGATCAGCTTCTTTTCATGTTATTTTATTTGGAAATCTGAGTTGCCTTCCTAACTTGGCTTCAGGTGACTGGATAATCATATTGCAGGTCATAAACCTGCTTAATTAAACCTTGTTGGGAGGTTGAGCCTGCTGTTTCAACACATACCCCTGGCTGAAAGTTGGCCTCCTCTGGGGCAGGTTGTCAGGGAGGTTGTTGAGAGCCCAGGCGCCATAAAGTACTAACTGTTGTTCAGTGGCAGGTAGGACGGTCTTGCATTGTTTTTGTCTTGCTTTGTAGGGCCTGATACAATCATGGTGGAGGACTTTTTCTTTTTTTGTTTTGAGTCCTTGCACAAGGTAAGTGTTATTTTCATTTACCTTTAGAATGATAGCAGGGCCCAATTTTTCTGGCTGTAATTTACTTTTGTTGGTATTCATTACCCAGACTTTGTCACCAACCTCATGTCTGTCTTGGGTGGGGAAAAAGGTTTTTTGTAGACGCTTTTCTTTTCTTTCTGGTTGTTTGCTATTGGCCTGTATGACCTGGGAATCAGAGCAGGGTGGAACCTTGTTTGGCATTTCCAGCTTGGGTCCTGATAGCGCTTGGATGATGTTGGGTTGTGTTCCATAAACTAGCTCAAAGGGGCTTTTCACGGTGGGTCTGTTCACACAGGTATGGCATACAAGTAGTGCAGTTGATAGTGCTTATACCAGTCTTCAGGTCTCCCAGCTGTGAGTTTGGCTAAGGCTTGTACAAGGCTGCCATTTAGCTGCTCCACACGTCCATTGGCCTGAGGGTGGTAAGGTGTTGTCACCGTGTGCTGAACCCCATTCTTGGTGAGGTATATGTTGGTATCTTCAAAGGTCAATTATTTGCCTCCATTGGTTATCAGGAGTTCTGGCTTTCCAAACTTGCTGATGATTTCTTTTTTCTATGAATTGCCTTACGTCATTGCCTGTATGTGTCTTTACTGCTTGTGCCACTGGCCGTTGTGTGGCAAAGTCTATTGTGGTAATGATGTATTTATTTTTGTTATGCTTCCCTGACATAAGACCCATAATGTCTAGGGCCCACACCTTAAAGGGCAGCTGCGTGCGGATAGGTAGTACTGATTTAGGTGGGGTATTGCTTTTTGAAAATTTCTCACATACTTTGCATTGGTCTAAGACTTCCTGGAAATTGCGGTATAAGGCCAGCCACCATGCTTTATGTTTAAGGAATTTGTAGAGGTTGCGGCTCTTGGTGTGTCCTAGGTCTATGTGATAATGTAGGATTGTGTCAACCCACTGATGTGTGGGGATATAAGGGATGGTGGTTCCGTCAGACATTTTTTGATGCAGGGTCCCGTACACATCTGCAAATAGATGCTTGTTCTTAATGAAAGTTTCTTTTGTTATGTTGGTGGTACCAGGGGGAAGCCTTTGTCCTTTTTCTGGAGCACTAGGAGGGGCCATTCTGGTTCAAGCCCATTCTTGCCTCTTGTGGCTCTGACGTACAGGCGCAAGATTGTGTCTGCCATGGCAAGCTCTGGACCAGGCTTATATTGTATGAGCATATTGAATCTCTCCAGAAGTTCTATCCAGCAGGCTTGACAGCGGGATAAGTTTGATTGGGTTTTGAAGTTGATGAGCAACTTATGGTCTTTCAAGGCTGTAAACTCCTCCTGTTGTTCCAGGTAACAACTCCATTTGATCAGGAAGTGAACAATTGCTAGCAGCTCTTTGTCATGTATAGGATATTGGCACTTGCTATCTGTCAGTTTGCGTGATTTTTTGGTTATGGGAAGAAAATCACCATCATTGTTTTTGATTTGTAGTACTCCCCCAATGGATGTGTCAGAGGCGTCTGTCTCCATTTGGTATTTCCCATCATGTTTGGGGTATTTCAGGATGTGTGCCATTGTGAGCTTCTCTTTAAGACGTCTGAAGCAAAGGTCACATTGGGGAGTCCATACAAACTTGGATTTGGCGCCAGTTATGAAAGACAGAGGTGCATTCAGGACGCCACAGTCTGGTATGAATTGTTGTACATAGGCAACCATTCCCAAGAGTGTGCGGAGTTCTGATTTGTCTTTTGGTGATGGCATTTTGCAGATGACCTGGATTTTTTGGCTTTCAGGTTTAATGCCATCTTTTGAAACTATGTATCCCAAGAAGGGTACCTGCTTGCAGAAGAACTGGCACTTGGAGGGCTTGGCTAGCAGTTTATGTTGTGCTAGGGTGGAAAAGACTGCCTCTAGGTCCTTGTGATGCTGTTTCACTGAGGGGCTGTAGAAAATGATGTTGTCCAGGTATACCAAGACATGCTTGCCAATGTGGGGGGAAACACCTTGTTCATGAAGGTCACAAAGGTTGGCAGGGTGTTTGTCATCCCAAAGTTGAGTACCACACACTTGTACAAACCGTATTTAGTGCAGAAGACTGTTTTGGGGATATCTTCCTCCTTAATGAGGATCTGATTGTAGCTGGCGTTTAGGTCAATCTTGGAGAAGACTGTGGTGCTGCCCAGGGCATCAAAGAGGTCTTCAAAAAGTAGCAGTGGGTAACAATTTTTGATAGTCACTTTGTTTAGGGCTTGGTAATCCAGACTAATTGAAGGGTACTGTCTTTCTTTGCCACAAAGAATACTGCAGCACCAAAGGGAGACTGTGAGGGGCGGATAAGGCATTTTTCCAACGCTTCCTTGAGGTAACCACATAGGTTGTTGTCTTTGTTTGGGATAAGTTGGTAGATGGGTCGCGCCTTAGGCACAGCTCCTTTGAGTTGGATGGATTATTGGATGTGTTTCTTGGGAGGCAACCCAGGTAAAGCCTCCTTGAAGATCTCTGGGTGATGGGCTATGATTTTGCAATCCTGAGGTGTAGCGGTGTCCTGGTGATCCTTGAAATGTATGATCTTGTACTGGCAAGAGTCCCAGTCAATTGCCTTGAGGTTCTCCTTTTTTCCAGGGTCTCCTTGATGTGTACAAAGACATGGTTGCGTAGGAGTTGGTCTACTGAGTCAGGGTAGATAGGGTGATTGACGCCTTCACGTTTGATGGTCAGTACAGAGGTTGCCCAGTCTACATGGGGATTTTTCTTCTGTAACCAGTCCATTCTAAGTACAATGTCAAACTTGGGAAAGTTAATGACAGAACCCTGGATAGTGGAGTGTAGGTTCTTGAGCATGATAGAGAAGGGGGAAGTTTCCCATGTCACGGCAATGTGGTGAATATCAGCTAAAACCACGTTTTTAATCCACAAAGGATTAGTGGCTAGCTTGAACTTATCTACAAAGCTACTGTTGACTAGTGTTCAATCTGTGCCCAAGTCCAGGAGTGTTGAGCCTGTGTAACTGCAAAAGCGGAAAGGATAAGACATTGGTTTATTTGGATATCTGGCAATGGTGTAGAGTACTGGGTCTTCTAAGGGTACTTGGATCATTGGGCACTGTTCCACGTCCTTGGGCTGGTGCTCATTGTTGGGCAAGTCAGGAATTGTGCACGGAGAGCTTGGCTTGCTTAGTGCTCTCCCCAGGATTTTCCCTTGTCTTGGTTGTCCTGTGGGGCAGTGATATGGAAATGGGTACAATTTTGACTGGCTGTTGTTCCCATTTCCATATTCATATGCACCTGCAGGTTTGTGGTTTGCATTGTTGCTGCTGTTCCCAGGAGGTGGTCAATTGGAGCGTCCAGCTGGGTAAGATTCCTTAGGTTGCTCTCTTTTTCCTGTTTGCGCCTTGTGGAGAGCATTGGACGTTTGTTCTGCTTTCTCTGCCTTGCAATATAGAATTTGCATGTTGGTTACTTGGTCCAGATTGACATGCCTCATTACGTGCAACTTGAGTGTGTTGTAGTACATAAGATGGGTAGCTGGAGTGTCAAACGCCATATCTGAGGGGGCATGTAGTCAGAGTTCCTCATAAGCGCAGGTGAGCTCCTTCACTGTGCCAGTTTGGGACAGGTTCTTTACTTGGCAGATGATCATAAGTGTGATGTCCTTCAGCATAAATCTCACCATGAAGGTTTCCCAATCCTTCTTGGTGTGTTCTTCATGCCACTTGTTGCACCACGTACCAATGTCATGAGTCATTTGGATGGAGATTTCTGCAATCCAAAATTGTTGTGGGCATTCCATTTGGGCCAGCTTGCTTTGGGCAGACTGGATCCATGCTGCAGTGTTGTCATTGTTAGCTCCAGCAAAAGGTTCCAAGGCAGTGCTTTGAAGTCTCTGGGCTACGTAGGCAGAAATGGTACTTTTGTCAGTTGCTTGAAGAATGGCAGTGGGTGTTTAGAAAACCCCTTGTGCAGACAGGGCGTTGAAGGCGGGAAGAGAGATCACCGTATTCTGGTACAGGACAAAGCCATCAGGTATTTTGGTACCAGGTGTATACAGGGTCCAGTCTAGCAGGAGGCCAGACATGATTCTATTGAGGATTTGTTGGCCGCGGCAAGTATGGGCAACAGGCGGAATTTTGCAAGATAAGGTAGGATGAAGAACCTACCTGTGCTACCAATGTTGTAACTGTGATGTTTTAGCAAAGTTACAAGGGGAATAATATTTGGAAACTAGATAATATTTTTTATTGAGAGATAAGTATTATATAGTTGTTGTGAATCATGGGTAGTAGGAACATGATAGCATAGATCACACAGTGGGATGATGAAGGGGGTGGCTTGATCCTTGTAAGGAGTCAAGCACCAAAACAAGTTACCAACTGGGGAGGATCAGCTTCTGTTTATGTTATTGTATTTGGAAATTCAAGTTGACTTCCTAGTCTGGCTTCAAGTGACTGGATAATTGGATTGCAGGTCACAAACCCACTTGCTCAAAACCTTGTTGGCGGGTTGAGCCTGCTGTTTCAACAATTTTGTTTAAATCTGAGGTATTTTTGGTTGTCACCATAGCTTTTAAAACTACTGTAAAAGATTGAATGGAAGAAATCACTTAGAATTTTGGCTTAAAGCCTACTCTTCAAAATCTCTTTTTTATAATTGTTTTCCAATACAGTTGGGAATGATAGCCTAGGGGAACATAGCCAAGAGAAGGGGCAAGTGGAGGAAAACCAGGATGGAACCTGGAGGAGAAGAGAAACAGAAATCCAGTAGAAGTTGCAGATCAGCAATGTGAAACTGGAGAAGAGCGGCAACAATGTAACCAAGAGTTTTGAAGGGTAAGCAAAAATTAAAATTGTCCAACTTTAAAAGTAGAAAATATTAAGCTATTTGAATAGCTAGAAAGAAAGGAGATGTTGACGGCAATTCAAACGCAAATCAACATGAAAAAACAAGGTAACTACTTTAGAATACTTAATTATTAACACTTGACTTAAAATTTCAATATTTTAAAATGAAGAAAGACTAGTTTGAGTGAAAAATAAATAAAAAAATGTACTAAAGATCCTGCCCTTTGGGGCAGGGCATGACACTGTTGCAGATGCAACAGCTGTCAAGGAAATCAAAATCCTCCTGGCAGACTTTGGGCTGGCCTGTAGTGCCAATGATACAGGGATCCCTACAGTCATGGATCTTATCTTTGCCAAGACAAAACACAAAAAGAATATTATTGAATATACAACAAACTCTGCAACTTTACTGAAGCCTTTGCTGGACAAAGGCTTCATCTTGTTGTTTGCCTCAGATATCTCTCCTATTTTGGGATGGGCGCAAACGTAGAGGACCTGGATGGGGCCCTTATTGGGATTGACAAGGGCAGGTTCTCCTTGGATGTAAAGAAGGTTCCCCTGGATACAACTTGGTTAATAATGTGATAAAAGATGCACTGGTCCTGGATGGCATCTATGGGTTTGCAGCCCCACCAGAAAAGCTGCTCCTGAACTCCCACCTGACTATCCTTCCTTTTACAAACCACCAAGAATATTTTGATAGCAGAGTATCCAATGTCCATGATGTAGGGTGGAGGTTGTGCGCCACCTCCATTTCTTGGTGGGTACATACCAAAGAACTCAATAAGGGCAGCCATAATAAAAATCTTTTTCCTCAATATAATTCTACACTTTTAATGTTTTACTTTTAATAGTTATTATTTTTTAACTCCTATTTTAGCAAACAATTTTTACAAAAAAATCACAGAGAAGGTCTTTATAAAAGCATAAGAATATATGTTAATAAAATTCACTTCTAACTTGAGCACTTTTATTTTTTTAGCTTTCTTTTTATATGTATTTGACAGAAGTGACAATCAATATAATTATCATATTGAATTTTAAATATTTGAGATAGCCATCACATAATATAATAGATATAATAAATTTACAATAAAAAATTTAATCTCTGTGTCAATAGTGCTGCTGTATGAAATTGCGGGCTTGGAGTCATCTAAATATAATATGATAATCCATAAATACAAAAGAGTAAACTAAAGAATATAAAAAATAGTTGGAATATCTAAGCCTTTAATTGATTAGCTGCTTAGAGAGGCACACAGGAAGAAAAAAATCAGTGTGATCATAAAACTTGGCAGTAGTCTCTGCTGGAAGGGTGTGGATTCCAGCCTGCAGCAAATCAAACAGGTCCTATGTCCCAGCTGGTGTCCCCTGCTTGACAACTTGCTTGAGCCACCCAAAGACCTCTTCAATGGGGTTTAGGAATGGAGAATAGTCAGGGAGGAATAGGAGGCGCAAATTTGGTGTGGCCAATTGTTGGAGGCCAACTGTAATGCCTGTATCAATCATTGGAAATTCTTCAAGAATATCCACCACCTTATGGAGACCAACATTATCCACCATAATGACATTGGTAAAGCCCAGGCTTGTGCACCTCAGGTGCTCCTAGACCAAATGGAGAAATGATAGGAAGGTAAAGCTATTGTGAGATCCCAATATCATTTGGTACATCTAAATCCCTTTTGGACCAAGAAGAGTCACCATGAAATAGGCTGTGGTGTGGACTTCAGCATGCCAAGCTATCCTGTCATTGGAGTCTTTGGGGACATAGCCATATGCATTCTGAATAGATGAGGCAAATGCTGATTTATCAATGTAATAGAATTTGACTGTCCCTTTGGCTTTGAGGGAAGTGTACGCCTCAGCATATTTTTTCTGGGTCTCAGAATTAGTTGGGCTATTCCAATTGTACAGAGATACCCCAAGTTTTTTTCCAGGAAAAGCACATTCTCTTCACCAGATGGTAGTAAAAGGAAATTGAGGCCTCAACCCCAAAAGTAGATTTAACCATTTATTGTATATTTGCCAGTTCAAGATGACAATCTTGGGTTATCCACTGGCAGATTGCCTATTTGTGCTTCTTGGTGAGCATGGTGGACACACACAAGGATTTCTCCATGGCAAGGACTCAGCCAGTATTGATAAAGGTGTTGAATACCTTGCTGGTGTACTTGGGATCCACTCCAACAAGGGCCACAGCTGCCTTGTAGTCACCAGATTCCCACATAAGCCAGAGCAGGATGATGCGCTTTATATCAGGAATGCACTTCTGAGTGGGATTTGCAGGAGTTGGTGAATCTAGATCCCAATTGCTGACTGGCGCGCAAGGCATGGGCACCTTAGTGCAGAACACAGCAACCTTCTTGAACACTAGCTGCCCCTCTGTAGTACTATAGAACTTGGGCTTGTCATTGGCTTCCTGGTTGCCATCACTGACGTAGGGCTCATAGCAGTATCAAGTACAGGCTTAACTTTCTCCAGAATGGCTGATGGGACTGACTCTTGGCGGTACAGTGTCAAACACATAGGAGGTAAGTTTGATCTTTTTTTTTAACTTTCTTGGTGATGGTAACCTTTGTGGGCTTCCAGGTCAGCTTGGGACCCAAGGGTTGATGCTCTGCACCCTAGCAGCTTGTGCTCCTTGAACCAGCTGTGTCAGTGCAGCGTCACTATCAAACTCTCCTATCCCATCTCCTTCCTGAGTAGGCAATTGGGTTGCACTAACTCTTCTCTTTAACCTGCAGGGGAAACCGCAACTGCGGCACACAACAGGTACATTGTTACTCTGTTATTGTGTTCCTTTCATATTGAGAATTTAATAAAATACTAAATAAATTTCATTTAAGTTACTCCCTAATATTAGTTTTTGCTTTTATCTGAATATGGATATTTAATTAATATGTTTTCCCACCCAAAATCCCAATTATAGATTTTTTATTTCTTAATTAGTTGTTTTTGGTTTTCCAGCGCCCATTTTAGAATACCTGGAATAATTTCCACCCATTTTCCTAGATTTTACTGCCAAATTCAAACACCCAACACAATATTTTAAAATTTATTTCTCGGATTGTGTGCCTTATTTTAGATACCTTGGTATAATTCTTGATTACAACCCATTGCAAACAACATCTGAGTAGTTCTGTTCACATATTAAGTTGCTGTTGTGTTTCAGTTTTGGTTTAAGTTTTGATTCACTGTGCTTGGGTGTATTTTATCACCAATTCATATATTAAACATATGGGTCATTATTTTAGAGATTAGGTCATTTTCTAATACACATGCTGCTCAAGCTGCAGCATAACACAGTTCAATTTTGAAAAAGTAACTAATTAAACATGTTATATTCAAAACATTAATAACTCAATAAAAAATTAATATTTTTTCACATTGTAAACTATCAAAATGAAGTTAAGAATTTTATCTTAATATTAGTGTAAAAATACTAATATGAATACTACACTTAATATTAAAGAAAAAGTAATTTAAAAGAGCATAATCCAGATTTCATTATATCTTCTATCTGATGATACAGTAGTTTTAAAAGTTATGGCAACAACTAAAAAACCTCAGATTTAAACAAAATGATTTCAGATTTAAACAAAATCCAACTCTCAGGTTAAAATAACACTCTGTTAACAGGGTTTATTGGCGTTCATGGGCAAAATGAGTCAACACAGCAACAAAGGGCTCACATACAAAGCAAAACCATTCAAAATACAATCCAAAATACATTGATTCACAAACAATATGGTGTGAGTTGACTTTTGGTGTAAGCATATGTTTACTATGTCAATTGGTCACAAAATACACCCAAGCAAGGTGTATCAAAACGCAAACCAAAAACAAAACACAATAGCAACTCACTACGTAAACAAAATCACTCACGCAATGTGTGCAATGGATTTTAATCATGAATGATACCAAGGTATCTAAAATAAGACACGGGATCTGAAACATAAATTTAAAAAAATTGTGTTGGGTGTATGAATTTGGCAGTAAAATCTAGGAAAATGGGTGGATTTTTTTGAGATTCCAAAATGGGTGTTAGAACTAAAAACAACTAATTAAGAAATAAAAAATCTATAATTGGGATATTGGGTGGGAAAACTTTAATTAAATATTTGTAAGGGCCACAAAACCCAAAATCACCAACCCAGGAATTGAACCCGCAATCTTTGCTGGAAAGCAAAAACGCGGACAACTGCGCAAACCCACTGGGGGATTCAAACCGCCCACAAACCACCAGGGCGGGTGGGAACTGACTCTTGAAAGAGAGATTGATTTTAATACTCTTACCACAGCAGAATCAGTTAAAATCACCAGGGCCAGTTTGCAAACTGGCCCAGGGGGGCTAGCGGCCCCCAATGGTAGCGGAGCCACCAGCTCCAATGCTACAAATGAGCTGGGTGGCTCCCATCAATTAGTTAACAATTATTGCTGGGTTATTCATCAGATCCAGTATAAACTGGGTCTGTTTAATAACTTGGAAATTAACTCTGTTCCAGTTCCAACCAAAGCAGCCAGTCCCACAAAAATTAGAGTTCCTACTCCAGTCCCATCTACCAGTCCTGACCCACATGCCACCCTGCAGCCAAACCACAAAATCAATGCCACTTCACCCACTGATGTAATGAAGCATCATCTGATGGAAGATGTTCCAGTTTCCCCTACCAATCAAACAAACCCTGTTAAAGAAGATCCCCAAGCCTTTGAAACCCTCACAATGCCTGCAGCTGCTAACTGTTTCATTGGGTCAAGATCAGATGAGCAGCCACTCAGCCAGGAATATGCACCAGATAACAGTTCCCCTACCCAGGAGCAAGTCCAAACTGCCAAGCAGCCCCAGCCCCAAATGATTAAGCAGGATATAATTAGCCACCAATCAGCTTCCAGCAATCTGACCTATCTCCAGATGAAATCAGATAAGCCAAACCCAGACCCCAGAGCTTTCCCCAGCCATGAATTAAGCAACCAATCCCATAACCCAAGTCCAGAGAAATTCCTATCTACCCAGTTCAAAATTCTTGGGACCACATTCCCTGTTCGCAAGAATTCCTCCCCCCTTTCCAAAGTACCTGTGACCAAAGGTTGGACTACTGAAGCCCACCAAGGAGCTGCCAGTAGTTGTTTCCAAGGAAGAACAGACAAATGGTATAAAAAGCATTTCCCTCCAATTAAGACAGACACAGACAACGTTAAATAAAGTGTATGGTCCATAGAGTAGTCTTTGCCTTCATATCCCATATTCTTTTATCACCTTGGACAATCCCTTACCAACCAACTCAGTCACCAGTGTCACCACTAAAAGAACAGTAGAATTTGTAGCCATGGACTACCAGCCAGGGCCCAGCCCTGGATGGACCAGCAGCTTCAACCCTCCCACTCCTCCACCAACCCCACAACCATCTGCTGAGGTCATTCCTTATGACCACAGCAGATATGGGATGGTTATTCTGACCATCCTTAGTCTTGCTGAGGTTGTAGTACCTCACCTAGGTGCTTATTGTCCACTTGCAGCCAGAATGCTGTACCTATCCCGCTCCTTGCCCTTTCTGTATTGGGCCTTGGTATCACAATATCCCAATGGGTGGACTCCTTCTCAGTCTCCTTGGTTTGATGCTACACCTGGCCACAACAATATCCATATTCAGATAAAAGCAAAAATTAAAATTAGGGATTAACTTAATTGAAATTTATTTAATATTTTATTAAATTTTAAAATGGAAGAAACACAACAACAGAGTACCAATACACCCGCTGTGCGCCGCGGTTGCGGTTGCCCCACGGGTCAAAGAATAGAGTTAGTGCAACACAAATGCCTACTCAAGGAGGAGACGAGAGAGGAGAATTCCATAGTGACGCTGCACTGACACAGCCAGTTCAAGAAGCACAAGATGCTAGGGTGAAGAGCATAAACCCTTGGATCCCAAAGCTGACCCAGAAGCCAACCAAGGTCACCACTACAAAAAAAGTTAGAAACAAGGAGGTAGAACTTACTTTGTATGTGTTCAATGTTGTGTACCAGCAAGAGTCGGTCCCGTCAGCCATGCTGGAGAAGGTAAAGCCTGTACTTGATACTAGCTAGAAGCCCTACATTAGTGATGGCAATCAGGAGGATGACAAGGAGCCTGAGTTCTATCAAACTGATGAGAGACAGCTGGTGTTAAAAAAGGTTGCAGCCTTCTATACCAAGGTACCTATGCCCTGTGTTGTGCCTAATGCCAACAAGTCAATCCCACCACTAAAAAGCCCGCCCAGAAGCGCATCCCTGACATCAAACGCATCATCCTGCTTAAGCTAATGCGGGAATTGGATGATTACAAGGCAGCTGCGGCCCTTGTTGGAGTGGATCCCAAGTACGCCAGCAAGACTTTCCAAAAATTCATCAATACTGGTTGTGTCCTTGCCACAGAGAAATCTTTGTGTGTTTCTACTATGCTCACCAAGGAGCACAAATGGGCAATCTGCCAGTGGATCATCCAGGACTGCCATCTTGAACTGGCAAATATACAGGCCATGGCTAAATCTGCTTTTGGGATTGAGGCCTCAAATTCCTTTTACTACCATCTGGTGAAGGGAATGTACTTTTCCTGGAAAAAAACTTGGGGTATCTCCGTAAAATTGAAATAGCCCAACTAATTCTGAGACCCAGAAAAAATACACTGAGGCGTACACTTCCCTCAAAGCCAAAGGGACAGTCAAATTTTATTATATTGACAAATCAGCATTTGCCTTGTCTATGCAGAATGCATATGGGTATGTCCTAAAGGGCTCAAATGATGGGGTATCTTGGTGTGCTGCAGTCCGCGCCACAGCCTACTTAATGGTGGCTCTCCTTGGTTCAAAGGGGATTGAGCTCTACCAAATGATATTGGGTTTGCATAACAGCAGGACCTTTCTATCATTTCTCCAATTGGTCCAGGAGCACCTGAGGCGCATGAGCCCTGGCTTTACCAATGTCAATGTATTGGACAATGTTGGTCTCCACAAAGTGGCTGACATTCTTGAAGAATTTTCATCAATTGACACCAGCATTGCTGTGGGCCCCCAGCAATTGGCCACAGCAAATTTATGCCTTCTCTTCCTCCCAGATTATTTGCCCTTCCTAAACCCCATTGAGGAAGTCTTTGGGTGGCTCAAGCAAGTCATCAAGCGAGGAACCCCAACTGGAACTGAGGACCTCTTTAATTTGCTGCAGGCCGGGATCCACACCCTCCCAGCTGAGACCGTGGCCAAATTCTATGGCCATGCTGATTTGTTCATCCCCACATGCCTAGCCAAACAGCCAATCAATTAAAGATTTATTGTGTCCAATTTTTTTATATTCTCTTATTTACTATTCAAGATTTATTAATTATCATTTTATATTTAGATGTTTCCATGCCCGCAATCACATTCAGAAGATCCATCAATTGATGTAAGTAATTTATTTATTTTACTATATATTATTTTATTATGCCATCTGAGGTAATCCCAAACGCTCAATACTGGATTACGCAAAATATTTAAATCACTCTGATCAAATAAATATAAAAATAGTTTTAAAAAAATTAAATGTAAAATGTACAAGTTAGAATTTATTTTATTAACATATAATTTTATGCTTTTATGAAAACTGTTTCTGTGATATATTTTGCAAAACTGGTTTGCTGAAATAAAAATTATAAAAATTTATTATAATAAAAATAAAATAAATTGTAATAAAATTTATTGTAATCATATTTTATTTGTGTGCGCCTGTAGTGGGTTCTTTGGTATGTACCCACCCTGCAATGGAAGTGGTACACAACCTCCACCACCACACCGTGGACAGTGGATACACCCTTATTAAAAAACTCCCTCCTGCTGGTGAAGGGGAGTAGGGTAAGGTGCAAACTGAGAAGCAGCTTTTCAGGTGGGGCTGCAAACCCGTAAATCCCTGTCAGGACCAGGGCGTCTTGGATTACATGGTCCACCAAGCCGTATCCAGGGGGGACCTTCTTCCCGTTGAGTGTGAGCTGGGCCTCTTCAATTCCCAGAAGGACCCTGTCCAGGTCCTCTACAGACGCGCCCATCCCAAAGTAGAATAGGAACCCCAAGTAAACAACCAGATGAAACCTTTGCCCAGAAAAGGCTTCTGTGAACTCACACAGTTTATTATAGACTGCGCTGATCTTCTTGTTGTGCCTGGTCTTTGCAAAGGTCAGCTCCATGGCTGCAGGGAGGCCCGTTTTGTTGGCACTCCAGGCCAACCCAAAGTTAGCAAGGAGGATTTTTGTCTTCTTGACAGCTATTGCATCTGCAACAGCCAATTTGCCCACTGTGCGCCCAAAGTTCTCCAATAGGTAAGACAGGGTGTGCTCCAACAGGAAGCAGAAGCAAGCAGCCGCACAAGCCCGGCCCATCTCTGGTACATTCTTGAATGGGAACATTGCCAGGATGTCCCAAACAAGCTCAATGAAGTTTACACAGTAAACTCCACTGAGTGATACCGGGTCCAGGCAGACCAGTTGGGCATCCTTGTAGGCAGTAACTGCCCACTTGGATGCCCCCTTGATATGCGTAAGTTCTGGCAATGCCTCCCACGGCATTGGAAAGGACCCGTGGATATAGTCCTCCAGCTCCTGCACAACAGGGGGGGACAGATACAATTGCTTTGCCACATGAGTGGCATAATTTGCAACAAAAGTGGCCGGGACAAAGGGGACCAGGACTTGGCGGAGTTTGCCGTCTATGTTTTCTAAGAAAAAAGATAAGATTTTTGAAAATTTATTAATTTTGTTTTTTAGGCTACCTTCTTGTGTTTATTCCTTGCCCGCAGCCTTGTCCGGCTTGGCCATTCTTGGCGCAATCAATTGTGTTGGCAATTTGGTATCTTCTTTCCTGGCATGCTTGGTGGGTTTGAGATGTTCATACATCTCTGGGTCATCAACCCAGACAGACGGCGCAGAAAGATTGTATGCCTTAAATTGCAGGCCCTCCATCACTGTCTTATGGATGTTGAGAAGACGCTTGATGGTCTTCTCTGGGGTGTCTGGCATTTTTGAAATTAGTGCCTTTGCGGACACCTTGTTGATTTTGTCCCCAGTGAGGACGGCAGACTTCACTTTGGCTTTGACCTTGCGGTCAATATCCTTTATTTTGGCAATTGCCAAGTTGAGGTCTTTGAGTAGTTTTTTGAGTTCTCTCATTTGATTTTTTTACTAACCTTTCCATATGTTTTTATAGCTTTTGCCCCAATAAATTCTGTATTATTTTGATACTGTTGCCTCTTTGTTTATTCCTTTTTTTCCCCATCTACTACATTATCTCATCTTTTTACCCATTTTGTATATGTTTTACGCTCATCTCAATATGTGTTGTTTTCTTTGTGTTGGCATTGTTTCCTTGATTACTGTATTATTTTTGGCGCTTGACATAGCCCCTTGTGAAAATATTAACAACAATTTAGCTGATCACCAAATTGTTGTTAATATTTTCACAAGGGGCTATGTTTAAGTGCTAAAAATAACTGTGTTCTGGTCTAGATACACAGCATAGTAAATATATTTTTTTATAGAAATAAGCTGAAAATAAAGAATAAAACCAACTATAAACAAAGAGAACATGAACAATTGAAATTCAAAATACTGATAATATAAATAGAAAATGTTTGGTGACAGGGGGTTTATTGGGGGCAGGAAAGAGCGATACCTAGTAGGCAGAATAGCGCAGGAAGGAAGGCGTAGAGGCGGTGCTGGCCTGGGGGGTCTGGGAATGGGTGGGTGGGGCTGGAAGGTGGGGTAGTGATGGTGGGGGTAGGAGGATTGCGTGTGATGACTGCCATATAATGCTTCTTATATTCCTTGTCTATCATTGGCTGGATGGGCTGGTAGGGGCTGTGCCACAGGGTGGAAGGCACTTATCCTTATGTGATTGTTTGCCCATGTTCACATGGAAAACCATTTGCGTAAACAAGTCAGCCACCATCTGGCAGCCAAAGAGAAAATTATGGTCAAGGACCCCAAGATAGAGGTTGTTGAAAGCCTGAGGGTGGCGCTCCTGTAATGTGGATCCCATGTTGAAGAAGACAACATTGGCCAGATGGACGTCTGCATGGCCGGCAGGATAGACTGAGGCCTAGTGCCCACGTCCCTGGATGACCTTGAGGGCAGTGGAGCTACCCTCCATCTGGTGGCTCAAGAAAACCTGGTACTTGGAATTTGAGCCATCCCAGGAGTTGAGTAATCCACCAAGGATATGGCTGTATGAGTAGCCATTGATGAAATCTGGGTTTGTCTGATAGTAGACAAAACCCTTGGCTGAAACAGCCAGAAACGCACCAATGAATGTTCCCTTCTTGACCTTCTTACTTCTATTCTTGACAGCGGCTTTTCCTTGCTTGGCAAAATCATCAAAAGCTATTGATAGCTTGTAATAGGAGATGAAAATATGACATCATCAGTTAGACTAGTCAGGCATTGGACCAGGGTTGATTTGATGGCGGTGTCATACGGGGAATCCTCAGCACCATCCCATTGCTTGCCAGCAAAATTGGTAAGAACCCATATGAAAGCCACCTTCCCATACATCCAGAGCTGCACCATGCGCTTAGAGACCCATATGTTATGGTGCGCGAGCTGCTTCCAGACCTGGGTCAAGGAAAGCTTGGGATCCTGCTGGAGGAGGTCAAGCATGACTGGGTATGCCTCAGATATTTGCGACTTGGGGGCCTTCTTGGGCTTCTTGGCCGTCCTGATCAGATTCCCCCTGTTCATCAGGTTGTTGAATTCCTGCATGACAGTAGCTTGGGTAAATTGCAACTGGGCGGCAATCTGTTCCCAGGACAGACCCTGTAGATTCAGTGCCACAATTTCCTGAAGAATTTTGGCAGTGATGATTTGTTGCTTGGGGCGCTGGGCCAGGGGAGCTGAAGCCTGATTGGCTGTAGGGGGGCAGGTTGGCTGGTGGCAGGAAGTTGTTCCAAATCAAGGTTGCCATCCTGATTGGTTAGTTGGTGATTAGCTTGTGCAGGGGTGGGTACGGGAGCAGGGGCAGAGCTAGACACTAAGTGACTCTCAAACAAGTCAAAGCCATAGGGGTCAGTGGTCAGATACAGGTCAGCTTCCTTGTTACCTGCCTCAAAGGCTTGGGTGTAAACAGGTGCCTCCACATTCTGAGCCTTGCCTCCATTAAAGCTGGCTTGGCTGCTGGCGCCGTCAAAGATATTGCTTGTAAAAACCATTGTAAAAAACCTAGGATAAAATCACTAAAAGTAGAAATTTTAAATTTAATGATTTATTTTTATTGTAATCTTGAGTTCATATTTGGAAGGCTCTCAAAAACTTTTTATACAAATCTGGAGCCATGAAAATGGATAAAATGCCTCTGTTCCTAAATTGGATAGCTGTTGATTGGCTGTTAAACTGTTATTTTTCTATTTTAGGCTGCTCATACTACACATCTTGTGTGAGTTCATTTCATTTTGTGCTTGTGTAATCTTGCTTCTAGATTGCTCAAGTTTTATTTTGTTTTAGTTCTTCTGTTGGTGCCTCATAAGAATCCTGATTGAATTATAATATACTCCGGAACAGCATCCATCCATTTCACTTGTTGTGTCAGTTCATTTTGTTTGTGGTTTGAACTACACCTCTTGATGTTTGATATAATTTTGTATAATGGGCTAGTGAAATTTTGTTTTTTGTTTGACAGTCCATTTATTAACTGAAATTTTATAAATTAATTGAATCCTGAATCTTGCGCAACTTGGATTTTGTTTAAATCTGAAATCATTTTGTTTAAATCTGAGGTATTTTTGGTTGTCGCCATAGCTTTTAAAACTACTGTATAAAACAGATCACTTTAAAGCTAGTAAATAATTATTTTCTTTTAATTTAGGACATATATTTTTATTTGACAAATTAAATATAAGATTGCGAGCTTTATTTTTGCATTTTATTTTATTTAAAAAGCTCAATTATTTAGGATTTACAGCAGTTTGAAGTTAGGATGTTTTTATCACTGTTTAAATTAATTTTAAGGTTCAAGTGAGTTTTGAACCTCAAATTAAGCATTCTTTAAATGGAATTTTTTAAATTTTATCATTTAAAAACATGCTGAAGAGTTAAAATTAAGTGAATACATCATTTTAATTGATTTGCATTGATTACAAAGAGGATATGATGTAATAATGATGCTTAGCTGCTTCACATATATCAGTTGTGCATGAAAACTAGGTATTTAATTGATTCTGCAAACATAATTTCAAGTTCAAACTATAGTAAAAGCTATCACATCATTTCCTTCAGAATGGTGTCATAAGGCTTTGTATATAAGAGATAAAGCACCACCTAAGGTTTACTTCAAACTATCTTTACAAAAAGATATCACTCCTGCAACCAGTACTCTTTTGCAAGGCATCTCTACAAAGTATCTCTTTATCATCAATAATAAATCCAATATTATGGAATCTGTTAACTTCACCTCTGCCATGCTACCCTTTTTTCCTTGGGAGCTTCAACAAAAAGAGAAAAAATTGCAATGTTAAAAAAGGTAATCCTCTTTATTACTGGTGATGATCTTGATAATTTTATCAAGCACTTCCTTACTCAAACTGAATTTGGGAGACCTCAGTTTCTGCCAACTATTCAAAATCAAAAAAGCAATGTGTTCATTGAAAACTTAAAGGGTCTCCTGAAATCTTCTCCCCAAAGTATCTCCCAGCCTTGCAATCTCTGGTTACTTCCAGTTACTCTTTAAAAGAGCTTAATGATATGGGGTTTATTATAACCAAAATTGAGTTTGAATACTCAATAAAAATAAAAATAAATATAAATGTAAGCTTAAACAAAAAAAGCCAAAAAATTAATAACTATTCATTAAAAAAAGAAATAATCAAAAAAATAATTGAAAATTGCTGGAAAATTCTTTTGAAACAAACCAGTTTACAAAAAAAGTGCCTGAAAAATTTATAAAGATATTGAAAAGAGATGAGTGATTACTCAACTGAAATTAAATACTCTCTACTAAAAAAAGAAATATATGAAAATAAAAAATGAAATTTCAGTTTCGATTTCTACTTACTATAAATTAATCCCTAAAAATATAATAAAAAGTAAAAAATAAACCAATATGTGCAATATTTGTAATTTAAAAAATTCACTAGAAAAAAGAAGAAAGAATATTAAAGTAAAATTTTGCCACTTCCAGAATCTATAAATAATGACTTAAAATCTATTGATCAGCACAAAGACTTTTATGTTCACCAAAATAGAGAATATAAAAAAGATATTAATGAATTAGATGATGAATCTTGTGTTATAGTCATAGATTATAAAGAGAATTTAAAAGTTGGTGGTGGTCCAATAGAAACCAATAGCTGTTTTTATTCTAAGAAACCTATTTCTTTATTAGGATTCACATTGGCATTTAAAGAAAACAATAAAGTAAATATGAATACCATGATTTTTTATCTCAAATATTGTCTCAAGATTCTTTATTTTCAGGTGAATGTCTAATAGGCCCTCTTAAATTAGATAAGTTTAAAAAAATAAATAATATAAAGATATGGACTAATAATTAAATCTATTTTAAATTCTATGGATTCCTATATTATCTATTTAAAGAGGCACCAAAATGCATTAAAGGGTCTATTAAATACAATAAATTTGTAGAATGTCATGGGAAAAGCATTGTTGATGATCAGTTTGGTTTGATATCAAAAACATTAAGAGAGAAAAAAATCAGCTTTATATTAGTAATATAAATGATCTTAAAAATATTTTTGAGCAAGAAGAAAAAAGAAAAGAATTATATAAATCAGTGTTATCAGGCTCAAATATTTCTCAAAAGTCATTCTTTTATATTTATGAAAGAAAAGTTAGGCCTATAAAAAGAGAGCTTGAAGTTAAAAATCTGCACATTAATCTTTCATATTTGATGAAAGATGGGAAGTTATATACTTTGCCTCTAACATTTGAAAGTTTATCAGAATATTCTGAGATAACTTATCATGTGAAATCACGTGACGATATCAGAGAAACAAAAATATCAGAAGATGCTAGTGCTGTATTAGGACAAATTCATGAAGTTGGGCAGCTTACTAGAAGGTGTATTTCAAATAGAGTTATTAGTCTTTCAAAAACAACAACTTTTTTTCTGAAACAAACTAAGAATATTTATGATTAGCCAAAGATAGGGTAATAGCATTTATAGCTTTGGGGCTGCTATTACTCTCCCATGCAACTCATCATAAATATTTTTGGTTTCTAGTTTGTAGTAGCACTTAAGATATTTTCAGTAATATTATAAGTTGCAATTTTCAATTCTAAAATTGATGAATTATTTTCAAAAAAATTCATCTAAGCCCAAGATCAATTAAAGATTTGGAATTGATTGTATTTTAAGATTTTCTAAATAATTTGAATATGAATAATGTGATTAAGTTATAAAATAGTCAATCTGGCGCTTAGGCATAACAAGAAAAATAATGACCCATATGTACACCAAAAATCAACTTACACCATTCTATTTGTGAATCAATGTATTTCAGATTGTATTTTGAATAGTTTTGCTTTGTGCGTGAGCACTTCTTTACTGTGTTGACTCATTTTCCCCATTAACGCCAGAAATCCCTGTTAACAGAGGGTATATTTTAACCTGATAGTTTTAATTTGCTTAAATCTGAAATCATTTTGTTTAAATCCAAAGTATTTTTGCTTGTCACCATAGCTTTTAAAACTACTGTAACCCCTGCATAACAGAAGTTTCATATCTTGAAGAATTGTTATTATCAGAATGTGCTTTTTTTGTGTGACTCTATAAGTAATGATTTATTGAAGAGATAGGGTTTAACATATAATGTTGGCTGAAGGTCACCATCAGAAGAAGGGGAGACATTGTAGAATTTGCTATGATTAGATGATAACATTGGTAACATTTGAAAAAATTAGAAGGCTTCCTGAGATGATACAGGCTTGAAAATTTGATGCTTTTTGAGTGGTATTTGATCTATTTTACTTTCAATGTGGGAATAGGGATTTAAACCGAGACTCCAATCACAAGGGCAAGGAGGGCCATGCGGACAAAGAGACCATAGCGAGCTTGGCGGAAGTAAGCGGCGCGTGGATCAGTATCAACCTCAACATCAATTTCGCCCAGGCGAGGGAGGGGGTGCATCACAACCATCTGAGGCTTGGCATGGGCCAATGTGGCGTTATTGATAACATAGGTATCCTTAACAGCAAGGTACTCTTCCTGGCTGGAGAAGCGCTCACGCTGAACTCGGGTGACGTAGAGAACATCAGTAGAAGCAATGAGTTCAGGGGTGAGAGAAGTATATACTTTCTGTTCAACCCCTTTCTGTCCAAGGCGCCTTATAACTTCTTCAGGTAAGCCAAGGCCTTCAGGGTGGACATAGTTCAGCTTGACTCTGTAGAGAGAAAGAAGCTTGACTAGAGAATGCACAGTGCGGCCATGCTTAAGATCACCCACCAAGGTTACAGTGAGATCTTGGACTGTACCAAGCTCCTCTCGGATGGTAAAGATGTCAAGGAAGGCCTGAGTGGGATGTTCACCAATACCATCCCCAGCATTGATGACAGGAATGGTGGAGCAGTCTGCAGCAGTCTTGGCAGCACCAGGGGTGGGATGACGTAAAACAATGGCATCGCCATACTGGTTCAACATCTGGATGGTGTCGGATAAAGACTCACCCTTCTGGGCGGAGGAAGTGGATTCGTTTATGCTGACTACTTGGCCACCAAGTCGGAGCATCGCCGTCTCAAAAGAAGTGGAGGTGCGAGTTGATGGCTCGTAGAAGGCGCTGCAGAGTATGCGGCCGCGGAGAAGATTGATGGCATCACCACGCTTCACCATTGTACGCATCTCTTGGGCAACTCCAAATAGAGTATGAAGTCCTTCGCGGCTGAACTGATCAGCTGTAAGGATGCTGTTGAGGAAGAAAGGCGATGCAGTCCAGGCAAATTTCATAAGGGAGCTAGGCAAAGATGAAATGAGCTGGGTGTTGGGCGCCAGATTGATTTTGGTGGGTTCAGCCAGTTCATTGCGGACATCAGCAGGAGGAAACACTTCAGGAGACAATACAGCCTTGGAAATAGAATCAGCTGGGATGGTAGGCCGGGTAAGAGGTGACATAGGAAGGGCAGACTTAAGGCTGGCAACAGCAAGGTCAGACAGAGGAACGACCTGGTAATCAGAGAGGTCCTTGCCAGTTCCAGCCAGCTGAGTTGAGGCACCATCCACAAATATGGTCTTACCACGAAGTACTACACGCTGGACTACACTACGGTTGTTCTTGGAGAGAGGGCGCCCAATTTCAACCTCAATGTGAGTCTCAGGTTGGGGTGAGAGATGCAAGATACGTAGGGGGTTGATATGAAGGCGCAATACAACATCCTCAATGGTTAAGCGACCTTGAGCAACAGCTGACAGGAGAAGGGTGAGGCTTTTCTCCCAGTCACTGGGTGCCGAGAAGCAATCAATGATGGAAATATTTTCCCAGGCATAAGCAGCAAAAGCAGCATCACCTTCCTGAGAAAGGAGGCGATGGATGCTCACATCACAGGTAATGTCTAGTCCTTTGCCCTTGGCAAGTGTGATGAACTCAAGATCTTCTCGGCTGGCAAGATCAGTCAGATGGATCTGACACTTGTTAAGGCTAGCAAGAAGCATGAGAGAGGCAAGCAAGGAACCAGAAGCCTTGGCAATGATAGGAATGCTTCGGCTGGCAGCAACCTTGAAACAGGGATCCAACTCCAATGTAGAAGCACTTTGCAGCAAGCTATCAGGGATAAAGAGACTTCCAGCACCACTCAAAGAAGCTGAAAGCTCAGACATGTTATCTTGTGTAACTGCTACAGAGAACATAAAGTCACTGTAAGCCTTGTCGCAGAACTGGACTTGAAGTTGCCCTAACCCAGCCTTGTTAGTGATGAGCTTATCACCACTGAAAGGCAAGAAGGATAGTGCTGTAAAGCCAGCTGCAAGGGATTTTTTTGTGAAGTCTGCTACATCACAATCAGCAGAAGGCAGGATAGAATGCATGTTGACAAGGCCAGGTAATGTTTGAGTTTCAAAGGAGGATTTGGAGTCTGCAGGGGTCAGGGGGAAATTGATTGGGTGGCAGCGGACAATGGCTTCAATTAGGACTTTAGCACACTTCACATTGGTGATCAAGGGAACTTCATAATCAACTGCCATACGGCGAGTGCGGTATCCACGCGACATGTAGGAGGCAGGACGGCGATATCTATTCTTGGACGGCAAGTTGATGTACAAGTCAATGAGGTTGTTGGCTAAATGCTGGTTGAGACTGTACTCGTCCTTTTGGTCAAGCATTTCACCATTGGTGTTGGCATCTTCATCAAGTGCTTCAAGGTACTTGACAGGGACTCCATGTTCTTGGATGAAATCAGCAGTACCAGCAGTGGCAAACAGGTTAAACCCAAGCTCATGCAGCTTCTTGACTGACGGCATCAGCTCCATCTTTTCTTTAAAGGAACCAATAGACAAAAGAATGTTTTTCTTGGGGAGGGTGAAGCCAGTTGCAATAAGAGCCTTGATGTATGCCTCATACTTATCCTTGCCAAAGCAGGCAACTTCACCTGTAGAGGCCATCTCGACTCCAAGGATGGGATCGGCGCCTAAGAGGCGCGAGAAACTAAACTGGGGAACCTTGACACCAACATAATCAAGCGAAATGCCAGCATTAGGGTAGGGCTGTACTTTCATTCCCAGCATAGCCAGGGTAGCCATCTCAATAAGATCAACACCCACTACTTTGGAGACAAACGGGAAAGAGCGAGCAGCACGCAAGTTACATTCAATCACCTTGATCTCATTGTCTTTGGCAATGAACTGAATGTTGAAAGGACCAGTGACAGCAAGGGCATCACAGATCTTCTCAGTAGCACGCACAACCTTACGCACGGTTTCAGGATCCAAGTCCTGAGGGGGGAGAACAAGAGTAGCATCACCTGAGTGAACACCAGCATTCTCAACATGCTCTGAGACAACATGCATGATAAGTTTACCATCCAATGCGACTGCATCCATTTCAATCTCCTTGGCTTCCTCAATATACTTGGAGATGACTACAGGAAACTCACGCGAGACAGCAGTTGCTTGGGAGAGATAGCTGCTGAGATCATCAGGAGAGAAGACAACATTCATGGCAGCACCTGAGAGGACGTATGAAGGGCGGACAAGCACAGGATAATCAACACGATTGCAGAATTCACTGGCTTCTTCAAAAGACGTGAGCTCCTTCCACTGAGGCTGATCAACACCAATCTTGTCCAGCATGCGGGAGAACTTGTAGCGGTTTTCAGCAGTGTCAATCATTTCAGGAGAGGTTCCAAGGATCTTGACTTCTTGACGCATGAGGGGCAAGGCGATGTTGTTGGGAGTCTGGCCGCCCATAGATAAAATAACTCCACTTGAGGTCTCAAGCTGGTAAATGTCCAACACCCGCTCAAGCGTAATGTTTTCAAAGTACAGGCGATCAGCCTCATCATAGTCAGTTGAAACAGTTTCTGGATTGTAGTTGATCATCACAGTCTTGATGCCCTTGTCACGAAGGGTGCGGATTGCACGGACAGCACACCAGTCAAACTCAACTGAGCTACCAATACGATATACACCTGAGCCAAGAACAATAACACCATGGTCTTCAAACTTGACATCGTTCTCAGAGCCATTATAAGTCAAGTACAAGTAGTTTGTGAATGCAGGGAATTCAGCCGCTACAGTATCAATCTGCTTGACAAATGGCTTGATGCCAAGCTCCAGGCGGCGTTTGCGGAGGGCAAGCTCATTGGTCCCAGCAAGCTTAGCCAGTTGGCCATCAGAGAATCCAAGTTGCTTGGCACTACGGAGCAGTGAAGCAGGGAGGGAGGCAATGGGATGGTTTTCAAGGCGCTTTTCAAAGGAAGTGATGTTGAGTAAGCGATTGAGGAACCATTTGTCGATTTTGGTCATTTCCCAAATTTTGTCAACAGAGTAACCGCTGTGAAGGGCAGCTGCAATAGCGAACAAACGCTGATCTGAAGGGCAAACCAGTTCCTCGTCAATGTCCTCAACATAGTCATTATGGGAAAAGCCACCAAAAGAATTATCAATAGAGCGAATAGCCTTTTGGATTGTTTCCTCAAAGGTACGCCCAATTGCCATAACCTCACCAACTGACTTCATAGAGGAACTGATTTTCTTGGATACACGAGTAAACTTTTTAAGATCCCAGCGAGGAATCTTGACAACAACATAATCCAACGAGGGCTCAAAGCATGCTGATGTGACTTTGGTGACTGAGTTGCGGATCTCATTGAGAGGAATGTTAAGTCCCAATTTGGCAGCAACAAAGGCAAGAGGATATCCAGTTGCCTTGGAAGCCAAGGCAGAACTGCGGGAAAGACGGGCATTGACTTCGATGATGCAGTATTCCCGAGAGTTGGGGTTAAGGGCATACTGGATGTTGCACTCACCCACAACACCCAAATGACGGATCACGTTGACAGCAGTTGTACGAAGCATATTGTAGTCTTCATCAGATAAGGTCTGGGATGGGGCAACAACAATTGAGTCACCGGTATGGATGCCAAGCGGATCAAAGTTTTCCATGTTACAAACAGTAATGCAGTTATCACGGCAATCACGAACAACTTCATACTCGACTTCCTTCCAGCCTTTCATGCTGCGTTCAACAAGGATTTGAGGGCTAGAGGCAAATGCCTTATTGCAGAGTTCTAACAATTGCTCTTCATTTTCAGCAAAACCAGAACCCAATCCCCCAAGTGCATAGGCGGCACGGACAATCACAGGATAACCAATGTTGGCAACAGCTTCAAGAGCTTCAGATGCATTAGTAGCCGTCTGAGATTGGGCGCACTTCTCGCCAATCTCCAGCATCTTTTGAGCAAACAGCTCACGATCCTCAGTCATGATGATTGTATCAATGGATGTCCCTAATACTTTGACACCAAGACCTTCAAACTCATCCTTCATCTTAATACCAACGTTGAGAGCGGTCTGCCCACCAAAGGTTACGTAAATACCATCTGGCTTCTCATACTGAATCACCTTGCGCACATATTCAGGTGTAACGGGCAAGAAGTAAACTTTGTCAGCGAGGCCTTTGGATGTCTGGATGGTAGCAATGTTGGGGTTGATGAGGATGGTGTAGATGTTCTCTTCTTTAAGAGATTTGATGGCCTGTGCACCTGAGTAATCAAACTCTCCAGCCTGTCCAATACTCAGACCACCTGATCCTAGAATAAGAACCTTGCGGATCTGACTACGGAGGTCTTTGGGATGGACAATGGAAGTCTGGGCATGTACAGATGACAGAGGCAACAGCTTGCCAGTGGCATTGAAATCCTTGACAGCGGTAATGAAAGTGTCAAATAGGACCTCGGCATCACGGGGGCCAGGAGTTGATTCAGGATGGAACTGAACTGAGAAGAATGGGAGGGTCTTGTGGATAATACCCTCGTTGGAGCCGTCGTTGGCATTTACAAAGTACTCTTGGAATCCATCAGGTAAGGATGCAGCATCCACTGCATAACCATGATTTTGAGAAGTGATAAGACAGCGACCAGAAAACATATCGGTACATGGGATGTTGTGACCACGGTTCCCAAACTTGAGTTTGCTGGTGGTAGCACCAGAGGCTAGAGCAAGAAGCTGGTGGCCAAGACAGATGCCAAAAATAGGAGTACGTGGTTGGTCAAGGGCCATGCGAAGGTTAGCAATGGTCTCTTTCAAAGTCTTTGGGTCACCAGGACCATTGCTAATAAACAGACCATCAAAGTCATTGTCCTTATTGAAGTCGTAGTTCCAGGGCACCACCTTGAATTCAATTCCACGATTGACAAAGCAGCGGATCTGATTGTACTTGATTCCCACATCTACACCAAGGACACGCAGCACTCTGCCGCTAGCATCCCTGAGGGCCTTGGCAGGATCAGGAGAATATATCTTAGGCTCTTTGGTTGAAACCTCAGCAACCAAATTACGGGCATTGGGATCAGTCCATTCAACATCAGCCAGACTACTGATGCTGAAATCTGTAGTGGCATCAAGAGGGAAGCGAAGCTTTGCCAGCATCACACCCTGACTACGAATCTTTTTGGTAAGAGAACGTGTATCGACACCATAAAGTGCAGGAATTCCGCTTTCCTGGAGCCACTTGCCAAGGCTGCTACTTGCAAGGAAGTGTGAGTAGTCTTGGTTGTATTGGCCAACGATAAGGGCTGCAATGTGAATGCGGTTAGACTCAAAGTGCTTGGGCAGTTTTGTGAGCTCGTCAATTGCTTCACGAGAAGGGACACCATAATTTCCAATTAGAGGGAAGGTGAGGACTAAGATTTGGCCCTCGTATGAGGGATCTGTCAAGGACTCAGCGTACCCAACCATACCGGTCTGGAAAACACATTCTCCAGATATGGTCTTAGCAGCACCAAAGGAAATACCTTGGTAGAAAGTGCCATCTTGCAGTTGCAAATATGCCAACTCCTCTTTGGTCGTTACCAAGGGAGCAGAAATGGGATGGAAAGAAGTTGGTTCTTCCGGTCTATCAATAAACATGGAGGTAATAGAGTCCATTCCTGTTTCTTCTATGTGCATCTAAAGAGGGTGTTATAGTACTGCTCCAGGCACATATATAAGACATTATTAAGTGATAGCAAATATAGATTTAGGACGAGTAAAGCAATGTTTAGAAATTTTTTAAAAGTAGTTGTATATGGCCGTTTAAAGTTTACATGAATCGTCATGTGGATTATTTAAGAGGCCTTGAGTTTAGAAAACGATTATAGATAAAAAGTAAGCTGCCGTAAAATAAAAACTCACATCAGGAATTAAATACTCACAAGCTCTATATTTTTCGAAGATAGGCAACAAGGCAAGCAGTCTAGAAGAGATTTGTGAGTTTCAAGGTTATGATGAAATAATAGCCATGTTTTTTATTTAAATTATTCATCAAGGCTAAACCAAGATGCTGCAACTTGCCCAAAGGCATGTGTAGAAAAGTATCAACCAGTGCTTTAGGCACTGAAAGAGCCACTTCACATGGAAGATAATAGATAACGTTACTTACGCGATTAGTTCTAGTGGATGTTTAAACCGTCTAAACTTGCATCAACTGCCAGTAAAGAAACCAAAAGTTGTTTCCTTGACTTGTTTATATTCCTCCAGTCGACTAGGCTGCCTTGGCCAGCTTCTGGCTTTGAGTTACTTACTTCAAAGATTTATATTAAAATGTTTAAATATTGAATTATTACATTTTAGCTACAGCAGCCTAGAGCCGAAGCATCCCTTCGGTCAACCATCAAAATAGGTTTCATCTCCTTGGCTGGATTCTCCAGAGCCTTTTCCAAAACTTTTTCAATTCTTAACTGATCTCATGCCAATTTAATTTGGAAATATGATTGGTGCTGTCCTATCGATGAGCATGCTCCGATGTACTATTCATCAGGAGGCCAAATCTTTAATAAATTTCGATTTGAACTTTCCTGTTTATATTGAAGGCTTATCTATGCTTGAAATATTAAATAAATTCTAATTCGAGATTAACTCCAAGCTCTATCACATTAAGGCTAGATTGCTCTCTGCCTAAATTGATGTTAATTTATTTAAAACTTAAGATTTAATTATGAGTGATGGGATGGCAAGTTTTATCAAGCTTAATGTTGATGGATCAATTTATGACAGCAACTGTGGCAAAGTTGACTACCAGTGAGTCAACTACCAGTTATGTAAATCCAATATTAATTAAGATGTAAATGATTTAAGCTATTTTTTACTAGTAATTCAAGGATGTAACCCCAAAAACCAAAATTAAAACCACTGTAAGTTGACTTCTGCTAATAATCCTGTCTGTCTAAACACCAATTTAAAAGGTAATTTATATGTAAATTTATAACAAAAACAAAACTACTGACAATCAAGTTTCTAAAAGTAATAATGGCTAAGTTGACACTTTTTAAGCCTAAAACCAATTTTACAGTAGTTTTCATAACTGTTGAGATAAATGAATATTATTCAGTTTAAAACACATAGGTTCAGTCACACAAAAAATTGTTGCAACTGAGCTTCCTTCCTTGCCTGCTAACATATCCTACAATACACAAAGGGCACTCGATGAGTTCCCCTGGACATATCAAATGGCATGGATCAATCTGATGGGAATGTCAAATTGTGGGCACTATCTCCTAATTAGGAGTGTTGCCAATTTGATTTGCTGATCCCCGCACAGGTTATTCCACGGTCCCAAACCTTATATGGAACACATCACTATGCCACCCCCTGGTGGCCTTGTGATGGTCCTCATATGGTATATTAATCATGATGACAGCCAATAAATGGCACCTTATTCTTATTATTCCTGTCCTTTCTATTGGACTGTTGTCTTCCCCAAATCAAATACTGAACTCTCATTGGTTCAGTTGCAATAGTGGTAGCAGTGATAGGTTTACGACCTACCTTAAAGAAAAATTCTCCCAAGAAAGGACAGAGTGGGGCCGTATGGCTACTCCCCATCAAGAAACTGTGTAACTGTGCTGTTTTAGCAGATTTACAAGGGGGAAATTTTTGGAAACTAGATGATAATCTTTAATGAGCGATAGTGATTATATAGTTATTGTGAATCAAGGATAACAGAAACATGATTGTGTTGATCACATGGTTGGATGATGAAGAGGGTGGCTTGATCCTGGTAATGAGTCAAGCGCCAAAAAAAGACATCCACTGTAAAGGATCATCATCTGTTCATGTTGATAGATTTGGTAATTCAAATTGGCTTCCTAGTTTGGCTTTGGTCATTAGAAAGTTGGGTTGAGGTTCACAAACCTTCTTAGTTGGAACCTTGTTGGCAGGTCAAGTCTGCTGTTTTGACATCCCCCGGCTGAAAGTTGGCCTCCTCAGGGGGGTAGGTTGTCAGGAGCCTGGGTGCCATACTGAAATAGCTGTTGTTTGGTTGCTAGTAAGATGGTTTCTCATTGTTTTTATTGTGCCTTGCAGGGTCTTAGTTGGTTGTGGTGTAGAACTTTATCTTGCTTGCATTTGCTGAGATCTTGTAGTAGGTAAATGTTGTTTTTGTTTACCTTTAGAACTATGGCAGGCCCCACTTTCTTGGGCTGTAGCTTAATCTTTTCCGTGTTTAACACCCAGACTTTATCACCAACTTTGTGTCTGTTTTGTATGGGGACAAATGTGTTCTGTAGTTGTTTTTCTTCTTTTTCTAGCTGGTTGCTGTTGGCTTGCATCACTTGAGGTGCTGTACAAGAGGGGACCTTGCTAGGTATTTCCAGCTTTGGTCCTGAGAAAGATTGGATGATGTTTGGTTGTATGCCGTAAATGAGCTCAAAGGGGCTTTTCACAGTGGATCTGTTCACACAAGTTTGGCACACAAGGAGATAAGTCAATAGCTGCTTATGCCAGTCCTCAGGACTCCTGGCGGTGAGCTTGGCAAGGGCCTGTGCTAGACTGGCGTTCAGCCGCTCAACCTGTTCATTGGCCTGAGAGTGCTAAGGTGTTGTCACTATGTGTTGGACCCTGTTCTTTGTGAGGTATACATTGGTGATTTTGGAGGTCAGTTCCTTGCCTTCCTTGGTGATTAGCAGTTCTGGCTTTCTGAATTTGCTGATGATTTCTTTGTCTATGAAACGCCACACATTGTTGCCAGTGTGTGCCCTTACTGCTTGTGCCACCGGCCAATAAAGTTGCAAAGTTGATGGCTGTGATGATGTATTTCTTGTTGTTGTGTTTCCTGGGCATGGGGCCCACAATGTCTAGGGCCCACACCTTGAAAGGTAACTGAGAGAAAATAGGCAACACAGACTTAGGTGGGGTGTTAGTTCTTGCAAATTTTTTGCACACTTCACATTGATCAAGGACTTCTTGAACATCCCAATACAGAGTTGGCCACCATGCTTTGTGTTTGAAGAATTTGTAAAGATTGCGGCTCTTGGTATGACCCAGGTCTCTGTGATAGTATAGGATGGTGCCAACTCTTTGGTGTGTGGGAATGTATGGGATAGTTCTTACATCTGCCATTTTTCAGTTTAGCATCCCGTACACGTCCACAAATAGGTGTTCATTCTTGATGACAGTTTCTTTAGTGATGTTGGCAGTGTCTGGAGGAAAACCTTTGTCTTTGGTTTAGAGTACCAGGAGGGGACAATCTGGGTCCAACCCATTTTCCCCTCTTGTAGCTTTGACGTATAGATGGGAGAGTGTATCCACCATGGCAAGTTCAGGTCCTGGCTTGTATTGTATGATCATGTTAAACCGCTCAAGAATTTTCATCCAGCGTGCTTGACACCTGGACAGGTTGGCTTGTGTTTTGAAGTATATGAGGGACTTATGATCAGTTAAAGCAGTGAACTCCTCTTGATGTTTCAGGTAGCAGTGCCATTTAACAAGACAGTATATAATTGCTAGCAGTTCTGTATTATGTATGGGGTAGAGGCACTTGCTGTCTATTAACTTGCACAACTCATAGGCTACGGGCAGGAAGTTGCCATTGGTGTTCTTTATTTGTAGTACGCCTCTGATGGAGGCATCAGATGCATCTGTCTCCATTTGATACTCTTCATCCTGTTTGGGATACTGGAGGATGAGGGCAGTTGTCAACTTCTCTTTTAGACACCAGAAGCAGAGGTCTCTTTGGGGGGTTCATACAAACTTGGGGTTTGCGCCAGTTATGGCCAATAATGGTGCTGTCAGAACGCTGCAGTTGGGAATAAAACACTGGACATAGGCAACCATTCCCAGGAATGTACAAAGTTCAGACTTGTCTTTTAGTGGTGGCATTTTTAGATGGCCTGAATCTTCTGATCATCAGGTTTGATACCATCTTTTGAGACTATATGCCCCAGGAAAAGTAACTTTTCAGGGAAGAATTGACATTTTGAGGGCTTAGCCAACAGCTTATGTTGCGCCAAGGAGGCAAGGACTGCTTTCAAATCCTTATGGTGTTGTTCTACTGAGGGGCTGTATACAATGATGTTGTCTAAGTATACTAGAGCGTGTTTGCCAATGTGGGAAGTAAAGACCTCATTCATAAAGGTGACAAAGGTTGATGGAGTGTTTGTCATCCCAAAGTTAAGCACAACACACTCATGCAACCCATATTTAATGTGGAAGGCTGTTTTGGGTATGTCTTCCTCCTTAATACGGATTTGGTTGTACCCTGCTGTCAGGTCAATCTTGGAGAAGACAGTTGCTCCGCCCAGGGCATTGAAGAGGCTGTCAATAAGTGGAAGTGGGTAACAATTATTGATGGTAACTTTGTTTAGGGTGTGATAGTCAGTTACAAGGCAGAGGGTGCCATCTTTCTTTGCCACAAAGAATACTAAAGCACAAAATGGGGACTGTGAGGGGCAGATAAGTCCCTTTTCCAGTGCCTCCTTGAGGTAAGCACGGAGGGTGTTGTCCTCATTTGGAGTGAGGCAGTAAATAGGGTGTGCCCTGGGTACTGCTCCTTTGAACTGGATGGAGTGCTATATGTGTTTCTCTGGGGCAAACCCAGTAGAGTCTCTTTGAATATTTATGGATGGTGTGCTACAATTTCTCTATACTGAGGTGTGGTGGTATCCTGATGGTCTTTGAAGTGTATAATCTTGTACTGGCAGGAGTCCCAGTCAATTGACTTGAGGTTCTCCTTTTCTTCAAGAGTTTCTGTGATACATACAAAGACATGGTCCTGTAGGAGTTGATCCACAGAGTTAGGATGGATCTGGTGGTTGGCCCCTTCAAGCTTGATGGTCAATACAGAGGTGACCCAGTCTAAATGGGGGTTATTCTTTTGTAGTCATTTCAGTCCAAGTACAATTTCAAATTTAGGGAAGTCAATGATGGGTCCCTGGATGATGGAGTGTAGTTTGTCTAGCACAATAGAGAAAGGGAAAGTCTCTTGTGTGACGGCAATGTGGTGTTCATTACCTAAGACCACGTTCTTAATCTGCAAAGGATTAGTTGTTAACTTGGAATTGTCCACAAAGTTGCTGTTGACAAGTGTTTGATCTGTGCTTGAGTCCAGAAGCGCTGAATCTGTGTAACTACAAAAGCAGAAATGATAGGACATCAGTTTATTGGGGTGCCTGGCAATGGTGTAGAGGACCAGATCTCCTGAGGGCTCTTGGATCATTGGACATTGATCCACGTCCTCAGTTCAATATTTGGCACTGGGAAAGTTGGGAGAAGGTTGGGGAGAGCTTGGTTTTCTTAATGCTCTCCCTGGGCTTTTCCCTAGTCCAGATTGTCTTGGGTAGTAGTGACTCTGAAGTGTGTGCAGTTTGACTGTCCATTTTTCTCATTGCCATGAATATTTGAACTTGCAGGTTTATGACTTGAGTTATTATTGTTGCCAGGAGGAGGGCGGTTGGAACGTCCATGTGACAGTCCACATGTTTGGTGGTTTGCAGGCGGGGCTTATGTTGGCCAAGTGGAAGATTAGTGACTTCTACTGAAGAAGTAGCTGGTCATGATAAATGAGTAGCCAGAGGACCAATAGGCTGTTTAAAGACTGGAAAGGAGCTGTTCTGTGAACTAAGATGGACTGTTTGCTGGTTAAGCTGAAGAGCTGGAAGATGTGGTTGAAGAGCTGGCTGAAGGACCCAAATATGATGGTGAAGAACTAGTGGTCTGGAGAAATGAGCCAAGATTTTTCCAAATTGATTTGCCAAGGTGGTAAAATGTGGAATGTTTTGCCTTGGTTTAGTAGTAAAATCAAGAAGGAATGTGGAGAGAAGTGTGGGTAAGATATTTATTTATTAAGTTCTTAGGATAGATGAAGGTATGTTGCTATGAGAGCTGGATACAAAGTTGTTTTGGTGGAACATTTTCCTTGGATTTTACAAGGTTTGTAAATATATGGGGAAAACGTTGAAGAGGTCCAAAAAGAACAGTTTAAATAGTATTCTACTATTTAAATGGGTTTATGTGGAATGAAGGGAAGACTGGTGCTGGAATAATGGACCAGTTAACGCTTTGGTGCGCAAAGAGTTGTCAATTTGAGCGGTTTGAGATGTGGAAATTATTTTCCTAGTTGGATCCCAATGGAACTTCAGAAATGGTTTATTTCTGCGCTTTAAATTCATTGGTTGAGTTCTGGCAGGTTTCCTGATGAAAATGATTGGTTGGAAGCCAAAAGCTTAAAGTATAAGCAAGGAAATAATGAATTAATACTTTAAGCTTTTGAGAAAGTAGGTATGTAAGCTTAAGTTATTATAGAAAAAAAGTGAGCAGCATTGATTTAAGCTTCTGAAGAAAGACATTTTAAAGGCGGAACTGTTGGGAAAAGGACACTATAAGAAGGTGGCTGGCTGGAAAGTTACAGGGTCTTTTTGAGGTCTTTCCGGGTCTTTGACGGAGTCTTTCTGAGGCCTTTTAGTTTCTGCCGAGAGGTTTTTGGAAGCATTTTGATCATCAGCAGGAGCTTGGTTGTACTTATACAAGTGGAATAACAAGGTCACTGGAGCTATAAAGAGAGCTGAAGCCCACAATAATGGAGCAGGAGCCCAAGAATAAGGAGCTGGATCCTAAGCGTGGTGCAGAAGTCTGATTCTAAGGCTCTGGAGTCCAAGTTTAAGGAGCAGAAGTCCAAGACTAAGGTGCAGGAGTCCAAGACCAAGTACAAGGAGTCCAAGATATTGTTGGTGGACTCCAAGTATTGGCAAATCCACATTGTTTCCTTGACCCCCTGGGCCATATACCAGAAGGTTTCTAAGGGGATATTCCTTCTGAGAGTGAATAAAAGCCCATTTTGACCCCTATACATATTTCTGAGATACATTTTCCCTTACTAGAGAATGACAATCCCTTCCAGCCAGTCCCTGGCTATGATCCAGGACACACTTTGGGGACTGGTGGACAGGAACCCCACAGTCCAGCTGGGTGAGAATCCTTGGGTCTCTCCCTTCCCAGTCTGCGCCTTGTGAAGAGTGTTGGATGTTTGTTCTGCTGTTTCTGCTTTGCAATGCAGGCTCTGTATATTGGTCACTTAGTACAGGTTGATGTGTCTCATTACATACAACTTGAGGGCGTTGTAGTACATAAGGTGTGTAGCTGGGGTGTCAAATGCCATGTCTGATGGGGCACGTAGGCAGAGATCCTTTTAGGCACATGTGAGCTCTTTTACTGTGCCTGTTTGGGTCAGATTCTTTACTTGATGTATGATCATGAGGGTGGTATCCTTCAGCACAAATCTTGCTAATAAGTCCTGCTTAAAGATGTCCTGATTTTTCATGGTGTGATCCTTGTGCCACTTGTTGTACCAGATGCCTGCATTGTGCGTAAGTCAAATAGATATCTTTGCAATCCAGAAACGTTGTGGGCATTCCATCTGCGCTAGTTTACTTTGGGAAGATCTGATCCATGCCGCAGCGTTGTTATTGGCTCCAGAAAATGGTTCCAAGGCAGCACTTCAAAGACGTTGGGCTACATAGGCTGGCATGATACTGTCATATGAAGCTCAAGGCGTGGCAGTAGGTGTTTGGAAGAAACCTTGTATTGACAGGGTGTTGAAGGCAGAGACCGGCATCATTAGGTTCTATTACAGCACAAACCCTTCTGGTATTTTAGTACCTGGCGTGTATGGCATCCAGTCCACTAGGAGGCCAGAAATGATTCTTTTATAGATTTGTTGATCACAGCAAGTACAGGCAGCAGGCGGAATTTTGAGGGATAAGGTAGAATGAAGAACCTACCTGTGCTACCGATGCTGTAACTGTGCTGTTTTAGTAGAGCTACAAGGGGGAAATATTTGGAAATTAGATAATAATCTTTATTGAGAGATAGTGATTATATATTTATTGTGAATCAAGGATAACAGGAACATGATTGTGTTAATCACACAGTTGGATGGTGAAGGGGGTGGCTTGATCCTGGTAATGAGTCAAGTGCCAAAACAAGACATCCACTGTAAAAGATCATCATCTGTTAATGTTGATAGATTTGATAATTTGAGTTGACTTCCTAGTTTGGCTTTGGGTCATTGGAAGGTCAGATTTCAGGTCACAAACCTGCTTAGTTGTAACCTTGTTGGTGGGTCAAGTCTGCTGTTTTGACAAAACCTTTCTTCCAATCCCTGAGGGGGAAATCCCCAAAGGGTATGTTATCTACCAGGACCAGTTGGTACTTACAAGCGTCTACAATTGTCTCTTCCTGGGGAAGCACAATACAAGTGTCACAGTGCTGCAATTGTACCTCTTACAATGCATGTTAAACCTCCAACTTGAATCCTTTGCAGGTGGCGTGAAAGGAGCTGACATTGTCAGCTGGCTCCATTCCATGGAAACCTGCCTCTGTATCTGCTAAGTGCCCAAGCCCATGTGGGTCACCACTGCATCTAGTCTCACAGGGCCTGCTACTCCATGGTTTACCAAATGGGCAGGCCAGGAACAGAAAGTTACCTGAGCAACATTCAGGGATGCTGCCAGGTCCTGCTACAGAAAAGACTTTTCACCTATCATAGTGGGAACCCCACTCCTAGCTATCAATCAAACAGGAACCATCCCCAAATACCTTGCGGCTTGGCAGCAAGCCCTTGCTGCCGCCCCAGAAGCTGTCACCAACATGAACTCCATGCTGCTCACTCTCATAGTCAATGGGCTCAAACTCCATATTTGCAAGTGGGTTCCCGTGGGGCGTTGTACCTCCATTGAAAACTGCTATAAGGCCATTGTGGAGGCCAACAATCAAGCTTTGATGGGCTTTCAAAGATCCAACAATACACCTCCTCAACCTTGTCCTGCACCTGGCAGCGCCCATAGTCAAGTAGGCTGCCACTAATCCCATCAACATGAGAATGGAGCTAAGCACTCTTGCAAGTGTGAGCTTCAATTAGCTCAGATTGAGGATCCAGGAAAAGCCAGGGGGTTTTAGATACAGGAGGTTCTGCAACCCTGCCTGACCACTCTCTCCTTGCCAAAAACCCCTGTGACTTTAACTTGTGTGATGTTGAAACTCTAGACATCTTCCAGGTCCATAGTAACAACACTGTTTTTCCAAGTTAGTCATTCTTCCAATAAAATCACCCACTTGGCCTACCCCTTCTGTTTCTGTGGGAATACCCACAAACTTTTGGTAGACACTAGTACCAATCAAACCATGGTCAATCAGGGTTTTTCAGATGCTCAGCAACTAGATTGAGTACCTAGCCAATTCAAAGCAGAGCATGTAGCTGACTTCTGCAGAGTAGCAATCATGCATGAGATGGTATCCTTCTATGTGATAATGAGGAACATCCAGGTTAAGCTCTCTGGGCCAATCATGACAGGGCTCAGCCATGACGTCATTGCTGTCCTCAACTGGCTCTAACACAACCGCCCATATATTGACTGGGATACGTCTGTAATCACCCTCAACAGAAATGGAGTGGGTTTCCAGATCTATCATGTTGAAATGAGAAAACTTCTCCACAACACCGTGTTTGTACTACTCACAGAGACAGGTACCTACAACTTCAAGAGCAGGAAGCTGAAATTCAACCAGTGCTTGGTAGAAGTAATCCACTCTGAACTCATTACACCTCCCCCTTGGTTACAACACCACCACAAGCACTAGTATCACTTCTTGAGGAATACAAGGTTGTCTTTAGCAAGATGCTAGACCAACTACCCCCTCCCCAAGAGATCCAGCATGCTGTACAACTCCAAGGGTTGTTACCTAAGGCACACCCCTTATACTGTCTCACACCAAAAGAAGATGAGATCCTCCACCAGCACCTTGTAGACGTGCTTGACAAGGGCTTCATTTGCCCTTTGCTCTCTCCATATGGGGTGGCTGTCTTCTTTGTAGCCAAGAAGAACAGGTCCCTTTATCTAGTCACAGATTACCGCGCCCTCAATGAGGTGACTGTTAAAAACAAGTACCCCCCTGCTGTTAATTGACAACCTGTTTGACACGCTTGCGGGTATAAAGATTTTTAGCAAGATTGATCTCACTTCAGGGTACAACCAGGTCCGCATTGCACCAGGAGATGAATCAAAAACTGCCTTCCAAACACACTACAGGTTGTTTGAGTGCCAGGTCATGAACTTTGGAATGACCAGCGCTCCCTCCACCTTTGCCATGTTGATGAACAAAGCATTGAGGGATTGATTGGGAAATGTGTGGTTGTGTACCTTGATGACATTATTGTCTTCAGTCAAGATCAAACCACGCACCTCCAAAACCTCTGTGCTGTCCTCAACACCCTTTGGAAAAACCAGCTAAAAGCTAAACCCTCCAAATGCAAGTTTCTCAAGTTGGAGCTCTTGTTCCTTGGGCATACCATCTCTGCTCAAGGGATAAAACCCAACCCTGCCAAGATTAAGGCAATCACAAGTATGCCACCCCCCAACAATGTGGGTCAGGTACATACATTCTTGGGTATGGTTGTCTGTGTGCAAAAGTTCATTCCCAACTGTGGAGAGCTAATTGCACCTCTCACCAAGCTTTTAAATACCAAACAGCACTTCCAGTGGAAACCTGCCAGAGATCAAGCCTTTGAGACGTTGAAGCAGAGACTTACAACTGCACTTGTATTGAAATTTACCAATTGAAATTGCCAGTACAAGCTCAAGACTGACACTTCTGACTGGGCAATAGGAGGTGTGCTGAGGGTGAAAACTGAGGAAGGCAGCTTCCTTCCTGTGGCCTAAAAATCCTGGAAGCTTACCAACTCCAAGCAGTGCTACCCTATACATGACAAGTAGTTAGCAGCAATTGTGCGCTGCGTCAAGAAAGAGTGTTGTTACCTGGAGGGCGCCACTTTTTCACCCCATGCACTGACAGATCACAAGTTGACTCAGTACTTCAATACTCAGTTGCACTCAACACAACATTAAGCAGGCTGAGTCAAGCGCCTGTCTCCCTATCAGCTGTGCATCAAATACAAGCCTGGGAAGGAACTTGTCACAGCCAACATCCTCTCTAGACTGTACGTAGAGTCCATCACGGGAGATGATGGCTTGGACCCAGGCTGGCCAATGCTTTACCTCTGTCCTGAGGCAACTTGTTACAAAGGCCTTAATTCCGTAAATATTTCCAAGCTGAAGGACAACAAAAGCCAGTTCATCACTGACGCTAGCAATGTCTGCCGCCCGGCAGAGACAGGTGAAAAGTCACCTTACATTACCACAACACAGCAAGGGGATACCATACTGAATTACCACCACACCTTGGGTCACATCAGAGGATGTAACCTCTTTGAGATCATGAAACAAAAGGTTTGGTGGCCGTGTATGCTCCAGGACATCCTGGACCTCCTTGAAACATGTGTGTTGTGTGAGAAGAACACATCCAAACCTGCGCTACCCAAGTTGGTCCTACCTTCCAAAGCCATGGAACCCTTTGAACAGTGGGCTCTCAACATTGTGAGACCTCTCCCCAAAGACAGGCTAGGCAAGAAATACATCATTACAGCCATAGACTACTTCATCTGCTGGCCAGTAGCCTGGTCAACCACCAATCATACTTCCACCACTATTAACTGCTTCATTGGCAAGGAAAGTGTGGCCCACTTTGGACAACCCAAGAGCCTCATCACAGATGGCAGACCTGGTCTTGTAGGGAATGTCATGAAGGTGTATTGCGCCAATAACACCCTCCAACAAGTAGCCATAACGCCCTACTATCCCCAGGCCAATGGGCGTGTGGAGGGCCTGAATGGTTTGTTGGTTCAGCTGATTGTTAAGCTCTTGCAAGAACACCCCAATACTGTGTGAAATGAACACCTGCCCACCGCCCTACTCATCTTATGGGCAAGAATTAACAGCGGCACTGGGTTCAGCCCCAGCACCTTGGCCTTTGAGACCCCTGACAACTTGACAAGGATAGAACAAGGGAAATTGCAATCCACAGTTCTGGAAAACCTCCCTTGGAAATTACCCCCTCCCTGAGTCAGTGGCATGCCAAAGCCTGAGACATAGAACACACAAATTGAGGGGGGACAAAACACATTGAGGCAAGATACACTGTAGGTGATCCTGTCTATGCCCTCAACCCCAACTCTGCCAAATTGGAGCCCAACCACTTGGGACCCTTCAAAATAGCTGCAGTCTATGATAACCATACCTACCAACTTGAAGATGCCCAAGGAAACACACAAAATACTTCACCACAATAGCTTGTGCCCCTGCCGCACTATTCCCATACAACTGTTGAACATGTGAACCTTCCCAGACCTCCTGCAGGCTCCAATCCTAGTGTCTGACAATAAGCAGGGGGCAAGGGGGTGTTGCAACTGGGTCTCCCTCCTTGCCTGCCAAAGTATCTTAAAATACACAGGGGACACTTGATGAGCTGCCCCAGGACGTATCTAACAGCATGGACCAATCTGATGGCAATGTCAAATTTAAGGCACTATCTCCTAATTAGGAGTGTTGCCAATATGACTTATTGATCCCTATGTAGGTTATTTCACAGTCTAAACCTTATGTCAAACCTGCCACTGTGCCACATCCTATGGCCCTGTGACTTCTCTATATGGTATATTAATTGCAGTATTCCTCAATGCATCACATCTTAGACTATTCCTTCTTATCCTTTCTACTATACTGTTGTCTTCCCTAATCAAATACTGAACTCTGATTGGTTTAGTTGCAACAAATGATTACACACACAGTTCTGCAAAGGAAGTTTGAGGTTTGATTCTCTACAGTGGATGGTTTGTGCTAAATTCTTTAAATGGGAAGCCACATGAAACTGGTTGTTTTGTTTTCCTTTAATTCATGTGCCACCACTATCTACCAAGGAACAGCTGACCATATTTCTGCTCCAGCCAAGCATTAATCATCTTCCCCCTCTATATACCCTTCAATAGTTATAACCAATAAAGTAGTTTTTGTCATAATATTCTTTATTCTTCTGTCCTAATTTAGGCTGCAACTATACCTGCAACAGGTATAGTGTTAAGAGTAAATAGCAACTGACTGACACCCTTGTTTCAGTCTTTTGCCCCTTAAATAGCCCATTGTTTCAGTCTGATTATCTTCTGAGCTTCCTCTTTTTCCAATTTTAAACTATTGTATTTATCTTCCTATATAATAAATCAAACCTTTTTTTCTTACTTCAGCCAATCAGGGAAGACCTTTCCCTTTCAACTACCTGATTGATTAGAATTCCCCCTTTTAAAAAATGAAAAAAAGTTAATAAAATAAGCTTTATTCAGCCAATCAACTCCTGGATCCACTAATTTATCCAAACTGTTTCTCCAGGCTACATGTTGTCACTCCTTGCTCAAACCAGCTGTTATTGCCTCCCAGAAAAACCCTTGACCCATGTTTCAAATGGGGTTTCTGTTTTTCTGTTATGTTTCCCTGCGTTGATTTTCTTGTTTTTCCCCATAGAAAAAATAGGTAGTTTGTTTCCCATATTTTTTTCAATGTTTCTCTGTGATTTTCCTCTCTCATCAAAACTTTTAGGTCTTGTTGTCTTGCTCTTGCTTTGTATTATAGCCAACACTATTTATATTTTCCCTGCTTTAAAAGTTTCCTCCTTCCATTCTTGCCTGCCTCTGCTCTTCTTCTCTATTCACTACTCTTACAGTAGTTTTCAAAGCTATGATACTAAAAAACGCATCTGTAAGCTAAAATAACTCAGATGAAAACAAAATCAACTCATCTGAAAGCAAAATAAAATTAGATGTAAACAAAACAGAAGTGAGCCCAAATGTCAGAAATGACAATTTAGACGTACCTGAATCCCAAATTATGGAACCAGGGTCAAACTCTGAACAAACTCCTTTGCAGACTGCCAGTTCCAAATAATGGGAATCCAACAGCCCACAACCAATTAATAAAGTTGTTGTCAACCTGCTGGGATTTGAACCCTTAACTACCCCGCAGGTTTTTGCAAGCAAACTGCCAGTACAAGATGCCAGGAGTTTCCCTGATGTGCCAGTACTTGACACCAATGGTTTGCTTGGTGAAATGCACAAGTTCCTCAATAAGAGTTGTTCCAAACTCCCCCAAAGGCCAGGAAGTGGCACTAAACCTGAAGGGCCACCCAACACCCAAGTTTCCAAACAGGAAGATTCAAAATCTTGTCATCCCAAAGCCTCCAGCAGCAAACTGCCAGTGCTGAGTGTCACACTGCCATCTGAGACCCCTGATGCTAACCCGCCCAAGCCCAGAAAACCCAACCAGGAAGTGAAGCCTGGCAGTGTGGTATGAATACCTGCCAGGCCAAGATCAACCCCCATTTTCATTTTTAAATAAAGGTTACGAGATATTGGTTTCCCCAATTATTGCCATATTTTATTCTTGTCATCTGCCAGTTAACTAAAAAATCATCTGATCCCTCTGCCAGCCCGCCAGCTACGTACTGCCTGCCAGGTGTTCCCTTTGGTTTTGTTCATTTCACAGAGTACCTGCCAGGGATCCAGCCTGTGAGGGGTTCCTGAGAACTTGCAGGCAGACAGCCCGCGGGCCCGGCAGGGAGGGCCCACCACAAGATTGGGGCTAACTTTACAATATAAGATATCAATTTGCCCAGGAGAGCCCAAGGTCCGCTGGCAGGTACCATAGAATTTATTGAGCCGGTAAGAGTGATGTACATCACTCTAAATATCTGAGTGGAAGTGGATTCATTGGCAGCAACAGATTCCTGCAGGCAGTTGGGCCGCGGGGTGAGAGGCGGAGTCATTGGGACCAAATACCGGGCAGGTAGTTGTACTTGTTGCAGAATAACAGGGGAGGTCTAGTGATCTTGTTACCTTCCCTGTAGATAGTTTTGGTCTTTATAGTTCTGGCATCAGGGCTGTAGATTAGGATTTCCTCTAGGGTGAACTCTAAATACGCAGGGTTGGGGGGGGGTACTTGGTGAAATGTACTGGGCTGTAGGGAGCTCCTGGTGGACAGTTAAGATCAGGCAGCTGGTCTGTGTTTTCTTGGGATTATTGGGTGTGAGGTGCAGAACCGCAGGAGGTAGACTGTAGATGAAATAGATCTAATATCAAATATGGAATAACCTGGTTGAACCAAAGGTTCATGTCACTTTATTGCAAGAATGACAATGGGCATCTTCCTGGCAGTCCAGGGTATAAGTATGCCCATCTGTCATGGGAAAACTTTTACAAATTTCTCTGGCCTGGGTGTTACTGTTTACCAGGGTTTTCCAGTCCTTGGTGGCATCCATTGTGGGAGTTAATTTATTGGCTGGTTCAAACTGAGAATGCTCAAATTTCCTTGTTGGGTTGTGGGTTTAGTCATCTCTGGGTGGCCCGCGTTTATTGGGAAGTTTCTCTATTTCCTTTTCTGTGGAGGCCCAAGTTATTTTGGGTTCTATGGCTAGGCCCGCCTGCTGATTAGTTGAGTTAACATGAACCTTTAATGTGGGGAGTGTTGATGTAGATTATTTTGATTCATCTAGCTTTAGAGGGTTTTCTGAATTCAAATTCTGCTCTGGTTTGAGCCCAAAAATCTGCGGGCAGCTGGGCAGCTGGCGGCCCGCAGGGTGTCAGGGTTTAAATCCCGTAGTTGAGGCTTTCAAGTAAGCATGGTCAATAGGAGTTTGTCACTTGTGACAGTACCCCTTAAAGCCTGAGTACAAGGACTACACTGCCAACAATATACTAGCCCGGGATCCCTTGGCCAGAACTAAAGAGTATTTCAGATACAACTGGAAGGGTCTTTGGCACGTTACTGAGCCCTGCCTGTTCAGAGATAAATATAACCTCCTCCCTGTCTACCAATTAGACATAGAACTGCCCATCACCCCCAAACCAATGCTGCATCTGTTGCTGAGCTTTCCCTGGACCATACAAATAAACTATTTGGGATTGCATACATTACTCTAACAGGAGTAATAGATACTATTCTCCTGCTGCCTTCCTGTGGTCATTGGTGGGCAAGTCAATGTCCTACCTCATTAAGTTAGCACCAATCCTTTGATGGACTCTGCCTACCCAGTCTGCAATCCACCAGTTCCCAAGCACTAGCAAGCCAGCAGATCAGGGCTGGTTTCCTGATATCAAATTTACTTTTAATTAATATAAATTAATTGGTTTTTGAATTCACTTGCATCTGAGTTAATTTTGTTTACATCTGAATTGTTTTTGTTTAAATTTGAGTTGTTTTTTTGCTTACATCTGATTTTTTTAGCACCATAGCTCTGAGAACTACTGTAATAAATCATTATCTTAATATTTACCATCCTTTTTATTAATTTAATTCTTTTATTATTTCCAATTCATTTATTTTCTTTTTTATTAATTATTTCCTTTATATTCCTCTTTAATTGCTTTATTTTTAACTAATTATTTATAGTTTATTTTAATTTTTTTAAATATTTCTTCCTTGTCTTCTCTCTTTTCATCCACTATAAATGACTTCCACCTAGTCCTTCTGCTTCTTTTTTCTAATGCTCTCCACATATGTCCTCCATCTGAGCTTTACTATCCTGGTAGTCCCCATCAGTCAACACCTCAGACTCAGGCAATAAGTCTCCACAGGTGAAGCAACCTAGACTTGACCCCCACTAGGGGCCTACACTTTAGGTCATCAGAATCAAGCACTTCTCCTGCATCACAACTTTTTTTACTTACCCAAGTGGTTATTTTGAGCTTTCAATTGCAAAGTAACCAACTTAATTTACAAGAAAACTCCAAAGCATTAAGTTCTGCAGCTGCTTCTATGAACAGATACTCTAATGATAATTCTGAGCTATCAATGCTTTGCCCAGCAACCTTTTGACTTCCTTAAGGCTACCCTAAAGTCATGGAAAGAGAAAACTCTACCTCCCTCTTAGATAGAGACACTCAACTGTATTTTCACCTCAGTTGGTATCAGAATTTCAATGCTATCTCAGCACATCCATTCCAGGACATCCACAACTTTTATATCCTTTCAAACCAGAGGTAAGAGTCCACCTTATTACCATCTCAAGGCATAGACCACTGCTCTTTATTAACCAAAGCTGGACATACTAATAAAACAGACAACATTTATCTTTCTTAGTCATTCAATCTTTATTTGACCATATAAAGCCCTCACCTGCAAAATAGCTCTTCATGTGGATTATCACATCTCTCTCTTCCTTTTCTCTATTAGCCACTATATATTACGTTCATCTAGGCCTTCTATATATTGTTAACCACCATAGCTGCCTTTAAATGAGGCTTTCAGAGGAAACCATTCACACTCTAAATTCTACACTCTATTATCTTTGCTTCCCAAGTAGTTAGCTTGGTAATTTGAAGAGTAATCAACTCCAATTCCTGGGCACCTCTCTCATCCCTTGGGTTGAACAGCTGATTCTCTAGACAGCTGCACCTGGTGGTCCCAGGCCCCTTATGCTTGAACATTGGCAGTAAGACTCTCTCTTAAAACCATCCATGAGACATAGGCAGAGAAACTCATACTCCCTTTTGGGCATAAATAACCCAGCTGTATTCACACTTCAGCTGTTATTAGGATTCTAGTGCTTCTTCAGCAATTTATAATCACAAGGATCACCAACTATATTATCCCCCCAGTTGGTCTTCTGGAAGTGCAACATTGCTACAGAATTGTCACTGTCCAATAAAAACCATCTTTATTGTCACTGCAGCTGTTCTAAGGATGCTTTTATTCTCTTGAAATAACCATCCCTGGGTACTCTCTCTACCCTTCTAAGGTACCAATAAAATGATACCCTACTGGCATCCTAAGGCATAAAATAAGTCTTAACCACCTTGGTTGAGAAAAACCCTAGATACTGCAGCTGAGCAAACAAAAAACAATTACCTCTCAGGTAACCCTTCTCTACTTAGACAATGTTACAACCAAGACTAACTCCCTTCCTGCCAATCAATCTTATAATACACCAGGAGCACTCATAGAGGCGTCCTATGAATTGTCTAACAACATTGGGTATTCCACAGCCAATGTTGAAATATGGGCCATAACTCTTATTTAGGTGTGTAACCAAATACAAGTGATAATCCCTCAATTAGATACTTACTGCTCATACCATACTTGGATCATTCCACAATGCCACTCCCCAGTGGATTAGTAACATCCCTTTCTGATATAATAACTACTGTCTTTCAAATAAAACTACATATTATTCCTATCATTTATCCTTTTTATTGGACTGTTGTCTTCCTCAATCTCAATACTGAACTACAATTGGTTCAGTTGCAACAACAACATCAGCCCACATCTGTAAAGCAGCTCCATATAAGGATTATCACAAGTTTGGTCTGCTCCAGTATCAAATAATTTTATGCCTTAATATCTTCAAAAATGGGATGTATAAGTGAGGAATATATTTCCAGTTTGGGTGATAAAAAGTTTAGGATTTCTGAAGGTTACTTGGAACATAATGATTGAGTCTACTTCTTGGTTCCTGTACAAGTCTTATTATACATGAAAGGGAAGCTTACCTAAGAACTCCCATAATATTTTCCCTCTTTGGGTAGAGTATTGGTGCTCCTCTGATTAGTCTGAGTACTACAGTTTATTCCTCTGGGGTTGGGATTGTGTTGTGACTGTGCTGTTTTAGCAGAGTTACAAGGGGAAAAATAATCAAAAAATAGATAGTAATCTTTACTGAGATATCAATGTTATATAGTTAGGGGTGAATTGTGGTAACAGGAACATGATTGTCAGGGATCCAGCCTGTAGTAGATTCTAGGGAACTTACAGGAGGAGAGCCAGCAGGCCCAGAGAAAAGGACCCACCACAGGATAAGAGCTAACTTTAAAATACAGGAGAATGCTTTTACAAGCAGGGCTCAAGGACCATTGGCAGGAACCATAGAATTGACCAGGCTGGTGAGAGTTATTGAGAGGACACCAAATAATTGAGTAGAGGTAGATTGGCGGCCACAGAATCTTGCAGGCAGTTGGGCTGCAGGGTCACAGGGGGAGACATGGGCACTAGCTTGGCAAGCAGGTGATTATATTTATCCCAGAATAGAATGATTGCTTGATATGCCAGGTGCCTTCAAGTCCAATGGGTTCAGGCTCTCTAAATCTGGCTTCAGGGTTGTATATTGTTGTAACTGGCTGTTTTAGCAGAGTTATAAGGGGAAAATATTTAGAAACTAGATAATATTCTTTATTGGGAGATAATGATTATATAGTTAGTGTGAATTATGGATGACAGGAACATGATTGTTGATCACACAGTTGAATGGAAGGAGGGGGTGGCTTGATCCTGGTAATGAGTCAAGCGCCAAAACAAGGTATCCACCATAAGGGATCATCATCTGTTCATGTTGTTGGATTTGGAAATTTGAGTTGACTTCCTAGTCTGGCTTCAAGTGACTGGATAATCAGGTTGCAGGTCACAAACCTGCTTACTTGAAACCTTGTTGGCGGGTTGAGCCTGCTGTTTTGATACCCCCTGACTGAAGGTTGGCCTCCTCTGGGGAAAGGTTGTCAGGGAGGTTATTAGGAGCCCAGGCGCCATACTGGACTAACTGTTGTTTGTGGCGGGTAGGACAATCTCACACTGTTTCTGTCTTGCCTTGCAGGATCTCAGGTAATCATGGTAGAGGACTTTGTCTTGTTTACGTTTCCTGAGTCCTTGCACAAGGTAAGTGTTATTTTTGTTTATCTTTAGGATGATTGATGGGCCTACTTTTTTTGGGTTATAGCTTACTTTTGTCAATGTTCATGACCCAAACTTTGTCACCAACCTCATGTCTGTTTTGGATGGGGACAAATTTCTCTTGTAGACGCTTGTTTTCTCTTTCTGTTTGATCACCATTGGCCTCTATGTCCTGGGGATCTGAACAAAGGGGACCTTGCTTGGGATTGCCAGCCTGGGTCCTGATAGTGCTTGAATGATATTGGGCTGTGTACCATATACCAAATCAAAAAAGCTTTTCCCAGTGGATCTGTTCACACAAGTTTGGCATACAAGTAGTGCAGTTGGTAGCTGCTTGTACCACTCTTCAGGTCTCCTGGCAGTGAGCTTGGCCAAGGCTTGCATAAGGCTGCAATTTAGCCGCTCTACACTTCCATTGGCCTGAGGATGGTATGGTGTTGTCACAGTGTGCTTGCCCCATTCTTGGTGAGGTATACATTGGTGTCTTCAGAGGTCAATTCTTTGCCTCTGTCAGTTATCAGGAGTTCTGGCTTTCCAAACTTGCTGATTATTTCTTTTCCTATGAACCGCCACACGTCATTGCCAGTATGTGTCTTTACTGCTTGGGCTACTGGCCATCCTGTAGCAAAGTCTATTACAGTGATGATGTATTTATTATCATTGTGTTTTCCTGGCATGGGGCCAACAATATCTAGGGCCCACAGCTTGAAGGGTATTTGCGTGCAGATAGATAATACTGACTTTGGTGAAGGTTTGCTTTTTGCAAATTTCTCACATACTTTGCATTGGTCCAGGACTTCTTAAACATCACAGTACAGGGTTGACCACCATGCCTTGTGTTTAAAGAATTTAAATAGGTTGCGACTCTTGGTGTGTCCTAGGTCTCTATGGTAACGTAGGATGGTGTCAACTTGCTGATATGTGGGAATATAAGGGATGGTGGTCCCGTTGGTCATTTTCTGATGTAGGATCCTGTACATGTCTTCAAATAAGCGCTTGTTCTTAATGACTGTTTCTTTTGTTATTTTGGTGGTGCCAGGGGGAAAGCCTTTGTCCTTTATCCAAATTACTGAGAGGTGCCAGTTTGGGTTGAGCCCATTTTCTCCTCTTGTGGCACAGACGTACAGGCGCAAGAGTGTGTCCGCCATGGCAAGTTCTGGGCCAGGTTTGTATTGTATGAGCATATTGAATCTCTCTAAGAGTTCCATCTAGCAGGCTTGACGGCGGGATAGGTTTGCTTGGGTTTTTAAATATATGAGCAAGTTGTGGTTGGTCAGCGCTGTGAATTCTTCCTGTTGTTCTAGATAACAACACCATTTGTTTAGGCAGTGTACAATGGCTAACAACTCTTTGTTGTGGATAGGATATCAACACTTGCCATCTGTCAGTTTTTGTGATTTGTAGGCTATGGGTAGGAAGTCACCATCATTGTTTTTGATTTGTAGTACTCCCCCAATGGATGTGTCTGAGGCGTTGGTTTCCATTTGGTACTCCCCATCAAGTTTGGGGTATTGTAGGATAGATGCTGTTGTGAGTTTCTCTTTGAGGCATCTAAAGCAGAGATCACGTTGGGGGCTCCACACAAACTTGAATTTGGCACCAGTTATGGCGGATAGGGGTGCCATCAAGACTCTGCAGTCAGGTATGAAGCAGTGTATGTAGGCCACCATTCCTAAGAATGTGTGGAGTTCCAACTTGTCCTTGGGTGGTGGCATCTTGCAGATGGCCTGTATCTTTTGACTGTTGGGCTGAATGCCGTCTTTTGAGACTATGTGCCCTAGAAAAGGCAGTTGCTTGCAGAAGAACTGGCATTTGGAAGGTTTGGCTTGCAGCTTGTGTTGTGCCAGGGTAGCAAAGACTGCCTCTAAGTCTTTGTGATGCTGTTCTACTATAGGGCTATAGACAATAATGTTGTCCAGGTAGACTAAGGCATGCTTGACTATGTGTGGCGCAAATACTTTGTTCATGAAGGTCACAAAGGTTGAGGGGGCGTTTGTCATACCAAAATTGAGTACCACACACTTGTATGAGCTGTATTTAGTACAGAAGGCTGTTTTGGGGATATCTTCCTCCTTAATGCGGATCTGATTGTAGCCTGTGGTTAGGTAAATCTTAGAGAAGAATGTGGCCCTGCCTAAAGCATCAAAGAGGTTGTCAATAAGTGGTAGTGGGTAACAATTATTGATGGTAACTTTATTTAGTGCTCTTTAATCTGTGACTAGGCGCAGAGTGCCATGCTTCTTGGCCACAAAGAATACAGTGGCCCCAAAGGGAGATTATGAAGGGCAGATAAGTCCTTTCTCCAAGGCTTCCTTGAGGTAGGCCTGTAAGGTGTTGTCTTCATTTGAGATCAGACAGTAGATAGGTTGTGCTTTGGGTACAGCTCCTTTGAGTTGAATGGAGTGCTGGATATGTTTTTCTGGAGGTAACCTGGGTAAAGTCTCCTTAAATATTTCTGGATGGCGGACTAAAATTTTGCAATCCTGAGGTGTGGTGGTGTCCTGGTTGTCTTGAAGTGTATGATCTTGTATTGGCAGGAGTCCCAGTCAATTGTCTTCAGGTTTTCCTTTTCATCTAGGGTCTCTGTAATGCGCACAAAGATGTGGTTGTGTAGGAGTTGATCCACTGAGTCAGTAGATCTGGTGGTTGACACATTCACGCTTGATGGTCAATACCAAGGTCTCCCAGTCCACGTGGGGGTTGTTCTTTTGCAGCCAATCCAAACCTAGTACAATTTCAAACTTTGGAAAGTCAATTATGGGGCCTTGGATGATGGAATGTAGGTTCTTGAGCATGACAGAGAAGGGGGCGGCTTCCCTTGTTACATAAATGTGATGTTTATCAGCTAAGATCATGTTTTTATTCTGCAAAGGATTAGTGGCTAGCTTAAATTTGTCCACAAAGCTGCTGTTAACTAGGGTTTGGTCCGCGCCAGAGTCCAGGAGTGCTGAGCCTGTGTAACTGCAAAAGTGGAAAGGATAAGACACCAGTTTATTAGTATGTCTGACAATGGTATAAAAAATTGGGTCCTCTGAGGGTACTTGGATCATTGGACATTGGTCCATGTCCTCGGGTTGGTACTCATCATTGGGCAAGTCAGGAGTTGTGGGGGGAGAGCTTGGCTTGCTTAATGCTCTCCCCAGGCTTTTCCCTTGTCTTGGTTGCCTTGTGTGGCAGGGATACGGAAATGGCTACAGTTTGATTGGCCATTGTTCCCACTTCCCTGTCCTTTTGAGCCTGCAGGTTTATGGTTTGTGTTGTTTCTGTTGTTTACAGGGGGTGGTCAATTGGAGCGCCCACCTGGGTGAGAGTCTTTGGATCTTTCTTGTTTTCTGGTTTGCACTTTGTGAAGAGCATTGGATGTTTGTTCTGCCTTCTCTGCTTTGCAATACAGGATCTTTAGATTGATCACTTGGTCCAGGTTCATGTGCCTCATTACATGCAACTTGAGTGTTTTGTAGTACATGAGGTGTGTGGCTGGGGTGTCAAAGGCCATATCAGAGGGTGCGCGTAGTCAGAGTTCCTCATAAATGCGGGTGAGCTCCTTCACTGTGCCATTTTGGGTCAGGATCTTTACTTGACGTATGATCATGAGTGTGGTATTCTTATGCACAAATATAACCATGAAATCTTGTTTGAAGGTATCCCGGTCCTTTTTGGTATGTTCTTTGTGCCACTTATTGCACCAGGTTCCAGCATTGTGAGTCAGTTGTATGGAGATTTCTGCAATACAAAATTGCTGCGGGAATTCCATTTAGGCCAGTTTGCTCTGGGTGGACTGGATTCATGCAGCAGTGTTGTTGTTGGCCCCAGCAAAGGGCTCTAAGGCAGCGCTACAGAGTCTTTGGGCTATGTAGGCTGACATGGTGCCTTCATCTGTTAGTTATGGAATGGCGGCGGCCGTTTGGAGAAATCCTTGTGCAGACATGGTGTTGAAGGTGGGCAGCAGTATTACTGTGTTCTGGTACAGGACAAATCTATCAGGTATCTCAGCACCAGGGGTGTACAGAGTCCAGTCTAGCAGGAGGCCAGATAGGATTCTATCAAGGATTTGTTGGCTGCGGCAAGTACAGGCAACAAACAGAATTTTGAGGGATAAGGTAGGATGAAAACCTACTTCTGCTACCAATGTTGTAACTGTGCTGTTTTAGCAGAGTTATAAGGGGGAAATATTTAGAAACTAGATAATAATCTTTATTGTGAGATAGTGATTATATAGTCATGGTGAAGCAATAGATAACAGGAACATGATTGTTGATCACATAGTTGGATGGTGAAGGGGGTGGCTTGATCCTGGTAATGAGTCAAGCGCCAAAACAAGGTATCCACCATAAGGGATCATCATCTGTTCATGTTGTTGGATTTTAAAATCAAGTTGACTTCCTAGTCTGGCTTCAAGTGACTTGATAATTTGGTTGTGGGTCACAAACCCGCTTACTCAAAACCTTGTTGGCGGGTCAAGCCTGCTGTTTTGACAATATTACAATTTCTTCTAAGGTGAACTCCAAATATACAGTATTGGGGGATATTCCATGAAACTTACCAGGCTATAAGGTGCTCCTGGGGGATGGTATAACTTGGGCAGCTTGTCTGCAGATTCTTGGGGCTTACTGGTAAAATAAGCAGATCCAGAGAAATCAATCTGTAATTGAAAAAGTGCTAAAATTAGGTATTTTATAATCTGAGAGAACCTGAAGTTCATAACACTTTATTGTAAAAATGGTAATGGGCAACTTTCTAGCGGCTCCAGACTATAAGTATGTCCATCAGCCATGGAAATTTTTTTCACAATCCTTTGGGCCAGGTGGTGGAATTTACCAGGGTTTGGAAATGCTCAGTTGAATTCAACATAGACAATTCATCATTGGCTGGGTTAGAACAGGGAATCTCAATTTCCTTCTTTGAGACATAAAATTTGTAATCATTTGGTGGGCTTTTTTCTCAGGCAAATTCATGCAGCACTCTATTGGTGGTGACCCAGGTTATCATGTGGGTATTGCTTAGGTTGATGCTCCTATTGACTAGGCTAAGGGGATCTCTCAGAGGAAAAGGTTTGATTGTAGAATGAACATCATAGGTAGGTTTTGGATGTTTCTCTGAGGTCAAATATATTCTTGACTTGAGCCCAAAAAAACGCAGGCAGCCAGGCAGTAAGGACTGCAGTCTGGCAGCCTGCAGGGGTTCAGGGTTCAAATCCTGGAATGGGATTATGTCTTGTGGATTGATAATAGGTGAATGCCACTTGTGACAATGATTGTGAAGATCACTTGGTTGTATTACATAAGGGGTGGCTTGATCCTCATTAGGAGTCAAGCACTAAATCAAGTTGTCCATCATAAAGCAATTATCACTAAGTCCTGTTACTGGATTTGATAAATCAATCCAACTCTGTATTTGAATTTGGGTCATGGGAAATTCAGGTTGCAGGTCACAGAACTTTTTGGTTTGTTGTAACTGTGCTGTTTTAGCAGAGTTACAAGGGGATAATATTTAGAAGCTAGATAACAATCTTTATTGTGAGATAGTGATTATATAGTCATGGTGAAGCAATATATAAAAGGAATATGATTGTTGATCACACAGTTGGATGGAAGGAGGGGGTGGCTTGATCCTGGTAATGAGTCAAGCGCCAAAACAAGGTATCCACTGTAGGGGATCATCATCTGTTTATGTTGTTGGATTTGGTAATTTGAGTTGACTTCCTAGTCTGTCTTTGGGTCATTGGAAGTACAGGTTGCAGGTCACAAACTTGCTTAGTTGGAACCTTGCTGGTGGTTTGGGCCTGCAGTTTTGACAGGTTGGAACATTGCCTGGGAGTTGACCCTGTTGTTTTGATAATACATAGTATGATTAGCCTGTTTGTTATGATGTGTTCTTTTATAAGTGTGATTCTCTTTGTGTTTGAAAGTTATGTGCAAGTTATTAGATTTCTGAGTGAGGTGCTTTCTTTCCAAGAAATTTTCTTGAAAGTAGATGTACTTTCTCATGTTATATTAGTTTATATGTATGGTGGGAGTCCCTTGTATAAATCCAGACAGGTAAGTTGCAGGGCCATCAAAGCACATGTTACTGAGAGCTCAGTCACAGATTTCTTCATATACTTCAAAAGATTTGTTGATGGTTCTAGTCATCTTGAAGGCTCTGACCTTTTAATTTATCATGACATGAGTTCTAATGCCATAAAATTCTGCCTTGGGTTGCAGTAACTCTACAAAAAGTCAGTCAATACTCTTAATTATCAACACCATACATGTAGTTGGTACTGTTGTGGCTTTATAAAAGACATAATAAATAAAAAATAATTAGAAAAATTGATTTCTTTATTTGATAATGAAGAGTTTATATAGATGGAGTGTTGGAATTGAACCCAATGACAGGATGTACTAAAATAAGGACTTTCTAAATGAAGGCAAGTGGCATGCCAAAAATGCCCGTGAGCAAAAACAACCAGTTTCACACGCCTTTTTAAATGGAGGAAAGAGACAATGAATGATTTGTGTTTATAATTAATCCCAGAATTAAATCCCATGCCATATGTGCAATACAATCTCAATTCTACTGCCATTTTCAGACATATTTAAAACAAGTTTTTAGGCGTTAATTAACAAAAACAACAGAACAATCAAACAATTGCACAATTTTTCTACTGTAAATAGTATAGATGGACATCTTATTGTCTTGGTTGATTAGGGATCTGCAAGTTTTTCTTCATTAGATTAGACAATAGGATTAAAAGGCTTGACTTCCAAAGAGGGCAGTCAGGGCAGACATACATCCCAAGAGACCTCCTAATACAGCATAGAAGAAGGTACAAGTAGTTATTCCCAAGAGGGCCAAGTGTGAGAGACCAGTACTGGTGGAGGAGGCAGCTTATAAGCCAATAATTCTTCATGATGAGGACAGTCAGTACCTGGTCCTGGGAGCTCAACTAGACCAGATACTGGTGCCTTGCTTGTCATTAGTAGATACAGATCCAGTTATTGCTGCCTTTTTACTAGCTTTGGAGGATCTAAGAGAGGTGACAGGGGCCAAGTTTTAGGAAGATAATAGTGTTAATTGGAGATTCTCCATGTGTGCAGCAGAGAGTTATTTGGAAGAGAAGCTTAAAGACTTCCAATTTGATGGACAGGTGCTATCAGGACAGCAACAGGCAACAGCGTCTAACATAGTTAAGTTGATCCTCTGAGATTGGGGGGCAGCTGGAGTGACAGAGGCCCAGGTTTTTGTGACTGTACAACAGTCACTTTTAGTATTTAGCCAAATAAATACTCTGAGAGATATAAAGCTGTTCTTTTTTTGTTATTTATTTCTTGTAGATAGATTTGACTGGAATTCTTCAGATGAAGATTCCTGGAAACTTGGTATCTATATTTAATAAAAGAATAGAATATGGGCTGTTGGTTAGGCCGTACTAACTGGCAAGATTGAGGCAAGATTGGCCAAATCAATCTTGGGGACTAGGTGTCTTGTATACTTTTTAATTAACTTTTAAGGTTAGTTAAATATACCTGTGAATACAATTAATGAGGATTTAATCATTGGGCCAAAATGGACTTGACTGTGTCAAGTAAATACTGGGTGTCTTTAAATTGAGTTGATTAACTGCTTAGGTTAGTCAATATGATTGACTGGATGTCAATTGACTAACATAAACCAAATACATGCAATGATGTATGGGTATTCAGGTTTGATCAGCTTGTTCCCAGTTGGAACATCAATAGCTGGGTTCTGGAATATGTAGGTTCCACAGGGATTTGGCGCCAGGAACTGAGGAAGTTCCATGTCAAATCAATACATTTAAACAAAAGGTGACATGTGATTCCTTTTAATTGTAGGTATGTTTTCATAGATTGAGAAATGAGGTGATCTTTTAGGTAAAAATCTGGGTTTGGATGACATGAATATGTTATAGATCACATGATATGAATCAAAGGTTGATAAGGGAACCAGTGGGGTTTTCAGCCAATTATGCCCTGAATGATATATAAGCAAAAACAGCTAAATTTTAATAAAGATATATTTTCAATTTTGAAGCTTTCCCCTCATTCACTTTCCAATTGTCATGTCTTATTTATTGTCATTTGAAAGAGCAAAATTTGGAGTTCTTTGTGTGGAAACTGCTGCTGCTAGGAAGGAACTTCCTGCAGGTTCTCTAAAGGAAGCTTGGGAAAGTCTGGAGGTTAAAAAGACTGTGCCAAAGGAGTATTTAGTGGAGATCAAAGCAGCTTTTGAAGAATTTCATTCAAACTAATTTGCCAAGGAAGGAACCCCTGCCCAAGGAAATTAAATCTATGCTTGGGATTTGTGGAACTTGCTGGTAGGATTTGACAAAATCCTGCAACAGTTGAAAGTTAAGGCAAACCGTGAGATTGAAGCCTTAAGGGCAAGAGGGTGAAAAAGAGTTGAGATTATGGCTAGATGACGTGATGACATCAAAGTGCCATCACATAAAATTGCCTCCTTGGAGGCAAAGCTCACTGAAGCTTTTTCCTATGAAGGTTCTGGCAGTAAGATTCAGAAAGGTCAGGATAATGGTAAGTTGGACTGGTTGGACCTGTATCCTTCACAGTAGTCAGTTGGAGGACCACTGACAACTTTGAACAGTGCCTTCAATGGGCTTTTCAAGAAGTAGTGAATTTGTACTCAGTGGAGGGAACAGAAAATTTGGTGCCCATGTTGATGACAGGGAACCTTGTCTTTTGAGGGACCAATCATTGCAACTCCAAGTGGGAGAGTAAAATGGGTTCTTCCTAGACTGGGCATTATCAGTTTTATATGGGGTAGGGGCCAGGTTTCAGTAGAGTACACTCTTTGTGAGAATCACCTGTGTGATTACATTTTCTTAGGGGTTGCCTTCCCTGTGGACATAGGCGTTAATGGTGTCTCTTACCTGATGGGGGTTTTATACCCAATCTTAAGTCATTGGTTTCACAGATTCTTAGATAACCAGTTGTGTTTATTGGCTACAATTGTGGTAATAGAAAAGTTGATGCAATACTGGAAGAGTCTTGTCAGTCTCCAATAAATGCTTGTTCTTTAATTCTTGTTTCTCATACATTCTATATCTCACTATTTCAATAGGACAACAACACATGAATTTCTTTATTAAGTTTTTGATTTTTTAGGTTGTTGTCCTCCTTAGGGATAATCTTGATTTATAGGAGCAACACTCATGTATTGAGTGGGTATGTGAGCAGGGAGGATTGTTTGAAGGCAGCTGATTCAAGGTCTTGGAGCTTATGGTTTAAGTTCACTGTGTATACATCTGATGTAGGCATATGAGGGTTTGAACAATCTTATTGAGGTATGCTTATAGAGGTGTAGCCAGGATGGGATTTTCTAGAGAGTATAGTAAAGGTGATAGCCCTGGTTGTTGACCGTAAAGTAGTTGGAAGGGTGGCTTGCCAGTAGCACAATGATATCCAATGTTGTATTCAAAAGTGGCCGCAGGAAGTAAGTTATCCCTTTCAATTTCATGCTTATGACTGTGCTTCTGGAGTATCTGGACTAGGCTTCCATCAGTGCACTCTACCATGCTATTTTTCTGTGGTTATTAGGAATAGATAGTGTCCCAAATAATCCTTCAGTTGGTTGAGGCAGGGGATGATGTAACTGGTGAAGTTAATGTCATTGTCAGTCATCAGAATCTGGGGGTAGCCATTTTTGTATATGCTGTTATCCAGTATGAACGTGGCTGTCACCAGTGCAGATTGGTTTGGAATTACTTTGGCTTCTATCCATTTAGTCAGATGAGCAACAGCCATAATGATGAACATGTTGTGACTGTAGATAACTTCCAAAGAGCCTTGTGACAATTCATATGTGAGCATTTTTGCAGGTGAGGGCTGATTTGGCCATAATAAAGATCAAATGCCTAGAAAACAGGTAAATTTTGGTTAGTTTTTTGATGTATGTAGGTTGTGGCCAAGACAAGTGAGATATTCAAGCCAGGAAAAGTGAGAAATAGAGGCCTTAGATTCATACAAGGGAAAGTAGAAAGGTCCTTTCTAAAAGGGAAGGATGAACTTGAGGAGTTCTGGGATCTTGGGACCAACTGCAGGGGATGTGCATTTGAACACCTTTACTGTGAGAGAGGGGGGCTAAACTAACTAAGTTTGGCTCCCATCCTGGTGACACAAACCACCAGGCCGCCACCCAGTGGAGAACTGGGATGGCCGCTCAAAGGGGATACCACAAAGAGGATGTATGAAACAGCTAGGGGAAGTATGCATTTAATCCCATCAGTACTAAGCCAGTGAGCAACTAGGATGTACAGGAGGGGACCTGAGAAGGCATACCGGGAGCATGGAGGGGCATTGAGCTGCTTTTCCCCAGGGCAAGAGGCGGAGACACCAAAACTTCCTCACTCACAAGAGTGCGTGAGGAGTAGTCTATAGTATCCAAATCTAAGTCATTGCAGGCCAGACTTTTTACTACGGCCTCACCCAAGAATAGAAGACCACTGGAGAGGTATAGGAGACTGGAAGGGTTGTCACCTACAAACTGGGCAGAAGAGGAGATTTTTGATCATAGGTCTGGGGATGTTGACCACAACAGCAAGAAAAACGGAGCCACGGAAAATACCACAAATTTCAAGACTGGGAGTATCATAATAATAATCTTTTCAAAAGTTGGATGAGATTTACAAATTTTAAAATTCTACAAACAGTAAAATTGGGTCCAACCAGGGTACTCACAAGAGGAAACCAGAAAACAGAACAGAACGGGCCCAGTGAGCTTGGGAACAAACACGGGTAGCTTTACTGGGTGTTTTAAACCAAAGAGCAGGTCTGAAACCAAGTAGATAATAGAAAAATCAAAGATAAAGTAGGATTTATAATGAATTTTAACTAGTATTTTGGTTTTTTAGCATGGCTTTTGAAATCAAAAGCAAAACAACAACAACTAAGAGTCCAAGTTTGCTTAAAGGGATCCAGAAGAGATGCCAGGTTTGAGGCAGGTTGGCACAGGGTAAGTTTAAGTAAAACTACTAACACTTTAATTTTTAGATGTCAGGAACTCAACACAGAGCTTCCCCACAAAATAAAAATTTAAAAGGAAATGAAAGTTCTAAAAACTTTATTGATGATGAAGAATTGACAAGCAGGGGACCAAAAATCCCCTGGCATTTTTAAAAGGGGATGGGTTGTCAGGGGGAGGTCACCTGACTGGATTCACTTGCATATGATTGGCTGGGAAAAAAATTTGCTGACTTGAGTCAGGAGAGTTGGAGAGTTTTAAATTAATTTCCTAACCCACCTCTGATTGGCTAGAATTGCCTTTAGAGTTTTGTTGATCAATTGCTTTCAATGACACTGATGTGGGACACTTTGATTGGGCAACCCTAATGTTTTTCAACAACGGTTGACACCAGGCTAACAAGTAATCTAAATTAATCAGGGTTTCTTCCATGGAGGGGGCAGAGGGAAGCAGAGGCTCCACAGGGTATGCAACCACAAATCTCTCATCAACCGTGTGAGCTAAATCCTCAAGAGAATTGAGAGGTTTAGCTGGTTTTTGAGGGGATTTCTTAGTACGGTGGGGAAAGACTGACCTATCCAAATTCAAAGGGGGCAGTGAATTTACATTTACCTAGGATGGAGGGGTAAAGTTTCTCCCCATGATTGTCAAGTAACTTTGATAAAGCCTTGAAGCTACTGAGCAAGATTGAATATACCCAGAACCATCATTGAGGTGGCTTTCCAGAGAAACTGATGCAGAAATTGATGATTTGGAGGTTTCCAGGAAATAAAGTTGGTTACTTTACACTTGAAAGCTCAAACAAACCAATTGAATGAGTAAAAACAGTGACAAGACATGAAGAGTGTCTGTTACTGATGGCATAAGATGTAGTTCACTGATTGGGGCTACGTCTAAGTTGATTCACTTTTAGAGAATTATTGTCTGAGTCTGAGGTGTTGACTGATGAAGACTAGCAGAATAGGGGAAGGCAGTTGTGGTGAGCAGCAGCAAGAAGGAGCAGAAGGACTAGGTAAAGGCTATCAGAAGAGACTGGAAACCAAGAAAAATCAGAGGTATTAAAAGAAAAAAATTAAATAGATAATCAGGAAAATATTTAAAAAGATAAAAAAAAGATAAAGGAAATAAAAGAATTAAGAGAAAGAAATAACTAAAAATAATTAAAAGAAATAAAATAATTAATGTTTGAAGAAATAAAAAGATTAGAAATAAAAAGGAAAGACAAAACAGTTAAAAGTAGGAGTAATATTTGTTGCAACCAAGTTTCCAGGCTTGCCTGCCAACATATCTTACAATACACAGGGGGCGCTTGATGAGTTTCCCCAAGACATATCTAACAGCATGGACCAATCAGATGGTAATGCCAAATTGCAGGCACTATCTCCTAATTAGGAGAGCTGCCAATTTGACTCAGTGATCCCTGCACAAGTTATTCCTTGGCTTCAAACCTTACATGGAACCTGCCATCATGCCACCCCCTTGTGGCCCGGTGGCTTTCCCCATATAGTATATTAATCACATTATTCTATAATAAACAACACCTTATTATTATTTCTGTCCTTTCTATTGGACTATTGTCTTCCCCAATTCAAATACTGAATCCTCCTTGGTTCAGTTGCAACACAAGGAACAACCACTAAGCCCCAGACAGGGTTCAAACCCTCAAATTCTGGGGCAGCCAAGCAAAAGCGGAAATGACTGCCAAAAAATTGAATAATCACCTCAGGAATTGAACCTGAGATCACCCACTGGGGCAGTTCAACCAAGCTAGTAGCTTCTGTTTGCAACTGCTTAAATTTAAGCACCCAGAAGCCAATGGCTTGTGTTAGAGCCAGTTTTGAAACTGGTTCAGGGGGCTAGTGGGCCCAACTAATTGGGTGTTGTCTGCCCCAATGCTATAAATGGGCAGGGAAGCACCCCAAACATGATTTGAGTTCCCAGTCAATTGATTGGGTCTTGCAACAGATCTGCTTGATAGCAGATCTGTTGCAGGAAAAACCAAAATCAATTGTAACTGATCCAGATCCAGATGGTAAATCCAAACTTGCCAAGATTAATACTGCAGATCATAATGTAAATTCAGAACCTGAATGTAAAAATGCGGGATTGTCAAATCCTTGGTCCAAATTTTGAATCACTTTTGCAGGATGGCCTTTTTTAATTAAATTGATTTTTGAGTATTTATTTGAATATTTGAAAATGCAGGAACTCATAGACACTTTGCAAAGTTCAAGTCAAACTTAATATTTTCAATGGACAAAATGAATTAACTGGAATCAGATTTGAAGCGTTCAAATCCATCAACCATTTTCATTAAGTTTACTATGTTTTTTGAAATTGCGGGATTGTCAAATCCAAGAACCAAATTTCAAATCACTTTTGAATGCCACTAGTAAACTCAGATATTATTTGCAGGAACTGGAATCCAAATTTAATGTACACTAAGCACACTAGGAAACACCAACCCAAATAAAGAAGCTCCACCACAACTAAAATCAAATGAAAAATTCAATCTCAATAACCAGAATTAGACATAAAAAGTTATTAAACTTTAAAATCATCCAAACCCAGAAAGTATACAATATTATTCACTTCAAATCACGGATATAGAAACTCTGCTACTATTCTAGGCTAAATCAAGAGAAAACAACTACCCACAAATAAACCAATAAATCCAAATAAATACATATTTAATCTAAAATGTGTTTTTTATTTTATTTTTATGGACCGTCAATTGCATTCCCAACCCACTCCTGTACCAGCCTGCGGGGCAGCCCATCCACAAGGGCGGCCCAGAGGGTCCAAGAACAGACCCAGAACACAACTCAAGGGGAGTCATGCCAATACACAGGCCTTCCAAGGTATCATTGCCAGCCAACCACCTCCCACATCCCAAGCCAGAACTACCATCTTGAATCCCAGGCAGAAGACACTTTCAAGGCCTGCTATCAAAGTCTCCTACACCAGGGTCACCGGTAACACTGAGGTTACTTACACCTCCACTGTTTACCCAGTTGTCACATGGCCCTGCACTCTTGATCCAAGAGTTACTACTTCCTGCCCCCGCATCTTTGACACCACCTACAAGCCATTGGCCACCACTGAGGAACCATCTGTGCCTATTGTGTATTAAACCATTGACGGCGCCACTGCAAGCAAGCGTGATCCCACCTTCTACACAAAGGTCCCCGTCCCCTGTGTTGAGCCTGGTAGCCAGGATGCTGTGGTACCTGTCAAGGACCAGCATTGGTTGACGGATAGTGAGCGTGAAGCTCTCCTCAACTGCTTGAATGGGGGAATGGTGATTTGGGATATTGCGTCCTGATTTGGTGTCACAGCCAGATATATTGCCAACATCAACATCAAGTATGGCAACACTGGGCAAATTACTGAATCCACCAAGGCTAAGTGGCAGCCCAAACTCCTTCAGCCTGTTCATATTGATGCAATCAAGCAGTGGGTAGCTAAGGATTGCCACCTGGACACACTTGCTGTCCAATCAATGCTTGCCACAGAGTTTGGGCTTTCTGTTTCTAAAACCCTTATTTACAAAGCAATGGTTGATTTGGGCTTCTTGTGGAAGGTGCTCAGAGTTTCTCTGTACAATAGAAACAGTGAAAAGACCATTGAGAATGATGCATTTATGCCAAGACATTTCTGGCACTAAAAGAGACTGGGAATGTCCAGTTCTTCTATATCAATAAATTGTTGTTTTCCTCCTCACTCAGGTCTAGGCATGGGTGGGTTGAGAAGGGGTCCAAGGGTGGTGTAGCCTATTGTGCAGCTGTCTGTTCCCAGACCTATTCTATGGTTGCGCTTCTTGGTCCTCACAGGTTGGACCAGTATCAGATGATTAAAGGCTCCCATAACAGCAGGACCTTTCTCAATTTTCTCTGAGCCATCAAGGAGTACCTTTGGATAAATTACAGCGGCACAACCAACATTGTTGTGCTTGATAATGTTGGGCTCCACAAAGTGGATCTGGTTGTGTCTGAGTTCCCCCCCATCAACAAAAACAGCCACACCTCCAGCCACCAACTTACCAATTGTCCAATGAGACTTCTCTTCCTCCCGCCATATTCCCCATTCCTGAATCCAATTGAGGAGGTGTTTGGTTGGATCAAGAATAAGGTGAAACAAGGCCTCCCTCAGGACACTGAGGATCTATTCAATTTCTTGAGATCAGCCAATTTGCAATGCCACCCAATGTGATGGCAGCTTTCTATGAGCACTCAGAATCCTTCCTCCCAAAAGCCCTGGTCTCCGAGCCAATCATATAAATGGGCGCTCTGAGTTTTATTTAGTTTCAATTTTATTTAGTTTGTTTTTATTAGGGCTCAATAATTATTATTTATATATAATAATGTGACGTTTGAATGTATTATAGACATATAAGAATATGTAGAAAAGGCAAGTAAAATTAATTATACTAGGTAAGATGGAAATATTTTTATTATAATGCACTGAATACTATTATTGGCTTTTGCGCTAACAAATAAATAAATTAAAAAAAGATAGAAACAAATTAGTTTATTTAAATAATTGTGAATCCTTGATGGTACTTTGGCTTTTTTAAGCCACAAATTGGACCTTGCATGTCATCATCTGATCCTTGTTATTTCAGTGCCACTATAGCCACACAACACAACCACCAATGATTTTCATGTATTGCTTACTAATTAGTACTTAGGACGCGGGTCAAGTATATTGAATATATTTATCAAATCACATTATGAGGGAAAGGTAATTTAAGTTCTAAACAATCATTTGTTTAGAACAATAGTGGAGTGGGCCGCATGATGCAGATAAATTCAATTCTTGATGTTTGTTTATGTTATAAATAAAACCGAACTCAACAAGCTAGTAAATAAAAACACTTTTAACTTAATTTTAATATTTGATGTGGTTACAACTTTAACTAATGTCTTGTAATATATTTAGATATATTAATATTATAATTTACATACTAAAATTTAAAAAAAAATTAAAATATTAAAATAAAATTATAGTTATAGAAGTAAAAGTTAAATATTAAAGGGTAAATAATCAAAATATCACAATTTTATTAAATTGTGATTTATTCAATATCAAAATATTTGATATTAAAAATTTTAATATTGTAATATAGATTATTAAAATTTTAAAATCAACTTTTAGATGCTAAAATTTTTATAGTAAAATTTTAATAGTACATATTACAATATTAAAAAATTTAGTATTAAAGTATAAAAAGTAAAAAAAATTAATTTGCAAGGGGAAAATATTTATTGGGGGATGCTAACTGCAAAGGGAATGTGATTATTCCGGGGAATTATACCCCAAAATTAATTTTTCAGCTAATGCATCTAATTGGATCCACATACTCTTCTGTACGTGGTGGACAACCCTGGATGTGATTGCTAGAGGGGTGGCACTCTGTGCCCTGGTGGTTGCTGATTGATTGATAAAAGGCACGCGGGTGAGTGAATCAACTAGTAGGTTTTTGGGGGGGGGGGCATGTAGTATCTGTATAGTGTTGCCAATGCAAATGAGTCATATAGGACGTGCTCAACTGTCCTGTATCTCTGTGGTGTCTTCTGGCGGTCAAGGGCTATGCGGCATGTATCAATTTTTATAGGTACATCTTCCAACTTTTTGACATTGGTTTTTAATATGCAGTGGAGGAGGATTCCCAGGTATACCGCAGCGTGGATTCTTTGCAAGGTATACTTTTCCAAGAACATGCATAATTTTTTGAATGTTTGTACTAACCTATTAATATAGGATGTTTGGTTGAACTTGAAGAGGGTTCTGGAGGGTGCCTGACTTGAATCAGCCCCCCAGGCCTCGGCAAATGAAATAAATAAAGGTTTAAAATTATTTACAAGGACTGCATCCCCGACTTTTATTTGATAGTGCCTTAAAAACTTCATTAAAAATTGCAGATTTCAAATATTTATTTCCTATTTGAAAGTTGGTTTTTATTAAATTCTTTTCATATTTGTTGATGTTTGTGAAGGGGAATCTTTGAATGCTTTTGTATATGTATTCATCAAAGTTCAGTTTGATATCCCCGCAAATTTCATTCATTTCTTTGATTTTCATATTTGATCCTAGTTCATATGCTTCCCTTATCCATGGCAAGCACCCCACGGGTGGTGAATATTCCCTATCTTGAGCTTCAATATTAAAAAAATTATTTTATTTATTTGGTTTTTATTTGTTTGTTTTACAAGGGCCACCAGTGACTGGTAACCCCCGTAAAACCAACTTGGCGTATAAGCCGCCACTTCTGCAACCTCACCCCTATTCCTGGTGATGACTAAAATAAATATAAGTAAAACATAAAAAGACTTACTAATTGTTTCCCCTGTGGCCCCCTCAGCCACAGGCGCCACTTTGGCAAACTTCATGAGTGTTGGATGCACTTCATTAATTTTTTTAGGCTTAATTTTTCTTATATTTCTTGCAACTTGTGCTTCTTCTTGGTTTCATTTGATAAAGCTTCTGTATTTCTTGAAGCGCTTCTTCTTGCTTGTGTTTCATTTTCATCTGTTTCCATTTGGTCGGTTTCCTCTTCATTGGTGCTGATTTCCTTTTGAATTTATGTTCCTTCAATTAGTTTGATCTTATTGTTTTCTTTGGCCCCCTGCCAGAACTCCCACAAATTGTAGGCCGTGTTGTTGAACTTCAGACTTGATAAAATTGTTCCCTGTAGATTAAGTAATTTTTCTTTATTCTTTTCATCTATAATATTTCCCAATTTATCCAGAGCATCTTCTTTTGACTGTATTAGTGGCTGGCCCTTGTTACCCAGCTTTCCTGTCACTATTTCCCTGATGTTTCTTTCTATTTCAAAAACCTTTTGCAGGTGTGCTTCTAATTTGTTGATCAAGTTATAGATTGTTGACATTTTGTTTGAATTCCATCAAAAAACTGGTTTTTATAGTGCTATCTTCAATGCATACATATTTTTCATCATCATTAATAAATTAAAGACAATAAACATAAATATTGGATTAGAATATTGCAATTAGACGTCAACTCTTGATATTTTGATATTATGTGCATAACTCAATGCATTTTTTTTAATAAAATCCATTGTAAACTTGGCCTTTTCCATTATAATTTAAAATAAATTGACTGTGATTATATTAGAGAGCCATTAACGCTTAGTACAAATATTGATACATAGTGCATTTTACAGCCTGTATATTCACCTATTGGTAATAATTCTGTAAACTTTTCAGTTGGATCTTGCAAGGTAATAATAATGTAATGTGTTAATAAATTACAGTTTACTGTCATTAATTGGCTGATTTTCTTTGCTATGGCAATTGTGCATTTTCTGATATTTACGCACTAGTATCTAATTGGTTGTGTTGTAACATCTTCAATTACTCCCTCTCGGGGAATTAATGCCCCAAGTAAATCACCAAGCAGCTCACCAAGTGGTTCACCTCCCAGTCAATAAACTGGTGGCACCATTATCAGTTAACCATCTATGACAGGGATCTCTCAATCCAGATCCTAAATGGAACACAACTTGATTAAGCCTCGTGACTCAAGAGGAACATTACTCAGATAAGCCCCATGACCTCCATGATGTACATGGACAACATGTGGCTTATCATGATACTATATATTAACCTATACTCATATTCAATAAAATATCATTCTCTTCTTAATCTTCCCCTTTATTTTGTTTATTATACTTCCCAGAAGTATAAACTTGACAGTGGTAGCACAGGTAGGTTATCCATACCTACCCAACTCAAAGGAAAAATTCCTCCCAAGAAAAGAACCCAAGCAATGTCACTCCCTAACGGTTGGAGAGATTACAAAGTAGGACAAGACGTCCCCCCAGGCCTTGTCATCTACAATAATCTCCTTGTACCCATTGACCAGCACAACACTCTTAAAACCTGCAAACTGTTCCCTACCACGCCAGTCACAACAGCACCTACTCAACCTGAGATACCCAATATAGTGTTTCAGCGTTTACATACTGCTGAGATTGGCGCCTTTGCAGGACTACGCCGTGAGAACGCCTTGCTTTGGATCAACAGCACCGAGAGCAAGTTCAAACAAGTGGAGTACCCCAAAGACTTTGGGTTAGCAAAATTTCCCTCTGCGTCACAGGGACTGCCTTGCGTTTTGTTACCGAATGGCTGGCTCAACATTCTGACCAGGAGGAAAACTGGGACTTGTTCAAAGCCGCATTCCTTGAGGAATTCTCCATGAAGGATTCAGTTGTGGTGATTATGACCAAACTACAAACCTTCAAAATGAAAGGAATCATTGAGGAATACATCGCCGCATACAAAGGACTATGTGACCGTGCACCTAACACCATCAACTTTGATGAACCTGGGCCATGCCTGGACTTCTACAATGGCCTCCCTACCCATATTAGACGCCAGTTTGACATGACCCACTGCAAGAACCTCAAGGATGTATTCTTAGAGAGAAAACGTACAGCTCAGAAGTCTGACAATCTACACGCCTCCAACAAACGCAAGGAAGCCCCTGCCATTAAGAGAGAGCCTTGCCCCAATAAACAAAACAACCAAGCCACCAGTACCCAACCTCAACATGGGAATCACCCTGCACAAGCCAACCAGGCTAGCACCAAAGATACCAACAAGGAGGGAAAAGCTCAGGGGAGTGCTTAGGCAAGCCGCCCTCCCCCTCTTAACAAGACTCGTACAGAGAACAGGACGTGGACTCAATCATCATGATCCAGGTTCCTTCCAGCAATCCTCTACTGTTTGCCGCTCAATCTGGAAATAAACTCCTTACCTATCCTTTCCATTTTTGCAGATACAAGGGCACAGCACTATTCAACACTGGAGCCAACCAATTGCTTATCAACAAGTGTTTTGCAGACCTCATGAAGTATCTACCATTTGAAGTAACATAAAAAGGGTCATCATGGCAGACAATCACAGCACACCAGTTACCCATGAGACCAGACCTTTCCAAGCCCAAATTGGAGATGTCCAAATGACAATTAGTGGTCCCATCATCCCAATCCCCAAATACAATGTCATACTTGGATTAGATTGGATGCAAAAGACAAAGCCTCATATAGAATGGGACAGTGCCACCCTCACTATCCAGAGAGGAGAAGTCCACCATCACGTGTACCCAACACATCTTGACACCCTCATGAGGGACCACATATTTGTAAAGATCATGGAAAAAGAGAAAGAAACTGATATCAGTAAAATTGATTGGAGCATATGTACATATGAAGTCATTCACTTCAAAAACAAAGAAATCCAACACAAACAGAACCCAATTAGGGACCAGCTGGTCAATGAATTTCCCTCTGTATTCCAAGAATCACTACCCAGGCTGCCCCCTGACCGGGGTATACAACATGAGATCAACCTGAAAGGTAGCGTGCCCAAAGCACGACCCATCTACCGCCTCACACCACAAGAAGATGACGCCCTGAAAGCTTACCTTGATAAAGCACTTGAGAAAGGCCTCATCAGACCTTCAAAGTCACCCTTTGGTGCCGCTGTCTTCTTTGTAGCAAAGAAAGATGTAGGCCTCTGCCTGGTCACAGACTACAAGGCCCTCAACAAGGTCACAATAAAGAACAGGTATCCCCTGCCCCTAATTGGCGACTTTTTTGATGCCCTGGGGGGGTCCCAAATCTTCACAAAAATTGATTTGACAGCAGGATATCACCAAGTTTGCATGAAACCTGAAGACATTCCAAAGACCACATTTCAAACTAAATACAGGTCCTTTGAATGTGTTGTCCTCAATTTTGGTATGAAAAACGCTCCCAGCATCTTTGTAACCTTCATGAACAAAGTATTCAAGGAAAACATTGGGAAAAGAGAAATCATCTACCTGGACAACATCATCATTTAAAGTCCCAACCTACAGCAACACTGGGAAGATGTCCGCGCAGTCCTCTGTACCCTGCAGGAAAAGCAACTAATTGCCAAACCGTCCAAATGCAAGTTCTTCTCAACTGAACTCCCCTTCCTTGGTCATATCATTAGAAAAGATGGCATCAAGACCAATCCAGAAAAAATATGCGCCATAACAGAAACGCCAGCCCCAAGGAACAAGAGCAAACTCTGCACTTTCCTTGGAATGGTAGCCTATGTATGCAGGTTCATCCCTGACTGGAGCGCCCTAACAGCTCCCTTATCAGCCATCACTGGGAAAACAACCAAGTTTGTCTGGACACCTTTACAAGATCAACATTTCTTCCAACTAAAGGAACACATGGTCACTGCCCCTATCTTACAATACCCAAACTGCAAGGGCATCTATGAGCTAGAAACTGATGCCTCTGATTATGCCATAGGAGGAGTCCTCCATATCCAAATGGCCCAGAAAGACTTCCTCCCCGTGGAATATGAATCCAGGAAGCTATCAGATGGCAAACAAAGATACCCTATACACAACAAGAGGCTGGTTGGCATCATCCACTGCCTCATGAAATGGCAATGTTATCTAGAAGGAGCCCAGACGTTCAAGGTACTCACCGACCACAAGTTGTTAGTATTCTTTAAAACAAAACAACACCTGTCAAGAAGACAAGCTGAATGGATGAGTCTCATAGAGAGATACCCCATGCAAATTGAATACAAGCCAGGCAGAGAGATGCTTACTGCAGACACCCTATCAAGGCTATACAATAAACACATCCTCCGCACCAATGGCAATCCCAACTGGCCCATGTTAATCATGGGGAATCTCCAGGAAGGGTTACCACCTGGCACACCAATGGACATCCAAGAGAAAGTCCTCAAGAACAAACATCTGGTCAAAAACTTATATGGTACCCTTCACCAAATCCTTCCAAATGGTGACACTGTACCCTACGTTCTGTCAACACAAAAGATTGACACAATCCTCCGTTATCACAGAGACTTGGGACACACCTGTAGCAGAAACTTGCATGAATATCTCAAGACCCACTACTGGTGGCCCAACATACTAGATGATATCAGAGAGATACTGGAACAATGCAAGGTCTGTGAGAAGTACGCCTGAACCAAGGCACCACCCAAGTCAGTGGTACCAGTATCCATCACACAACCCTTCAAGGTATGGTTGTTGGATATTGTGGGACCAATGCCTGGTGAAAGCAAAGGAAAGAAGTACATCATCACAGGCATCAACTATGCAACCAGGTGGCCTGTGGCACAAGCCACAAAAGAGCACAAAGGCAATGATGTGAGATGATTCATTGGCAAAGAAATCATAGCTAAGTTTGGAAAGCCTGACCTCTTAATCACAGACGGAGGCACTGAACTTAAAGCTATTGACACCAATATCTATCTTTCCAAAAATAGGATAAAGCACGTCACAGCCAGCCCATATCACCCACAAGCAAATGGATGTGTAGAATAACTAAACAGCTCTCTAGTGGAAGCCCTCAGTAAGTTGTCTGCCAACAATCCAAAAGCCTGGGTTGATATGCTACCAACTGCCCTTATGGTCTGCAGAACACAAGTCAACTGCAATATGGACAAAAGCCCTTATGAACTTGTCTATGGTCAAAAACCTTCACTTGTCAGTACAACCATGAGGCCACAACTGCCACTTCCAAAGAAGATACTAGACAGCAATGACCCAAAAGAACTACAATCCAGAAAGGACCAAGAGATGATGGAACAACAAAGGGTTCAGCAAGAAGCAATCCCATTACAACAAGAAAGGTTCCAAGTCAGAGACAAGATCTGGGTTGTCAACCACAACCAACACAAATTAGACCCGTGGTTATGTGGACCAGCCGTTGTCATGGAAGTGAAGCCCAATAACACCTACTTCATCAAAGGGATTGGAGCCTGAACTAAACTTAAATGTATGCATCATGATTGACTTTGATTGTGTAAGGCAAGAGCAGCCCAACAAAATTCAAGACTCCCTGTGCATAATGCCAAACTGGATCAGTACCAAGCCCGTATACCAGATACTCTCAAAAAGATTCCCAAGGCTCCGCCTTCCAGCACCCCAGGGGGAGATGTTGCAACATCTTCAATTACTCCCTCTTGGGGAATTAACGCCCTGAGTAAATCACCAAGCAGCTCACCGAGTGGTTCACTGCCCAGTCAATAAACTGGTGGCACCATTATCAGTTAACCATCTATGACCAGGATCTCTCAATCCAGGTCCTAAATGGAACACAACTTGATTAAGCCTCAGAACTCAAGAGGAACATTACTCAGATAAGCCCCATGACCTCCATGATGTACATGGACAACATGTGGCTTATCATGATACTATATATTAACCTATATTCATATTCAATAAATTATCATTCTCTTCTTAATCTTCCCCTTTATTTTGTTTATTATACTTCCCAGAATTATAACCTCAACAGTTGGCTTCACATCCAATCACACAGGCAATAGGAAAACAAGCCGCCACCCCAACCACATCCAGTCTTGGGGTGGCAGCTTGTTTTTCTATTACCTGTGCAATTGGATGTGAAGCCAACCAATTGGATACTAGTGCGTAAATATCAGAAAACGCACAATTGCCACAGCAAATAAAATCAGCCAATTAATGACAGTAAACTGTAATTTATTAACACATTACATTATTATTACCTCACAAAATCTGACTGAAAATTTTATAGAATTATTACCAATAGGTGAATATACAGGCTGTAAAATGCACTATGTATCAATATTTGTACTAAGCATTAATGGCTCTCTAATATAAACACAATCCATTTCATTAAATTATAAAGGAAAAGGCCACGTTTACAATGGATTTTATTAAACAAAATACACTGAGTTATTAACATAATATCAAAATATCAAGAGTTGACGTCTAATTGCAATATTCTAATCCAATATTTAGGTTTATTGTCTTTAATTTATTAATGATGATGAAAAATATGTATGCTCATAATTTTAAGCTATTGTGAAATGTACAACATTGTATTAATTATGAGAAATGTTGATAATGGAAAAAGAAAATATTACCAATTATGAATTGAAAGAGAGATATCAATTTTATAAGTTGTCACAAAGAAAAGATTTATTTACTAATCAAAGGACGGGAAGGGGAGGGAATGGGCAGAATGAAAATTGCCTTCATCTGCGTCTGTGAAAGAGGCAGCATCAGAGATAGTGGGGAGGGATTGGTTGGTGGTTTGGGAGTCAGGGTTGGAAGGCAGGTGGCTTGATGGGGGGTTGGGGAGGCAGGGTTTGTTGACTGGGAAGGGGCAGCAAGAGCTGATTGCTTCAATTGCTCAAATTTCTTTTTCTGTCACATATACTGGCTTTACAAAACAGATGGACTGGTGTGGGGGGAGGTGGGGGTCCTTTCTGGACTTATCACTATCACTTGCATAGAAGATGATGAGATCAAATAAGTCCTGGACGGACGCGGAAGGGAAAAGCTCATACCCCTTATCAATTTAGGTGCATAGTTTGTTGTAGGTGGCAGGCTTTAGGCACCTGAGGGCAGAACTGAAATTGTAGAGACATAAATCTACAAGATGCATGTTGGCGTAGTTGATGGGGTAGGACCAGCAGGTATTCCCCGCAGCCCTGATTTCTTGGGTTGCCCATTCCCGCTGCTCCATCTCTGCACTCAGTACAACTGTGTGCACAGTGTTTTGTGTGGCCCACTCTTCCAGCATGGCCTTGAGCTCTGTCTGGTAGGCATACCCATCTGCAGTGTTTGATATTGCTGAGTAACAATTGACGCCCAATGGGGAAACTGCCATTAAAACCTCAACAAACCGATACAATATTGGGCTACGCTTGTATACGTCAGACTGGATACGCTTCTCTCCAAAGTCTTGGATAATTACAGATATCTTAGTATACAACAGGAAGATTACGTCATTACAGGCCCTCATTGCCCTCCCTTTGATAAAATTAATAATAGTTGAATTATAGGGGTCAGTGCCCACCAAAATGGGGCTACTGAGAACTTGATTGGACAAGATTCTAGCAGCAACCACAACTCTGTGCATCCACAAATTCACTGTTCTTTTGTTGGTGAAGATGCTGTGGAGTCCCAACTGGAGACGTACCTGAACCAGGGGCATCTGCGGGTCACGTTCCATAATGGCCATCATAAGGGGATGGGCTGTGTCACCTTTGGTTGAAGTACAGGCACCAGTCAGGGTCTTCTTGGTAGGGGGGCCACAGTTGGTGTGGGCTCGTAGGGTTGCAGCCACAGTAGACTTTGCAAACCCCATTGCGGCCGCAATTTCCCCAAGAGACATAAGCTTTCCTTGCTTTTCAACCATTTTGAGAACAATCTCCAGAGTGATTAGTTTTCTTCTGCATCTTGCAGGCTGCTTGTCTGGGGGAGGGATGAGTCCATCACAGAAACTGGCCAATGCCATCTAATTGGCTGTTTTGGGGTCCTGGGCTCTCTGGGTACCCCATGGCTCAAATGGCTGGTTCTGGATGCCATTGCTGATAAGGGATTTGGGTTAGCAGCTGCCTGTGTGTGATGGGCAAACAGGGCCATGCTGGAAGTTGCAGGAGAAAGAACAGACTCCTGAGTAGTGCTTTCAGAGGGGCCTGCGGGTTGGGAGTGGCCATAGACAGAGGCTTCACCGTTAAGAGACCCAGTGTAGCCCTGCATAATTTTGTCAAGGCCAGGGAACATTTTGTTGACTTAGTTGTTATTGAAAGAAGACATAATAAATTTTTATTATAATTTTAAACTCAAGAAGAGAAATGTATATTTTAGTCAATTCTATTGTTATATATGTTAATTTTGTGAATATTATGATCTAAATTTTAGCCGTCCTACATTGGAATAGGATGATTTTTGAGAATGCCTATGATTCCTAAAAAAATCAGCACAAATCCACTCTAGATCCTTTAGCATCCTTTTTGAGACACCCATAAATTATATTTATTTCAAATTCCTTGCAATTATGATTTGAAACTTGGTTCTTGGATTTGACAATCCCGCAATTTCAGATTTGTTAAGTTTTACATGATGTCTATGATTTGTTTGAAATACAGGAAATCTCAAATTGTACATTGGAATCCTGCATTTCTGATTCATGTATTCTGCATTTGTTTGCTGGGTTTTGTCTTTTGTTAGTTGAGTTATCTCTCAAGAGATTTGAAATTTTCCAATTTAAATAAATCAAAAAAAGTCAAATTAAATGGTTGATTTTATTAAATATTTTAATTCTCACTCAGCTGAGTTGCCCGCAAAAGTGATTCAAAATTTGGACCAAGGATTTGACAATCCTGCACTTTTTACGTTCAGGTTCTGAATTTACAATATGCATGATGGCACTGAAATTCCTCAGCCACCTTCTAGCAGCTAACCTATTGATAAAAGATCCATCCAATCAGTTGCCCAGACCTCCAACTTCCAATCAAGAAGTTTACATCAAGTAAGTGCCTAACCCAACCCAAGTCTTCATTTTTTGTTCTCACTCAATCTACATTAAAAGCAGATGGCAGTTTCTAGAATAAACCTAAGACATGGTATAAGATGCTTTAGCAACCAGAAGACCTGCACACAACAGGACCACCCAGGAATGATGAATGGTATAAAGCCAGATTTCCTTCTTTCAGTTCAATTAAAGACAACATCAAATAAAGTGAGTAAATCTTTCAGTTTTGTTTGCTTTATTAAAATTTGATTTATACATCACCTGTGCAAAAGTCAAACCAGAATACTAGAGAAGTACCCTTGTCCTAAACCCATGGAGTACCAACCAGGACCAGACCCTAGGATGGCTGTCATTCCCTTTGACACCCCCTCTTCCTCAGCCCTAAATTTGTACTAGAGCTGGGATTGTCATTTTGACCATATTTTGTCTGGCTGAAACAATTGTTCCCAAGCTTGGTGCATATCTGTAATACCCAAGTATTGAGGGAAAACTTTAGTAACTTAATATTGCAGGTCAGGCGTCTCAAAGCTATTCAAGGCGTAAACAATTGGATAGAGGTTTATTGCCTGACAGAAGGCTTTGGCAAGGATGTTGCATTGTCTAAGGCTGCCGGCAAGGTACAGTAGCGTAACTGCAGAGATCATGTATTTAGCCAAGTTGGGAGTTAGTTGAGATGACGCTGGAGGTGTCCATGGGTTAAAATTCATTGAGTTGAGGCAAGTTGACTCATTGTACAATATCCCATTTTGGTCCCTGTGGTTCAGGACCAAACTGAGCATAGGTTGGCTGATTGCCCCCTATCCCAAGGTAAGCTTTCAAGACAGCTGTGAAGATGATTTAGTTTATCTTCTGACTTGGGGAGGGGTAATGGGTTTAGTAAGGTTACTTGCTTAGCCTAGGTAAAGGATTGATTAATGTGATAATATTGAGAAGGATATTCACTCAATGATAGCACAAACTATCATTGAGAGGTTTGTCTTTATTTATACTAGTGGACCTGCAAGACATGATTATTGGAAGGCATAGCATTGGGGAACCAAGAGTCTGAGTTGCATATGTTATTCCCTTTTCTGGATTGGCTTGGGTGGCTGGCAATTGAGAAGGTTTGGCTGGATCCCAGTTTGCATTGTCATAGTGCAAGTTGGGCCTTTTTCATGCATCCAAATTTATTTACTGAATTTGGTGCATGATTTTCCTTGTTGAAGAGCCTGTCAGTCCATTCCCCATTTGATAAGCTCCAAAATTGGGCAGTGGTTCCTGCCAAGTTTGTCTTTGGGAAAATTGCCTTTCCTGGTTTCCTGATTTGGCTATTTCCCAAAGGAGTGGATGAGGACTGGCCTGCTGGCATGGGAGGGCAAAGGCTGGCAGGTGGCAGGCTGGCTCATGGGTGCGTGGTTTGAGGATGGCTTGCAGGTGGGGCTGGCAAGGGTGGTGGGTGCCTGTGCAGTGGCATTGAACATCTGCTCAATGGTGGCGAGTGTCTGTGTTGGCGGCAGGTGCCCGCACGGTGGCGGTGGACGTCTGCTTGGTGGCAACGGGTGCTTTCACACTGACGGTGGGTGCTGGCTTGGTTATGGCAGGCTTCTGCATAGTGGCAGTGTGTATCTGCTTGATGGCAGCGGATGTCTGCACATTGGTGGCAGACGTCTGCTTGGTGACAGTGGATGTCTGCTCGGTGGCAGCGGGTGCCTTTACGTTGACAGCGGGCGACAGTTTGTTGGTTACACAACTATAAGTGTCAGGAATATTCCTGACAATACTGTCCCATGGCTGCAGGTTTGTTGTACCTTTACTAGATCTATGCCTTTCTTGTACTGAGTGTTAGTTACAAGATACCCTAATAAATGAAACTCCTTCACTGTGCCATAGTACCTGACAACTCCTGGCTCTGACAAAAGATTCTAGAATACAAAGGTTTAATACAGTAGTTTTCAAATCTGTTGATATGAATGTATATTAGTCAGTTTAGAACGCATGAACTCAGTCTAAAAACAAAATCAAAAATTAAGAGTTTTATATTAAATTACAATAGATTTGGATCCATTTTAATTTTGTTTTTAGACTGAGTTCATGTGTTCTAAACTGACTAATATATGTTTATCTCAACAGGTTTGAAAACTACTGTATCAAGTTAGAGATATATTCTTTGAATTATTTGTTATTTGCTTTTTGTATTTGTCAAAACATTAGGGTTGACCCACCAACAAGGTTCCAACTAAGCGGGTTCGTGACCCACAATACGACTTCCCAGTGATCTGAAGCCAAGTGCAAAAGTCAACTGGAATTCCCAGAAACAGCAACATAAGTTAATGTGATCCCATATAATGGATACTTTGATTTAGTGCTTGACTCATTACCAGGATCAAGCCACCCCCTTCATCATCCAACCATATGATCACCACAATCATGTTCCTGATATCCAAAATTCACACCAGCTGTATAATAACTATCTCTCAATAAAAAATATTATCTAGTCTTCAAATATTTTTCCCTTGTAGCTCTGCTAAAACAGCACAATTAAGACATATTCTAAACAGTATATCACATTTGGAAATGAAATGGTATTATACTTTAAACTCCTGCATATCTTCAAAGCTTTAGACATAAGGTTTATATCTTTGAGTTTTTGTTTTACCCCCAAAGGAAGTAATTAAGTGTGTCACTTGACGGGATGAGACCCAAGGACTCACACCTTGACATATATAATTGCTGCATGAGCCAGTTTTACCCACCCACAGTTAATATTTTTATGGCATACTTTCAAATTTTAGATTGACTGAAGATGAGTTGCTTGGAACAGCTACTTTTAAGCTTCACCCATAAAGAAATATGCTTTACAGTTTATCTTTGCTTATCTCAGTACAGGTTCATTCCTTGAAGCACAAATCATTCAATTTTAATAAACATAAAATCATTAGGAAAAATATCCAGGATAGTGATTAAAGCAAAAAAACTTGACCCTATTTCTAACTAGTACTGCAACTTAGAAAGTAAATTTATGCTTACTCTAAGATTAGCTTGACTTATTATAAAATACAAAAAAAACAAGTTGCAAAGCAAACACTAAAGCTACACTTGCTTAATTAGGTGTAACATAGAAGTGATGAATATAATTTAAATAGTGGGCTTCTTGAAGGTTAATAATCTGACTGCCAAATCTTAATTGATAGGTCAGTGTCAATTGAACCAGAAGCTATCATATTTTCGAGGGGATGGCAGGCTACAGCAAGTACAACATCTAAAAAAATTAACAAAAGGAATTCAAATGACAAATACCAGTATGCCCCTCAATCCTCTGCACAATATCTCTTGTATTGAGATTCCAGAGATAGATGTGATGATTTTCTGATCCAGAAACAATCCATTTACCACCAGTGACTGAAAACGATGAAAATATGCAGTATTTAGAATTTTTGTGCCCAGTATATGTCTTCTGACACTTAGAATTATGAATATTCCATAATCTTAGAGTGTTATCTAATGCAGATGCAAGGATAAATTTTCCATTGGGGGAGAATTTAACATGGGAGCTAGATATTCAGTCAGTAGTATATCCACTAAACAAATAAAGTACAGTTGAGGACTATCATCATCATGTAGTGTTTTCAAACATTGACCTGTAACTGTATCCCAAATACGGCTTAATGTTAGAGTTACATATTAAAGAATCTTACATCAGACCATCATATGAGCAGGAAACAATCATTGTGCCATCTTTGTTGAAGTGCACAGCAGTAACAGGCTCACTGTGAGCTGGCAGTGTTAGGACACATGACCCTAGAAATAATAAAATGAATTGAATATATGCTTTAAATTTTCAGAAATAATAATAAAACCCACCTTTTTTGGCTTCCCAGATTTTTATACTTTCATCAAATGAGCCAGAGACAATAAGATTAGAGGTTGTGTTATAGTTTACACAAAATACATAGTTGTTGTGCCCTTTAAGAATTTTAGTAGTTTTTCCCTATAGTTTAAGTCAGTAGAAAATAGCAAAAGGCCTATAAGGAAATAAGAAAGTAAAATATTCCTAGAATAGTATGAAATTCAAAATACCGTTTCAAAATCCCATATTCTGAGGGTCTTGTCATCAGAAGCAGAACATAAAGAAAGTGAATCTGAGGCCCAAGCAACATCTGAAATTCCTAAAGTATGACCTTCTAGGACTTTAACGCGTTTTCCAGAAAGAGGATCCCAAATAATTACTAGTCCATCTGCAGCTATACAAATTTTAGAATTTGGAAATCTAATAAGCTAAAAAATAATTAAAAACTTTGTAATAAGCCAGAGGAGAAATCTCAAAAAAGAATTCAATACCTGTTGATGCAAGATATTTTCCATTGGGAGAAAATTTGACTGAAGAAATAGATTTTTTGTGACCAGTCAAACTCTGCCGCAAAGTATAGTTGGGCAGAGTAGTTTCAGTTTTTGGATCTGATTCTTGTGCAGTTGAAGGAACTGGTTTGGCTGGAATTTTATTGGAGTAGGTAGGATAGGAGCTGAGTTCCTGAGGTGAATCAAGCTCTTTCACTATGCTAGGTTTATAAAGTGGGCTTTCATCCTGGTGCTGAGCTAGCACTCTTTTGCCTCCCAGTGAATAATACTCTGGCTGCTCTGGATTTCTACTTATCTTTTTTCCTCCTAGAGGATAATAATCTCCAGGCTCAGGATTTCTAGTAAACCTTTTACCAGCGACTGTACTTGTTTCATTACTTTCTGAGACTCTTGTCAGCCTCTTCCCTGATTGCATAAGCATTTCACGGTCAGGGGCCCTCGAGATTCGTTTACCACCACTTGATGGACGAGGGTCATCATCATAGCTAACATTATGTGAACGCTTTGATTCTCTATCACCAGGAAAACGTTCTGCCATTTTTATTTATATACTCGCTTTTATTTATATTAATAACAACTTAAAAACTCAAAGTAACCTTGATAAAAGTGACTCTATCTGAGTTAAAGGATACAACACATCTAAAGCATATTTGACTTTCAGTGTGAGAGCTCGATTTTTTTGGCTGAAAGAAACGATTACGGACGAAGCTTATCCACCTATTCGATTTGATGTAAGGTCAGCCTATTGTAAACGAGCTTTCCGTTTTCGTCATTAATATAAACGCTAAACGAACTCCCATTTTGAATCGTTGTTATTAAAATCTGAGAGCCCTACTTGATATTATTGGCTCAATGCCATAGTTCGATTTTCTCCTTTCCTTTACCTCTCTTTTACCAAGTAGGCGAACTTATGATGTCGCCTAAATCGGATGTATTGTTTCATTTAGCTTTATCCTTTAAGCTTCAGAGTTTTCACAGCGAAATGGTAAATTCAAAAGATTTAATAAGTGACGTTAAATAAATTGGTGAAAGTGGTCGTAAACCAAAGGTCAGTGAATAGAGAAAAATTTACTAAGGAATTTGGGCCCTTTTTAATTTTAAAAAAACTTCATCGGTAAGAATCAATCACTTTTTTAATAACACTGAGGAATCAGCAATTTGGAAGAATAGTTGTCAGAGAATAAACAGTTTAATGGATTAGAGCTCAAGTTCAAAGCAATGAAATCATGTCAATTCACTGCATCATGATATTTAATATATAAAAACAAGCAAAAAATTTATGCCTACAATTAAAAAATAAACTTAACTCTGACAGAATAAAACCTTCTGAAAATAACACAATACAACATACACTATACTAACAGTTTAAATGCAAATAAAAGTCTTAAAATAATTTCAAAAAAGAATAACAGAGCTAACTAGCCTGCAGGAATCCAAAAATATCAAAATCAACAACCCTTATTAATAGCAACTACCTTAAACAAACTAAAGATGTAATTTCCACTATAACATATATAACCAAATATACAATATACTGTACTTTTCAGAGCTGTTGCAATGGACAAGCCAAAGTCAGATCATAGCTATCTTAGTCATGCATCAAACCAAACATATCTAGCACAATTTTTTCAGTAATGTTAGGGGTAAAAAGCCATTAATATTTTTAATGTGTCACAGAAAATACATCAAACACCAGTAAAAAAATAGCTAAATTCAAAGCTGATGATACCCAACTGAACAAGAGAACAAATCAAACTCAGGCAAAGATATTCCATATTTCAAAACAACACCTGTATGTATATTATTTCTTCATAAAAATTATACTTAAAACATAGAATCATTACACAGAGACCACATAAAAGTCACCTATACAGCAAGCAAACCCAGTCAAATAATGTTGTGTTTTCACTTTATTTTAGTGAAAGTAAGTCCCAAAAAGGAAAGAAAAATATCCACAGCCAACTTAGTAAATTTTATTTAGGGAATAGGGAATGCAACTTAAAATTCAGTTCTCTTATCTGACCATTTAAATTTTAGCTAGTAAGTTTATAATAAAATTCAACTCATTAAACCTACAAGCCAAAGCTATATTTGTTTTTTGTAAGAATTTAATTGAGTCTTTAAAGGGGTTTTTGCAATTGATAATAATCTTTCTATTATCAACACTCAGTATCAAGAGCTTATGACAGGCAACAACTAAGAGCATGGGGCTAATACAGCTGGCATATATGCCCAACTCTTTAACTACACTCAGGAGGATGAAGAGATCTATGTTCCTGTCATTGAAACTGGTGACTTGTTGTTTGTATATCATTTGGAAACCACCACTGATCAGGGCAATCACCAAGCCTGTGTATAAGATAACATTAAAATCAAACTATCTTTGGCCAATGAAACCATCATCAAATCCACATTGTTGCAATGTAATGCCCTAGAATTGCGAGTACAACTCTGGAGATGTGGGGGAGCAAGGTTAACATCAGGAATTGCGTTGGGCCAGTGACTATTAGATAGATGGTCATGAACCATCTAAAAGCCTTTGAATGAACATTAAATCCCACAAAGTTCCCTTAAAAGTAAATCAGGACATAGTATACTGTGGTGTATATTGCCAAGGATGTGGTGGATCTGGGCAACACCATAGGCAGTCAGGTGTATATGATTTGGAGTTTAGTTGTGATGATTCCTGATAGTAGACATATTCAGTGTTGTTGGGCATTGATCAACACTGGGTAAATGTTTGCTGGTTACCCCCATTCCCAAGGCATGATATTATAACAGCAGAGAAGAAGAGGGGATTCATCTTTGGTCTTGGTTAGGGGAATCTAAAGCTGTAAGTTCACTTGTCTGGTGAACTAAAAGCTGTTCTATTGATACACAGTTGAGAGTATTCACTCAATGATAGCACAACCTATTGCTGAGGATTGAATTCATTAAATACTTGGCTGAAAGATGGGAAAGGCATGGGTGAAACACTGAACTGGGGTACCCATTAATCTAGATTGGCCCTGGATTGCCTTTCTGAGTTGGTTTCCAATTAGTTGAGGCACAACTTTTAGACATGTTTTATCTTTAAGCTCTTCTGTATATATATGGGCTTCAGCAGGAAATGGGGTTTCTGCTATGACCCTCTGTTTTAATCTAGTGAAAAGCTGTTATGTTTAGTATGAAGCTTAACTCTCCTATTACAACTTATATAGTAATTTTCAAATCTATTGAGATAACAAAAAATCTCAGTCTAAAAACAAAAAAATCAAGAAATTTATATTAAATTACAATAGATTTGGATCCACCTTGATTTTGCTTTTAGACGAGTTGTATTTGTTTTAGACTGAGATTTTTTGTTTATATCAACAGGTTTGAAAATTACTGTATGGGTTGTCACAGCTCCAGGATGCCTCATTAGGCCTTATGCCGCCTGGTTCATCATGTGAACCTGTCAGGAACCCAAGATCACCTAGGTTGCTGTCAGAGAAGCAGCAAGCCCTACTTGTCACTGTACAACAGTTGTCTTAAGTGATTGGTCCAATAAAATCACTTACAATTATTAAAATCTTTGGTTAGATTTTAATATTTTTAGAGATAGGCTTTATAATTTATGTGAATATAAATTCTGAGGAAAAAACAGGAATCTTTATCAATAAGTTTAAATCCTCAGAATTAATTAGGCCAAACTGATTAATGAGATGAAGGTGGAACCAATTAAAGCACTACTTGAGACTTAGTGTCTCAGAAAATGGTTAATTAACCAGGAAGGCTAATTAAAGCCCAGGAATAAATTTAAAAGGATGTTAATTTCAGGGTTTAGAAATATCTTGATTTTTTTGAGAGGTGTCACAGAGTTAAAGTTATTAAGCTTTCAAATATAGTGAAAATGTTGTTTTTCATAGAGTTTAATACGTCAGACTTTGTTAAATAGAGGTAATGTTATCTCAAGGTTTGATCAGCTTTTTAAAAGTTAAATTTTTTAAGAGCTTAGATTATTAGATTAATGATATGCTATTATAGCAGAGGAAGTAGGCAATACTTCAAGCTATGTTAAAAATTTCCAGGTAATAAATCAAGGTTATTCAGGAAAAAGGTCAATTATGTTCTTGTGGGATCAGAAATAAATAATTACTATTAAATTAGGATCAGGGATGTTTGATAAGATTATCTTCAAGGATTTTAGGGAGACCCAAGTAGGATCTCAAAGTGAGAGGGGTTTTAAGCCGGGTATGTCACAAGCAGTATATAAATGAAAATTTTAATATTCAATAAAATAATCATCTCAACATTAGTAGCTTTCCCATCACTATCTTTTCAGTTTATCATGTTTATGCTATTCAGTTTTAAAAAAGTGAAGTTTGGGGTATCAAGAGTTGAAAGTTCAGCACTATAAAAATAAACTTCCAAGATCTCTCTAGGAGAGTCTTGGGAGGATATGGAGATGGTTAAGACTTTTCTAGGTGACTTAATAGCAGATGATAAGCTGCTTTTGAAGAGCTTTACTCTAATTAATTTCCCAATAAAGAGACACTGGCCTTGGGAACAAGGTTTTTGCCTAGGTCCCAGTAAATATTCTTCAGGGGTTTGATGAAATTTTTGAGCAGATGAAAGCCACTGCTGATAGTGAGTATGAAGGAATAAAATTGAGGGAATCAAAAAAGTGTTGAGATTATGGCCAATTAGAGAGATGAACATGAATAAGTAAGAAATGAGACAATTTATAAAAGAAATTCTCCAAAGTTTTACAACAAGAATAATCTAATGATAAGAGCCTGTACAGTAATTAAGATGGTAAGTGAAACTAAAATGTCCTGGATCTTAAACATTTCTATAGCAAGTCTTTTTTCTCTTATTATTATGAAACTCCCATGTTAAGAATCAAGAAAATAGGTAGTGTCTCAAAATATCTTATCATCTTGAAGCAAGCACTTTCTGCTGCCCCAGAAGCCATAATCTATGAGAATGCCATGCTTCTCACCCTCATTATAAATGAACTAAAGTCCTTATATGCAAGTGAGTGCCTATGGGGTGTTGCACATTAATTGGTAACTCTTACAAGGCTATTGTAGAAGCAAAACCAAGTCATAACAGGGTTTTAGAATAAAAATGACTCATATGCCCTGCCTTGTCTCGCATCTAAAAGCTCTTTAATCATTTTTAGGTTGCCACCAGCTCTTCCAACAAGACAACACAAATCCTTACAAAAGGGGAGCTCCAGATGGCACAGAGAAAAAGTTTAAAAAAGGCTGGGTATTGTAGATATGAGAGGATCTACAACCCTGCTTGATCAACAAACTTAATATCTCTTAACCAAAAACCTCTGTGATTATAATATGCAAAAAGCTGAAACTTTATACTGTAAATTCAGAACCTGAACGTAAAAATGCGGGATTGTCAAATCCTTGGTCCAAATTTAAAATTACTTTTGCAGGCAACTCAGCTGAGTGAAAAATAAAATATTTAAAAAAAATCAAACATTTAATTTGACTTTTTTTGATTTATTTAAATTGGCAAATTTTGAATCTCTTGAGCAGATAACTCAACTAACAAAAGACAAAACCCAGCAAACAAATGCGGAATACATGAATAAGAAATGCAGGATTCTAATGTACAATTTGAGATTTCCTGTATTTCAAACAAATCATAGACATCATGTAAAACTTAACAAATCTGAAATTGCGGGATTGTCAAATCCAAGAACCAAGTTTCAAATCATAATTGAGGTAAAATTGAAATAAATATAATTTATGGGCATCTCAAAAAGGATGCTAAAGGATCTAGAGTGGATTTGTGCTGATTCTTTTAGGAATCATAGGCATTCTCAAAAACCACCCTATTTCAATTTAGGACAGCTAAAATTTAGATCATAATATTCACAAAATTAAGATATATAACAATAGAATTGACTAAAATATACATTTCTCTTCTTGAGTTTAAAATTATAATAAAAATTTATTATGTCTTCTTTCAATAACAACCAAGTCAATGAGCTGTTCCCTGGCCTTGACAAAATCATGTAGGGCTATGCAGGGTCTCTTAACAGTGAAGCCTCTGTATAAGGCCACTCCCAACCCACAGGCCCCTCTGCAAGCCCCACCCAGGAGTTTGTTCTTTCTCCTGCAACTTCCAGCATGGCCCTGTTTGCCCACCATGCACAGGCAGCTGCCAACCTAAATCCCTTACCAGCAATGGCATCCAGAATCAGCCATTTGAGCCATGGGGTCACCCAGAGAGCCCAGAACCCCAAAACAGCCAATCAGATGGCATTGACCAGTTCCCAAGATGGACACATTCCTCCCCCAGACAATAAGTCTGCAAGATGGAGAAGAAAATTGATCACTCTGGAGATTGTTCTCAAAATGGTTGAAAAGCAAGGAAAAGTTATGTGTCTTTGGGAAATTGTGGCCGCAATGGGGTTTGCAAAGTCTACTGTGGCTGCAACCCTGTGAGCCCACACCAACTGTGGCCCCCCTACCAAGAAGACCCTGACTGGTGCCTGTACTTAAACCAAAGGTGACACAGCCCATCCCCTTATGATGGCCATTATGGAACGTGACCCGCAGATGCCCCTGGTCCAGGTACGTCTCCAGTTGGGACTCCACAGCATCTTCACCAAAAAAAGAACAGTGAATTTGTGGATGCACAGAGTTGTGGTTGCTGCTAGAATCTTGTCCAATCAAGTTCTCAGTAGCCCCATTTTGGTGGGCACTGACCCCTATAATTCAACTATTATTAATTTTATCAAAGGGAGGGCAATGAGGGCCTGTAATGACGTAATCTTCCTGTTGTATACTAAGATATCTGTAATTATCCAAGACTTTGGAGAGAAGCGTATCCAGTCTGACGTATACAAGCGTAGCCCAATATTGTATTGGTTTGTTGAGGTTTTAATGGCAGTTTCCCCATTGGGCGTCAATTATTACTCAGCATTATCAAACACTGCAGATGGGTATGCCTACCAGACAGAGCTCAAGGCCATGCTGGAAGAGTGGGCCACACAAAACACTGTGCACACAGTTGTACTGAGTGCAGAGATGGAGCAGCGGGAATGGGCAACCCAAGAAATCAGGGCTGCGGGCATACCTGCTGGTCCTACCCCATCAACTACGCCAACATGCATCTTGTAGATTTATGTCTTTACAATTTCAGTTCTGCCCTCAGGTGCCTAAAGCCTGCCGCCTACAACAAACTATGCACCTAAATTGATAAGGGGTATGAGCTTTTCCCTTCCGCGTCCATCCAGGACTTATTTGATCTCATCATCTTCTATGCAAGTGATAGTGATAAGTCCAGAAAGGACCCCCACCTCCCCCCACGCCAGTCCATCTGTTTTGTCAAGCCAGTATATGTGACAGAAAAAGAATTTGAGCAATTGAAGCAATCAGCTCTTGCTGCCCCTTCCCAGTCAACAAACCCTGCCTCCCCAACCCCCCATCAAGCCACCTGCCTTCCAACCCTGACTCCCAAACCACCAACCAATCCCTCCCCACTATCTCTGATGCTGCCTCTTTCACAGACGCAGATGAAGGCAATTTTCATTCTGCCCATTCCCTCCCCTTCCCGTCCTTTGATTAGTAAATAAATCTTTTCTTTGTGACAACTTATAAAATTGATATCTCTGTTTCAATTCATAATTGATAATATTTTCTTTTTACATTATCAATATTTTCCATAATTAATACAATGTTGTACATTTTACAAATAGCTTAAAATTATAAGCATACATATTTTTCATCATCATTAATAAATTAAAGACAATAAACGTAAATATTGGATTAGAATATTGAAATTAGATGTTAACTCTTGATATTTTGATATTATGTGCATAACTCAATGCATTTTGTTTAATAAAATCCATTGTAAACTTGGCCTTTTCCATTATAATTTAATGAAATAGATTGTGTTTATATTAGGGCCATTAACACTTAGTAAAAAAATTGAAAATTAGTGCATTTTACAGCCTGTTTAATTACCTATTAGTAATAATTCTGTAAACTTTTCAGTCGGAGTTTTGCAAGGTAATAATGTAATGTGTTAATAGATTACTGTTTATTGTCATTAATTGACTGATTTTCTTTGATGTGGCAATTTTACATTTTCTGATATTTACACACTAGTATCCAATTGGTTAACTTCACATCCAATTGCCTGTGCAATTGGATGTGAAGTTAACCAATTGGATACTAGTGCATAAATATCAGAAAATGTAAAATTGCCACATCAAAGAAAATCAGCCAATTAATGAGAATAAACAGTAATCTATTACTACATTACATTATTACCTTGCAAAATCCAACTAAAAAGTTTATAGAATTATTACCAATAGGTAAATATACAGGCTGTAAAATGCACTAATTTTCAATTTTTTTACTAAGTGTTAATGGCCCTAATATAAACACAATCTATTTCATTTAATTATAATGGAAAAGGCCAAGTTTACAATGGATTTTATTAAACAAAATGCATTGAGTTATGCACATAATATCAAAATATCAAGAGTTAACATCTAATTTCAATATTCTAATGTAATATTTACGTTTATTGTCTTTAATTTATTAATGATGATGAAAAATATATCTGCATTGAAGATAGTACTATAAAAACCAGTTTTTTGATGTAATTCAAACAAAATATCAACAATCTATAACTTGATCAACAAATTAGAAGCACACCTGCAAAAGGTTATTGAAATAGAAAAAAATATCAGAGAAATAGTGACAGGAAAGTTGGGTAACGAGGGCCAGCCACTAATTCAGTCAAAAGAAGATGCTATGGATAAATTGGGAAATATTATAGATGAAAAGAACAAAGAAGCATTATTTAATCTACAGGGAACAATTTATATCAAGTCTGAAGTTCAACAACACGGCCTACAATTTGTGGGAGTTCTGGCAGGGGGCCAAAGAAAACAATAATATCAAACTAATTGAAGGAATAGAAATTCAAAAGGAAATTAACACCAATGAAGATGAAAACAATCAAATGAAGATAAAAATGAAGCACAATCAAGAAGCAGAAGCGCTTCAAGAAATACAGAAGCTTTATCAAATGAAAACTAAGAAGAAACACAAGTTGCAAGAAAGATAATAAAAATACAGCCTAGAAAAAATTAATGAAGTGCATCCAACACTCATGAAGTTTGCCAAAGTGGCGCCTGTGGCTGAGGGGGCCACAGGGGAAACAATTAGTAAGTCTTTTTATGTTTTACTTATATTTATTTTAGTCATCACTAGGAATGGGGATGAGGTCGCGGAAGTGGCAGCTTATACGCCAAGTTGGTTTTATGGAGGTTACCAGTCACTGGTGGCCCTTGTAAAACAAATAAATAAAAACCAAATAAATAAAATAATTTAACAGAATATGAATGATTTTTTAAATATTGAAGCTCAAGATAGGGAATATTCACCACCTGCGGGGTGCTTGCCATGGATAAGGGAAGCATATAAACTAGGATCAAATATGAAAATCAAAGAAATGAATGAAATTTGTGGGGATATCAAACTGAACTTTGATGAATACATATACAAAAGCATTCAAAGATTCCCCTTCACAAACATCAACAAATATGAAAAGAATTTAATAAAAACCAACTTTCAAATAGGAAATAAATATTTGAAATCTGCAATATTTAATGAAGTTTTTAAGGCACTATCAAATAAAGTTGGGGATGCAGTCCTCGTGAATAATTTTAAACCTTTATTTATTTCATTTGCCGAGGCCTGGGGGGCTGATTCAAGTCAGGCACCCCCCAGAACCCTCTTCAAGTTCAATAAAACCTCCTATATTAATAGGTTAGTTCAAACATTCAAAAAATTATGCATGTTCTTGGAAAAGTATACCTCACAAAGAATTCACGTTGCTGTATACCTGGGAATCCTCCTACACTGCATATTAAAAACCAACGTCAAAAAGTTGGAGGATGTACCTATTCACATGGATATTTGCCGTGTAGCCCTCAACCGCCAGAAGACACCACGGGGATAAAGGTTAGTTGAGCACGTCCTGTATGCCTCATTTGCATTGGCAACACTATACGGGTACTACATGCCCCCCAAAAAAACCTACTAGTTGATTCACTCACCTGCCTGCCTTTTATCAAACAATCAGCAACCACCAGGGTACAGGGCGCCACCCCTCTAACAATTACATCCAGGGTTGTCCACCACGTACAGAAGAGTATGTGGATCCAATTAGATGCATTAGCTGAAAATTTAATTTTGGGGTATAATTCCCCGGAATAATCACATTCCCTTTGCAGTTAGCATCCCCCAATAAATATTTTCCCCTTGCAAATTAATTTTTTTTACTTTGAATATTTTAATACTAATTTTTTTTAATATTGTAATATGTACTATTAAAATTTTACTATAAAAATTTTAATATTACATATTTAAATATTAAAAAATTTAGTATCTAAAAGTTAATTTTAAAATTTTAATAATCTATATCACAATATTAAAATTTTTAATATCAAATATTTTGATATTGAATAAATCACAATTTAATAAAATCATTTTATTTTGATTATTTAAACTTTAATATTTAACTAATGTCTTGTAATATATTTAGATATATTAATATTATAATTTACATACTAAAATTTAAAATTAAAATATTAAAACTAAAATTATAATTATAGAAGTAAAAGTTAAAGTTGCAACCATATCAAATATTAAAATTAAGTTAAAAATGTTTTTATTTACTAGCTCGTAGAGTACGTGTTTTATTTATTACAAACAAACATCAAGAATTGAATTTATCCGCATCATGCGGCCCACTCCACTATTGCTCTAAAAAAATGATTGTTTAGAACTCAAATTACCTTTCCCTTGTAATGTGATTTGATAACCATATTTGATATACTTGACCCACCTCCTAAGTACTAATTAGTAAGCAATACATGAAAATCATTGGTGGTTGTGTTGTGTGGCTATAGTGGCACTGAAATAACAAAGATCAGATGATGACATGTAAGGCCCTTTTGTGGCTTAAAAAAGCTAAAGTACCATTAACAATTCACAATTATTTAAATAAACCAATTTATTTCTATCTTTTTTTAATTTATTCATTTGTTAGCACAAAAGCCAATAATAATAGTCAGTGCATTATAATAAAAATATTTCCATCTTACCTAGTATAATTAATTTTACTTACCTTTTCTACGTATTCCTGTATGTCTACAATACATTCAAACATCACATTATTATATATAAATAATTTTTATTGAGTCCTAATAAAAACAAACTAAATAAAATTGAAACTAAATAAAACTCGGAGCGCCCATTTATCTGATTGGCTCGGAAACCAGGGCTTTTGGGAGGAAGGATTCCGAGTGCTCATAGAAAGCCGCCATCACATTGGGTGGCATTGCAAATTGGCTGATCTTGAGAATGTTGAAGAGATCCTCTGTGTCCTGAGGGAGGCCTTGTTTCACCTTATTCTTGATCCAACCAAACACCTCTGTGATTGGATTCAGAAATGGAGAATGAGGCAGAAGGAAGAGGAGTCTGATTGGGCAGTCTGCAAGGCAGTGGCTGGCTGTCATGCCCTGCCCCAAAGGGCAGGCTTCTTAAGATAATTAAGTTATTTTTTCATTTTTACTTATCTTTTGAGTTATTTATTAATATTCAAAAGTTAGGTCAAATTGTTAATAATTTAGTATTTTAAAGTACTCTTACCTTTGTTTTATGTGATTTGCGTTTGAATTGTTGTTTCTGTTGTTGCTTTGACTGCCAATTCTTAGTCTACATATATTTCTACTTTAAGTTAGAATAATTTTCATCTATATTACCTTCAAAACTCCTGCTTGCGTTGTTGTTGCTTCCCCAGCTTACAGTCTGATCTGCAGTCTCTCCTGGGCTTCTGTCTTCCCCTTCAGCTCCAGTTTCTTTCTAACTTTTGCCAGCTTGCTCCTGTTCTTGGCTGCTTCTCCTTGACCATCACATTTTCAACTGAAAAAGCTTTTTACTATAAAAAAGGAGCTTTTGAAGAGTAGGCTTTAAGCCAAAATTCCAAGTGATTTCTTCCCCTTCAATTTTACAATTTTTAAAAAAACTTCAATTTTGTCATTTTTAGAATTTTGTTTTCTTTAAATTCATTTTCTTAGTTTAGCCTTTTTTCCCCTTAATCCAAATGGAACTTGTAAAACAACAAGCCTTAGGCTTGTTGTAATCATTTTTTTCCTTAAGGAATCTTTCAATAGTTATATGTATCAATTTGCAAATGGAGAATATCCTAATATCAATATCCCTTTAGTTACAAATTGTTCACTATTGAACACTTTATTCTATCTTCTTTGCTTAGGGTTTTTGAACTCTATTACTCCATTTGTCACGCAATATAAGTTTTTAGCAGGTTTTTGTAAGATCATCTTACAGACAGTACCTACATTATTATATCTTCTAAATTTGAATCCCAACGCTTTGCACGCTTTAGTTTATAACCTTGCACCATTATGGGCAAGACCTTAAATTAGCAGAATGGCTGTTTTTGTCAATGGGGGGGATTTGGACACAAACAGATCCACTTTGTGGAGCCCAACATTATCAAGCACAACAACATTGGTTGTGCTGCTGTAAATTATACAAAGGTACTCCTTGACGGCTCGGAGAAAATTGAGAAAGTTCTGCTGTTATGGGAGCCTTTAATCATCTGATACTGGTCCAACCCGCAAGGACCAAGAAGCGCAACCATAAAATAGGTCTGAGAACAGACAGCTGCACAATGGGCTATGCTGTCCTTGGACCCCTTCTCAACCCACCCATGCCTAGACCTGAGTGAGGAGGAAAACAACAATTTGTTGATATAGAAGAACTGGACATTCCCAGTCTCCTTTAGTGCCAGATATGTCTTGGCATAAATGCGTTAATCCTTGATGGTCATTTCACTGTTCCTATTGTACAGAGAAACTCTGAGCACCTTCCACAAGAAGCCCAAATCAACCATTGCTTTGTAAATAAGGGTTTTAGAAACAGAAAGCCCAAACTCTGTGGCAAGCATTGATTGGACAGCAAGTGTGTCCAGGTGGCAATCCTTAGCTACCCACTGCTTGATTGCATCAATATGAACGGGCTGAAGGAGTTTGGGCTGCCACTTAGCCTTGGTAGATTTGGCAATTTGCCCAGTGGTGCAATACTTGGTGTTGATGTTTGCAATGTATCTGGCTGTGACACCAAATCAGGATGTAATATCCCAAACCGCCATTCCCCTGTTCAAGCAGTTGAGGAGAGCTTCACGCTCACTATCCATCAGCCAACGCTGGCCCTTGGCAGGTACCACAGCATCCTGGCTACCAGGCTCAACACAGGGGATGGGGACCTTTGTGTAGAAGGTGGGATCACGCTTGCTTGCAGTGGTGCCGTCAATGGTTGAATACACAATAGGCGCAGATGGCTCCTCAGTTGTGGCCAATGGCTGATAGGAGGTGTCAAAGATGCAGGGGCAGGAAGTAGCAACTCTTGGGTCAAGAGTGCGGGGCCGGGTGACAACTGGGTATACAGTGGAGGTGTAAGTAACCTCAGTGTTCCTGGTGACCCTGGTGTAGGAGACTTTTGTGGCAGGCCTTGAGAGTAGCTTCTGTCTGGGATTCAGCCTGGTTGATTGGGCTTGGGATGCGGGAGATGGTTGACTGGCAATGACACCTTGGGAGGCCTGTGTATTGGCATGACTTCCCTTAAGTTGGGTTCTGGGTCTGTTTTTGGACCCTCTGGGATGCCCTTGCAGACAGGCTGCCCCAGGGGCTGGTGCAGGAGCGGGTTGAGAATGCAATTTTTGGTCCATAAAAATAAAATAAAAATACATTTTAGATTAAATATGTATTTATTTGGAGTTATTGGTTTAGTTGTGGGTAGTTGTTTTCTCTTGATTTAGCCTAGAATAGTAGCAGAGCTTCTATATCTGTGATTTGAAGTGAATAATATTGTATACTTTCCGGGTTTGGATGATTTTAAAGTTTAATAACTTTTTATGTCTAATTATGGTTATTGAGATTGAATTTTTAGTTTGATTTTAGTTGTGGTGGAGCTTCTTGATTTGGGTTGGTGTTTCCTAGTGTGCTTACTGTACATTCAATTTGGATTCCAGTTCCTGCAATTAATATCTGAGTTTAATAGTGGCATTCAAAAGTGATTTGAAATTTGGTTCTTGGATTTGACAATCCTGCAATTTCAAAAAACATAGTAAACTTAATGAAAATGGTTGATGGATTTGAACGCTTCAAATCTGATTCCAGTTAATTCATTTTGTCCATTGGAAATATGCGGGTTGACTTGAACTTTGCAAAGTGTCTATGAGTTCCCGCATTTTCAAATATTCAAATAAATACTCAAAAAAAACAATTTAATTTAAAAAAGACCATCCTGCAAAAGTGATTCAAAATTTGGACCAAGGATTTGACAATCCCGCATTTTTACGTTCAGGTTCTCAATTTACAGTATTTCTTTCAAGTATACAGGAACAAATCTGTTCTAAAGGCTAGTCATACTCAAAATAAAATCACTTGCTTGGCTCATTAATTTTTCTTCTATGGGAATATCTACAATCTTCTGATGGATACCGGAAAAGACTGTACCATAGTCAATCAGGAGGCTTAAGACTCCTATCAACTAGAGCAAGTGTCCAGAAAATTTAAGGAAGTATACATAGCTAACTTCATAAGGGTGGTTATCACCCATGAGACCATGTCATTTTCTGTAAGAATGGAAAACATCCAAGTCAGACTTTCTGGTCCTATCAATGGGGGTTAAAATATTATATTATTGCTGGTTTAGACTGACTAATTCACAGCTGCCTCTACATTGACTGTGAAACCTCTGATATCACACACAGAAAAAATGGTGTTGGGTTCCAATCACTGTAAATTCAGAACCTGAACATAAAAATGTGCAATTATCAAATCCTTGGTTCAAATTTTGAATCACTTTTGCGGGCAACTCAGCAGAGTGAAAAATAAAATATTTAATAAAATCAGCCATTTAATTTGACTTTTTTTGGTTTATTTAAATTGGCAAATTTTGAATCTCTTGAGCAGGTAACTCAACTAACAAAAGACAAAACACAACAAACAAATGCGGGATGCATGAATCAGAAATGTGGGGCTCTAATGTACAATTTGAGATTTCCTGTATTTCAAACAAATCATAGACATCATGTAAAACTTAACAAATCTGAAATTGCGGGATTGTCAAATCCAAGAACCAAATTTAAAATAAAAAATGAGGTGAACTTGAAATAAATATAATTTATGGGTGTCTCAAAAAGGATGCCAAAGGATCTAGTTTGTATTTTTGCTAATTCTTTTAGAAATCATAGGCATTCTCAAAAATCACCCTATTCCATTTTAGTGCAGCTAAGATTTAGATTCTACAATTCACAAAATTAACATACTTAACAATAAAATTGACTAAAATGTACACTTCTCTTTTTGAGTTTAAAATTTCAATAAAAATTTATTATGTATTCTTTTAATAATAACCAAGTCAACAAACTGAATCTTGGCCTTGACAAAATCATGTAGGGCTATGCAGGGTCTCTTAACAGTGAAGCCTCTGTCTATGGCCACTCCCAACCTGCAGGCCCTTCCGCAAGCACCACCCAGGAGTGTGTTCTTTCTCCTGCAACTTCCAGAATCACCCTATTTGCCCATCATGCACAGGCAGCTGAAAACTCAAATCCTGTATCAACAATGGCATCCAGAACCAGCCATTTGAGCCATGGGGTCACCCAGAGAACTCATAATCCCAAAACAGCCAATCAGATAGCATTGATCAGTTTCCAAGATGGACACATCCCTCCCCCAGCCAATCAGTCTGCAAGACGCAGAAGAAAATTGATAACTCTGGAGATTGTTCTCAAAATGGTTGAAAAGCAAGGGAAGCTTATGTCCCTTGGGGAAATTGCGGCTGCAATGGGGTTTGCAAATCCACTGTGGCTGCAACCCTGCAAGCCCACGCTAACTGTGGCCCCCTACCAAGAAGACCCCTACTGGTGCCCGTAATTCAACTGAAGGTTAAAAAGCCTACCCTCTCATGATGGATATTATTGTCACAGTAGGTTCCATCATGCCAGGAATTATTTGGCCAAAGTAGAAAGGCTCAAATTTTGTGAATGCTGTCATTCACCATGTTTTGATTTTGCCTTCATTGGGTTATTTTGAGGACAAATATCTCTCTTTTGCTTTTGCCCTTCAAAATGAGGCTGGCTCCAAATTGGGAAATACAATTGTTCAGTTTCCTGATCCTGTGCAACTCACTTGCCCCACTCATGCTTGTGGCAAGTGATCCTACTGTCCTGGTAGTGTTTTGTGGTATTGTCTACCACTATATAATCCATTTCCTATTTTCCAATAAAAATAAGTTCTATTCACATTTTTGTCTTTGTGTCTTCACGTACTTTGGTGCATCTCTAGCCACGTCTAGCAGATATTATTCAATCAGGGTCACAAGGTAATCACATAGCCTTCCCTGCTATTCTAACCAAGACTTAGTAAAAATCCAATCCTAAGGTTAGGATTTCCTGTTGTGACTCTGTGCCGCGCCTCAGATCACAACATCAAAAAGTCTGTAAACCTTTAACAAAATTGACCAAATTAACAGATTTAAATCAAACAGTTGATTGAAAATGGGTTATGGCTTCTCCAGTCTGCCAGCTGAAACTAATTCCTCCTTGCAAATTGACGTTGATAAATTGACGTAATTTGGGTCATTATTTGTTAGATTAATCTGTTTCCTATTAACTGTGCTACTAAAACTTTAAAATTTTGTTTTAATTTTCTTATCAATAAATTTAAATAATTACAACAATTTTATCAAAATAAATCTTATTTAATCCTTATAATATAAAAACCTATATTAAATTAATCATTTTCTACTTACAGCTAAATTAAACTGTATTAAAAGCTAGTAACAATCTTATTTCATATACCATTATTTCTTGAAAGCTGATTAGTACAAAATGACATCATTCTAAAAAGAGCAACCTAAAAATACAATAAAAACTGATATGATGCTTTTTGTTGAAAATCAAATTGTTGCCTAAAATCTTAGCTTTTTTAAAATATTCAATTAAAATATAATAATTTTTGAATCCCTCTTTTTAAAAAGAGGGCAGATAGCTTTTTTGCATATTTAATAAATATTAAATAATTTTGGATTTTTTAAAAAAAATCTAGTAAAAAGTTAAAAAAAAACTAAAACTAAAATTAAAATTAAAATTTTATTGAAATTTCAGTGATCTCATTTAGCATAAGTAATTTATTCTTAAGTTAGATTTTATAGAAAATATATAATAAGAACTTATAAGAGAGTAAAAGTTTTTCTTTTCAAAATTTTAACTATTTAATATTAATAAAATAGCTTTATACAACTATTTAATAAAATTATATTTTTATACTGTATGCTAGAGATAATATGTATAAAAAATTCAACCATAAAAAAGAATGTATCAAAATCTTGCTTTATTTAATTAAATTTATAAAGGTTAAAATTTATTTGAACTAAATGGAAAATGATCTTAGTCATTGTATCTAAAAAAATAAGATACAAATTTAATTATACAAGCAAATATTTATATGTGATTAGAAAAATATTTTTGTTTTGATAGATTTAAAATATATAAAGTTCATTTTTTAAGAACTGTTAAAGGTTATAATAAACTTAAGTTTATTTAAAAAAAGGTTTTTGAGTTGGTTACTAAAAGTAAGCTAAATAATGATTTATACTTTAAATTTAGTTTACTGATTAAAATATCATACTTTAAGAGTTAATTAGCATATTTTATTTCAAATAATAATTTTATAAGCTTACATTCAAAGCCACTTCAAGATACTAAATTGGTATTGAAATATAAAGTTGCAGCACAATTCCAAAAGCTGAGATTAAGGGCTTTCTAATGATACTAGTTTGAGCGAGATTAAAGTACTATTCGCGGAAATATCAACAGTTAACCAGAATATAAAAAGGGGTAAATAAACAATGATATCAGACTTCAGGGGTGATATTGATAAATTAAGGAGATCAGTTGGGGGTCAGTTGGGGATTTATGCCTGTAGTGCAAAAGCTCAGCTAACATGGTATTTAAACAGCTCAACTTTAAAGAAATTTACTTTACAATCTACACCTTTACTCCTCTCTGATAACTGCACATCTATTTCCAAGCAAGAACTGCCTGAACCAAGCCAAGGAACCCAACCACTATCATTATGGAACCTATCAAGTTTGCACCTCAGATGACACCCTTCTTCTCACTGGGGGCTTCTACTAAGAGAGAAAGAATCTCTATGCTTAAACAAGCATTCCTTTTTACTGCTGGCAGTGATCTTAACAGCTTTGTTGAGCATTTCTTATTAAAAACAGAGTTTGGAAAAAGTACCTTCTTACCTGTCATACAAAATTCTAAGACAGATGATTTCCTTAACAACCTAAAGGAATTGATGTCAGAGTCCCCTGCCAAGCACCTTCCTTCCCTAAGAGCATTGGTTACATAAAGCTACAGTCTGAAAGAGCTTTGGGATTGTGGATTTAAAATGACAAAAAATGAGTATTCATATTCTAAAAAAATAAAAAATGCTAAAAAAGCATCATTAAATTCAAAAAATAAAAAAGGAAAAAATGATTCAGTAAAGAAAGAAAACATAAAAAATATTTTAAAACATATATTAAAAAATTCATTTCCAACTAGCCAATTCACTAAAAAATCCCCTGGATTGATTTATGAAGAATTACAAAAAGAGTTGAGTGAATACTCAACTAAAATAAAATACTCATTATTGAAAACAAAAAAAGAAATTTACGAAGATATGAAAATAAAAAACAATATTTCTATTTCACTTTCCACTTTTTATAAGCTTATTCCTAATAATATAATTAAAAGCAAAAAGCAAACTGATATGTGTAACATTTGCAACTTAAAAAAGTCATTAGAAATGAAGAAAAAGGATTTGAGTATAAAGAAGTTGCCATTGCCTAAATCTATTAAAGAAAATTTGGAATCTATTGACCTACATGAAAAGTTTTATAAGCATCAAAATAAAGAATATATTAGTGATATAAATAATCTTGATAATAATTCATGTGTTATAGTAATAGACTATAAAGAAAACTTTAAAATAGGTGGGGGTCCTATAGAGACAAATAATTGTTTTTATGAGAAAATACCTATTTCTTTATTAGGATTTGCAATTGCTTTTAAAGAAAATGAGAAAATTAAATATGAGTATCATGACTTTTTATCTGAAATTTTATCTCATGACTCTTTGTTTTCAGGTCAGTGTTTGATAAGTCTGCTTAAAAATAATAAATTTAAGAATATTAAAAATATTAAAGTTTGGACTGATAATGGTAATCATTTCAGATCTTATGAATTCTTATATTATCTTTTTAAAGAGGTACCTAAAATTATAAAAGGAACAATTAAGTTTAATAGATTTGTTGAGTGTCATGGCAAAAGTATTGTTGATGGTCATTTTGGTGTATTATCTAAAATATTTAAACAAAAGGAAAATGAGATGTATATAAAAAATATAAATGATCTCAAAATGGTTTTTGAGAGAGAGAAAGAAAGAAAGGGTCTATATGAGACACTTGTAAATAATTCAGATGTTTCCCAAAATTTTTTTTTTCACATCTATGATAGAAAATCTAGGCCTAAAAAAAGCTGGCTTGAAGTCAAAGCATTTTATGTTAATCTTTCATATTTAATGAAAGATGGTGAGCTGTATGTTTCACCTTTGACATTTGAGGATGTTAAGGAGTACTCCAAAATAAATTATTGTGCAAAGTTCTGCACAGATGACAGAAACAAAGAGAGCTGATACTACTAAAGGATTAGTAGGACATGTTCATGAATTTGGACGCATAACAAAAACTTATATTTCACATAGGGTAAATAGTCTTTTAAATACAACAACTTTTTTTTCTAAAAATAACTAAGAAATTAATTATATGAGCCAAAGATAGGGTAATAGCAATTATAGCTTTGGGGCTGCTATTACTCTCCCATGCAACTCATATATTTAATTCTTGGCTTATTAAAATAGAAAAAAGGGTTTTAGCAAAAAATACAGCTAATAGAAATAAGATTTATTTCTATTATTTGTATATTTTACACTATTAAACTTTTCTTCAGTAAACTAAGCATTATACTAATGTTCAAAAAACATAAGTTTATGACTTAAATGATACCAAAGAAGTTAAAAGGCTTTGAAATGCTTAAGCTGGCGCCTTGGCTTAATCTAACAAATAATGACCCATTTGAGGGTTATCTGATATGAGCCTGTTAATCAGCATGGTTGTCAGAAATTGGTCACTCAAGGGTTCTTTCCCAACTTGGACCAGAAACTTACTTGACAATATAGAAGAAATAGGAGCCCAGGATCCAGGTGGTATTTCTTAGTCAATTTTTGATATATATTGAATAATTTTCACTGTTTCAACTCTAAGAGTTGAGTCCTCCCAAAAATTTACTCAATAAAAATCAAATATCCCTTGGTCTAATTTAATTTTGAAAATGCATCCTGTAGTTGGATTATTGTGCTACGTTCCATACAATCTAATTCTAAGTCAGATCATTACTGAAAGATGGGGCCCTGCAGTTGGAACTTTGTTGTTGGCACCTCCCAATGTTAATTTGATGCCTACCAATCTTGGAGTGGTCCCTCCTGTCTTTGAAAATGAAAATTGTGTTGCATCTTAATGTCCTGAATTTTATTCTGAAGATTCTCTGATGCTTTCACAGGCTATTTATCTTGAGATACTTTGGTTAGGATTAATTATTTTACTTAATCCTAGTATCTCATTTGGAAATTTCACAAAACAGTATTTGAAGCTGTGTTGGTGGTTAATCATTAACTCTATGTGGATTTGGGTGGTAATTCCCCACCACTTAGAGACAGCTTCTTACTTTCCTGCAATTTCTGTCACAATTATGGAGTGTGACCTGCGGATGCCCTGGTCCAGGTTCATCTCCAACTGGGACTCCACAGCATTTTCACCAATAAGAGAACAGTGATTTTGTGGATGCACAGAGTTGTGGTTGCCACCGGAATCTTATCCAATCAGGTTCTCAGTGGCCCCAGTTTAATGGATATCAACCCCTACAATGCAACAATCATTAATTTTATCAAAGGAAGGGAAATGAGAGCCTGGAATGACATCATTTTTTTGTCATATGCCAAGATTTTAGCAAGTATTAAAGACTTTGGGGAAAAGTGAATCCAATCTGATGTTTACAAGTGTGGGCCAATTTTACATCAATTTGTTGGGGTTTTGTTGGCAGTTTCCACATTGGGTGTCAATTATTACTTGGCAATATCAAACACTGCAGATTGGTATGTCTACCAGAAAGAGCTCAAGGACATGCTGGAGGAGTGGGCTACCCAACAAGCCATGCACACAGTTGTACTGAGTGCGGAGATGGAGCAGCAGGAATGTGAAACCAAAGAAATTAGGGCTGTGGGAATACCTGTTGGTCCTATTGCACCAACCACGCTGACATGCATCTTGCAGATGTATGTCTTTACAATTTTGGTTTGGCTCTCAGGCGCTCAAAGCCTGCCACATACAATGAACTGTGCTCCCAAATTGAGAAGGGGTGTGAGTTTTTCCCTTCTGTATTTGTCCAGGATTTATCTGATCTCATCATATTCTATGCAAGTGATAGTGATAAGTCCAGAAAGGACCCCCACCTCCCCCCACACCCATCCATTTGATTTTTCAAGCCCACATACATGACAGAAGAAGAATTTGAGAAATTGAATCAATCAGCTCTTGCTGCTTCTTCCGAGTCAACAAACCAAGCCTCCCCATCTTCTCTATCTAGACCAAGCCAACCACCTTCCAATCCTGAGTCCCAAACCACCACCTATTCCCTCCCCATTACCTCTGATACTGTCCCTTTCACAAGCTTATATGATGATGACATACATTCTGCCCATTCCCTCCCCCCACTTGTCCTTTGATTAGTAAAATAAAACTTTTCTTTGTGACAACTTATTAAAGTTGATATTATTTATTTTGATTTATAATTAATAACATATTCTTTTTACATTATTGACATTCTCATAATTAATAAAATGTTGTATATTTTATGAATAACATAAAATTATTAGCATACAGAAGAGCAGCCAACACTCATGAAGTTTGCTTAAGGGGCGCCTGTGGCTGAGGGGGCCGCAGGGGAAACAATCAGTAAGTCTCTTTATGTTTTACTTATATTTACTTTAGTTATAACTAGGAATGGAAACAAGGTTGCGGAAGTGGCGGCTTTCATGCCAAGTTTGTTTTACGGGGGTTACCAATCACTGGTAGCCACTATAAAGCAAATAAATAAAATAAAAATTCAAGATAACATCAATCAATATGCAACAAAAGAAGCAATGAATAGGGAGTTCAAAGAGCCAGAAGGAAGTTCAACTTGGGTCAGAGAAGCCTATGAAGTAGGCGCAAGTATCAACTTCAAAGGAATGATGGATATCCAAATAAATGTCAACATGAATTTTGACAAATATATCTTTGAATGCATTGAACAATTTCAATTTTCAACTATGAACACATATGAAATAAACCTGAAAAAAAGTCAATTTCAAGTTCCACAAGACAACATCAAAGCCGCAATCTTCAATAACTTAATAAAATTAATATAAAATCAAATAGTCAATGCATTTTTAGTTAATAAGATGAAACCTTTATTCATATCTTTTGCAGAGGCATGGGTGGCAGATGCCTCCAAAATGCCTGACTCTCATTTAATCAATTTTTCAAATACATCCTATACAAATTGATTAGTTATTATCTACAAGAAATTCTGCTTATTTGCAGAAATCTATACCTCACAGTGACTGCATCTCACTGTTTACCTTGGGGTAGTACTACACTGCATTATGAAGGCCAACATGAAGAAGCTGGAGGGCGTCCCCCTTCAAATGAACGTCTGCCAGCTGGCACTGGATAAAATGAAGACACTGCAGGGCTACCAAACTGTAGAGAATGTCCTTTACAACTGATTTTACGTTAGCTTTGTTATACAGATACACAATACCTCCCAAGAACCAACTCCTCTTCAACTCACTCTTGCAACTGCCTTTTATAAGACACTCAGCCACCACTGGGGTGCTGAGCGCCACCCCTCAAGCAATTAGCACCAGAGTTGTCCACCATGTACAGAAGAGTATGTGGATCCAATTAGACGCTCTAGCTGAAAATTTGATTTTGGGGTATAATTCCTCAGAATAATCACATTCCATTTGCAATTTGCATCTCCCTAATAAATTTTATTCCCTTGCAATTTAACTTTTTAATTTTTATTTTTTTATTTTATATATTAAAATTTAAAGTTTTAGAATTTAAATATTTAAATTTTAATATTTAAATTTCAAATATTTAAATTTTAATATTTAAATTTCAAATATTTAAATTTTAATATTTAAATTTCAAATATTTAAATTTTAATATTTAAATTTCAAATATTTAAATTTTAATATTTAAATTTCAAATATTTAAATTTTAATATTTAAATTTCAAATATTTAAATTTTAATATTTAAATTTCAAATATTTAAATTTTAATATTTAAATTTCAAATATTTAAATTTTAAATATTTAAATATATCATAATACATTAGTTATAGTTGCAAACACGTCAAATAATAAAAAAATAACTAAAAATGTTTTTATTTACTAGCTTGTTGAGTACAGGTTTATTTATTACATAGTTAAACATCAAGAACTGAATTTATCTGCAACAGACAGCCTGCTCCACTTATGTTCTAAATAAGTGCTTGTTTAGAATTTGAGTTACCTTTCCCTTGTAATATGAGTTGATAAATATATTTGATATGCTTGACCCACGTCATAACTACAAATTAGTAAGAGATACATGAAAATCATTGGTTTTTGTGTTGTGTGGCTATAGTGGCACTGAAATATTAAGGATCAGATGATGACTTGTGAGGTCAAACTTGTGGCTTTTAAAATAAAAGTCAATGGTAATAAAAAGGGTTCACAATTATTTAGATAAAATTAATCTATTTATATCTTTTTTAATTTATTTATTTGTTAGCACAACAGTCAATACAATATTCAGTGCACTATAATAAAAATATGTGTCCTCATATCTAGTATAATTAATTTCACTTAACTTTTGTACATATTTTTATATGTCTATAATACAATCAAATGTCACGTCATTGTGTATAAATAAAAAATTTGAGCCCTAATAAAAACAAAATAAATAAAACTGAAAACAATTGATATCCAGAGCGCCCAATTTATCTGATTGGCTCAGAGGCAAGGGCTTTGGGGAGGAAGGATTCCAAGTGCTCATAGAAAGCCACCACCACATTGGGTGGCATTTCAAATTGGCTAATCTTGAGAATATTGAATAGATCCTTGGTGTCCTGAGGGAGGCCTTTCTTCACCTTATTCTTGATCCACCCAAAGACCTCCTCAATTGGGTTAAGGAAAGGAGAATATGGGGGGAGGAAGAGGAGTCTCATTAGACAATCAGCAAGGCGGTGGTTGGAGAAATGACTATTCTTGTCAATGGGTGGAAACTCAGATATAACCAGATCCACTTTGTGGAGCCTGACATTATCCAACACAACAATGTTGGTTGTGCTGCTGTAATTGATCCTGAGGTATTCATTCACAGATTGGAGAAAATCAAGGAATGTCCTGCTATTATGGAAACCCTTGATCATCTAGTATTAATCCAAACTGTGAGGACCAAGAAGCGCTACCATTGAATAGATCTGGGAACAGACAGCTGCACAATGGGCTAAACCGTCCTTGGACCCCTTCTGGACCCACTCATGCCTAGACCTGAGTGAGGAGGAAAACAAAAATTTGTCAATGTAAAAGAATTGGACATTTCCTGTCTTCTTGAGAGCCACATAGGTCTTGGCATAAATGCATAAATCCTCAATTGTTTTTTTGCTGTTTATGTTGTATAGAGAAACTCTGAGTACCTTCCACAAGAAGCCCAAATCAACCATTGTTTTTTAGACAAGAGTTTTGAAAACAGGAAGCCCAAACTCTGTGGCCAGCATTGATTGGACAGCAAGCATGTCCAGGTGGCAATCCTTGTTCACTCACTGCCTGATTGCCTCGAGATGAATGGGCTGAAGTAGGCTGGGCTGCCGCTTAGCCTTAGTGGATTCAGCAATTTGCCTGGTGTTGCCATGCATTTTGTTGATGTTGGCAATATATCTGGCTGTGACACCAAATCAGGACGCAATATCCCAAACTGCCATTCCCCTGTTCAAGCAGTTGAGGAGAGCTTCACACTCACTTCTGTCAACTGACGCTGGCCCTTGGCAGGTATATCAACATCCTGGCTACCAGGCTCAACACAGGGGATGGGACCTTTGTGTAGAAGGTGGAATCACGCTTGCTTGCAGTGGCGCCGTCAATGGTTGAATACACAATAGGCGCAGATGGTTCCTCAGTGGTGGCCAATGGCTCATAGGCGGTGTCAAAGACGCGGGGGCAGGAAGTGGCAACTCTTGGATCAAGAGTGCGGGGCCGGGTGACAACTGGGTACACAGTGGAGGTGTAAGTAACCTCAGTGTTCCTGGTGACCCTGGTGTAGGAGACTTTTGTGGCAGGCCTTGAGAGCGACTTCTGTCTTGGATTGAGGCTTTGTGCTCTGGCTTGGGATGCAGGAGGTGGTTGACTGGCGCTGACACCTTGGGAGGCTTGTGTGTTGGCATGACTCCTCTTCAATTTGTGTTCTGGGTCTGTTATTGAACCCTCTGGGACGCCCTTATGGACAGGCTGCCCCACAGGCTGGTGCAGGAGCGGGTTGAGAATGTGATTGATGGTCCATAAAAATAAAATAAAAAATATATTTTAGATTAAGTTGTATTTATTTGGATTTATTAGTTTAGTTGTGAGTAGTTGTTTTCTCTTGATTTAGCCTTGAATAGTAGCAGACTTATTTATATCCGTGATTTGAAGTGTATAAGATTGTATACTTTCTGGGTTTGAATAATGTTAAAGCTTAAATCCTTTTTTATGTCTAATCATGGTTATTGAGATTGAATTTTTAGTTTGATTTTAGTTGTGGTGGAGCTTCTTGATTTGGGTTGGTGTTTCCTAGTGTGCTTACTGTACATTCAATTTGGATTCCAGTTCCTGCAATTAATATCTGAGTTTACTAGTGGCATTCAAAAGTGATTTGAAATTTGGTTCTTGGATTTGACAATCCCACAACACCAAAAAACATAGTAAACTTAATGAAAATGGTTTATGAATTTGAACGCTTCAGATCTGATTCCAGTTAATTCATTTTGTCCATTGGAAATATGCAGTTTGACTTGAACTTTACAAAGTGTCTATGAGTTCCCGCATTTTTAAAAATTCAAATAAATACACAAAAAAATCAATTTAATTAAAAAAGGCCATCCCGCAAAAGTGATTTGAAATTTGGATAAGGATTTGACAATCCCGCATTTTTGTATTCAGGTTCTGAATTTACAGTATATGCAATAAAGATAAATAAACTATGTCACAACACCATATTTTTCTATACCACCAAACAGGGGCCCTAAAAGTTTAAAGGGGGAAGTTAGACTTCAATCAGTGCTCTTTCAAAGTTATTTGCCCTGAAACTCTCTTAAACTCATCTTTTAGTAATCCATTACTGGCTCTACAGAATTTACTTGCTGAGTTTGAGGACATGTTCAGTGAAACCCTGGATCAGCTGCCTCCACCCAGAGACACTCAACACATCATTCATTTATAGAGAACATTTTTCAATAATGACATTTCAATACTAGTATTGAAAACCCAGGAATTGTCATGCCCTGCCCCAAAGGGCAAGTTCTTTGATTATCCTATTTAGTTATTTTTGATTTATCTTAATCTTTCTTTATTTTAATAATGAAATTTTAAATTGAAAGTTAATAAATAAGTAGATTAATTAAATCACCCTGTTTTTGTTGATTTGCATTTTAGTTGTTGTTGTCACCAGCTTCTTTTGCTATTTAAATAGATTTATTTTTCTACTTTAGGTTAGAAGATTTCTAACTTTACTTTTACCTTTTGAAATTAGGCTTGCATAAGCTCCCACTCCTTCCCCAGCTAACATGCTGATCTGTGGTCTCTCCTGAGCTTCTTTTTTCTTCTTCTCCTCCAGGTTCTTCTTTTATCTTCTCCAGTTGCTCATGTCCCTGGCTGTTTTCTCCTGGCTATCATTATTTCAACTGAAAAAGCACTAATATCAATAAAGAGCTTTTGAAGAGTAGGCTTTAAGCCAAAATTCTAAGTGATTTCTTCCCTTCAATATTTTACCATTTTTTAAACTTCAGCTTTACAATTTTAAGAATTTTGCTTTTTAATTTATAGTTTAAGTGATTAGTTCTAAACCCTTTTCTTTTCTTTTTTCCTAGTTAAAGAATGGAAGTTGTAAAACAACAAGCTTAAGGCTTATTGTATCCATTATTTTCCATTAAGGAATATTTTAATAGTTATATTATCAGTTTGCTGATGGAGAGTATCCCAATATTGACATTCCCTTAGTTACTAATTTATCCTTATTAAATACTTTCTTTTATCTCATTTGCTTAGAATTCTTTTAACTCTATAACACCTTTTGTAACCCAGTACAAGTTTTTAGCAGGATTCTGTAAAATTACACTACAGACTGTCCATACCTTTTATACCTTTTGAATCTTAACCCTAAAGCTTTACATGCTTTGGTTTATAACATTGTGCCATTATGGGCAAGACCTTACAGGAATCAAGCCCTGGTCCTCAGGGAATGCCTTTCACCAACCAGGATAGACAGGGTCCTGCCAACTTGCCGGTTCACAAACTTGAGTTGATGAATTACTCTGCAATCTTCCAATTGAATAAGGGGGACCCCCAAATGGAGACTTGATAGCTGCTGGTTGCATGTCACCAAGAACACAGACCTACACAGAGGTTGTTGTATACCAAAAAGAGGTTAAAAATAGTCCTGAAGTTGAACCTGCCAATAAGCACCAGCCACTGCCAGCCCACATTGTAAAAATAGCAATGCAATTGACCAACTCAGGAAATATAGAGAACAGAAGAGGCAGAATGAAGCATCACCACTTCTGTTCATCAGAGCTAGACAAACCAGAACTTACTGCTCTCAAAGCCCTGCCTCAATGCCCACACCCTGTCAGCAAATTGCCTGCAGACCTGAAATCTGCAAAAATTGAAGAAGAAAAAACTGATGATATAAAAAACCTGGTGGTATGAGGATAGCAATATTGTCATTCTGATAATAAAGATTCATGAACCTTTGATTCCAGAAAATCCTACCCTATTTAGTTTTAGTAATTTTCCATTTTCTGCTTTAGTCCTGTAGACACCAATGCGCCCACCTTTCCTAGTGACCATCCTGGGGCCCCACAACCTGCGCCATACTGTCCCCCTGGAGCACCCTTTGGACCTGTACATTTCACCAAATATCCTCCAAATCCCACCTGCTATGAATTTAACCCAGAAATCATACTCATTGCCAACCCCCTGACAAGAACTAGAGTCACCCAAATTATTGGTTTTGAAGGAAAGTGATACAAAAGGCTTCCCAGATTGATCTATGACAAATACAATTATCAGCCTTCTAACCTTGACCCAATGTCCCTGCCTCTGACCCCTTGACCCAATCACCTAATGGAACCAGCCACCACCACCAGCATCACATCCACCCAGATGTTTAGAGTACTCTAAATTACTCTCACAGGCTTGGTGGACTCTATGGTGCCAAACTCTGGTCCCTGGTCCTTTCTTGAACAATGCATATCTTACGTTATCAAGTTAGTGCCTATATTGTGGTGGGCACTCCCTACTGGCCCAGAGGTTCCCCAACCCAAGTCACCCAATGTCTCCACCTATGTCTGGCTTCCTGATAACACTGTCCTATGGTGCTTTTGCTATATTTTATGATGATTAAAAATGATAAAACACTCTGACAACACCTTATGGATGTGTTGGATAAAGGATTTGTCTGCCTGTCTTTATCACTGAATGGGGCTGTGCTCTTCTTTGTGGCCAAGAAGGACATGCCACTCCACCTGGTCACATATTACTATACCCTAAAAGAGTTCACTGCAAAGAAAAATTACCCCTTTCATTGATTGATGAAGTGGTTGAATTCCTTTTTGATGTTTAGGGTTTTAGTAAAAATGATCTCATTGCGGGGTAAAATCAGGTCAGGATTGCCCCAGGGCATGAAAAAAAAACTGCCTTTAGAGCACACTATGAGTTGTTTGGGTGATGTTTCATGGATTTTGGAATGACTAACACGTCAGTCACTTTTGCAATGATCATGAACAAGGCCTTTTGTTGCAACTGAACCAATGAGGATTCAGTATTTGAAATTGGGGAAGATAACAGTCCAATAGAAAGGACATAATAATAGGAATAAGGTATTGTTTATTGTAGAATAATGTGATTAATATACCATATGTGGAAAGCCACAAGGCCACAAGAGGGTGGCATAGTGGGAAGTTCCATGTGTGGTTTAAAGCCAAGGAATAACTTGTGCGGGAATCAGCAGGTCAGATTGGTAGCACTCCTAATTAGGATGAAGTACCCGCCATTTGATATTACCATCAGATTGGTTCATGTCGTTAGATACATCAAGGGATGACTCATTGATTGCCCCCTGTGTATTGTAAGATACGTTAGCAGGAAAGTCTGGAAACTCAGTTGCAACCCCCCTTGCTCCCTGCTTGTTGTCAGACACCAAGACCAGAGTCTGCGGAAGGTCTGGGAAGGTCTGCACAAACAGCCTTTGTGTGGGGATGGCGCAGCAGGGGTGCAAGCAATTGTGGTGAAGATTCTTGGTATTCCCTTGGGCATCTTTGAGTTGATAGGTATGATTGTCATAGACAGCATCTATCTTGAAAGGCTCTAGGTGATTGGGCTCCAACTTGGCAGAATTGGGGTTGAGGGTGTAGATGGGGTCACCTACGGCGTACCTGGCTTTGAGGTGTTTTGTCTCTCCTTCAATTTTCCTGTGTTCAATCTCCCAGGCTTTGGCACGCCATTGGTCTAGGGATGGGGCTGTCACTAGGGGAGGCTTTTCAGGAACTCTGGACTGTAACTTTCCCTGTTCAACTCCTGTCAGACTGTCAGGCGTCCCAAAGGCCAGGGTGCTGGGGCTGAACCCCGTGCCCCTGTTGATTTTTGCTTGTAGGATAAGTAGAGCAGTGGGCAGGTGTTCAGTCCATGCGTTGTTGGGGTGCTCTTGTGAGAGCTTGACAATCAATTGAACCAGTGAGCCATTTAACTGTTCTACACGCCCATTGGCTTGCAGATGGTAGGGGGTTGTAACTATACGTTAGAGTGTGTTATTGGCGCTGTATGCCTTCATGACATGCCCAACAAGTTTGGGGCTGCCATCTGTGATGAGACATTTGGGTTGTCCAAACCAGGCCACAATTTCTTTGCCAATGAAGCAGGTGATGGTGGTGGTGGTGTAGTTAGTTGTTGCCCAAGCCACTGGCCAGCAAGTGAAGTAGTTGATGGCAGTGGTAATGTACTTCTTCCCCAGTCTGTCTTCAGGGAGTGGCCCCACAATGTCAAGAGCCCACTGCTCAAAGGGTTCCATGGCCTTGATGGGCAGGACAGACTTAGGGGGTGCAGGGTTAGACGTTTTCTTTTCACACAGCACACACATTTCAAGGAGGTCCAAGATGTCTTGACGCATGTGCGGCCACCAAACCTTCTGTTTCATGATCTTGAAGAGGTTACGCCCTCTGATGTGACCAAGGATTGGTGGTAGTGTAATATTGTGTCACCTTGTTGTGTGGTGGGAATTTAAGGCATCTTCTCACCTGTCTCTGCCCAACAGAAGACGTTACCAGCATTGGTGATGAACTGACTTTTGTTGTCCTTCAATTTGGAGATGGTTGCCAAGTTAAGGCCTTTGTAGTGAGTTGCCTCAGGGCTGAGGTAGAGCATGGGCCAATCTGGGTCCAAACCATTGTCCCCAGTGATGGACACTATGTAGAGTCGTGAGAGGGCATCAGCTGTGACAAGTTCCTTCCCAAGCTTGTACTCAATGCGCAACTGGTAAGGGGATAGACACTCAAACCAACCTGCTTGGTGGTGTGTCAAGTGGGACTGTGTATTGAAGTACTGAAGTGACTTGTGGTCCATCAGAACGCGGGGTGGGAGGGTAGCACCTTCTCAGGTAACAATATCACTTCTTAACGCAGTATACAATTACCACCAACTCATTATCATGAATGGGATAGTGTTGTTCCAAATTGGTAAGTTTCCTGGATTCATATGCCACGGGGAGGAAGATGCTATTGCCAGTTTCCACCCTTAGCACACCTGCTATGGCCCTGTCAGAGGCATTGCTCTCGAGTTTGTACTGACGGTTTTGATTGGGAAACTGCAGTACTGGTGCTGTTGTGAGCCTTTGCTTCAACATTTCAAAGGATCAATCTCTGACAGGGGTCCAATGGAAGTGCTGTTTGGTGTTGAGGAGTTCAGTGAGTGATGCAATTAGTTCCCCAAAATTGGGAATAAACTTGCACACATAGGCAACCATGCCTAAGAATGTCTGCACCTGGCCCACATCAGTGGGGGGCGGCATGCTGGTGATTGCCTTGATTTTGGCAGGGTCAGGCTTTATCCCTTGGAGAGAGATGGTGTGCCCAAGGAATAAAATCTCCAACTTGAGGAACTCACATTTGGAGGGTTTTGCTTTTAGCTGGTTTTAGTAGATGACATACCCTTCAGGATGTCTCCCTTGGGGATTGGCAGGAAAGTTTCTTGTTGGGGAGTAGCCATACAGCCCGTACTCCGTCCTTTATTAGGGGGAATTTTGTTTTAGGTAGGTAGTGAACCTACCGCTGCTATCACTGTTGCAACTGGACCAATGAGGATTCAGTGTTTGGAATTGGGGAAGACAACAGTCCAATAGGAAGGACAGAATAATAAGAATAAGGTTTTGTTTATTGAAGAATATTGTGATTAATATACCATATGGGGAAAGCCACAAGGCCACAAGGGGGTGGCATAGTGGGAAGTTCCATGTAAGGTTCAAAGCCAAGTAAAAACTTGTGCGGGGATCAGCAAGTTAAATTAGTGGCACTCCTAATTAGGATGAAGTACCTGTCATTTGATATTACCATCAGATTGGTTCATGTTGTTAGATACGTCAAGGGGCAACTCATTGAGCGCCCTCTGTGTATTCTAAGAAACGTTAGTGGGCAATTCTGGAAACTCAGTTGCAACACTTTGAGGACCTGGTAGGAAATTATTGTGGTTTATCTTGACAACATTTATTATATAGTCAGGATCAAACCACCCACCTCCACCATCTCTGTGCCGTCCTTAATACCCTTTCAAACATAAGCTGAAGGCCAAACTCTCCAAATGTGAGGTTCTGAAGTCAGAGTTGTTATTTCTTGGGCACATAATCTCTTCCCAAGGAATAAAACCTGATCCTTCTAAAATCAAGGCAATCATCAATATGCCACTTCCCACTGACATGGGCCAGGTGTGTACATTCCTAGGAATGATTCTTTATGTGCGCAAATTCATTCCCAATTGCAGGGAACTAATTGCCCTCCTCACCAAGTTGCTGAACACTTAGAAACACTTACAATGTACTCCTGTGCAGGACCATGCTTTTGAGACACCCAAGCAGAAGATCACCACAGCATCCACTCTTCAATTCCTAACAGAAATCAACTGTACAAACTTTAAACTGACTCTTTAAATTGGGCCATAGGGGGCATGCTGCAAGTAGAGAATAATGAAGATACCTTCCTCACAGTAGCATACAAGTACAAAAAGCTCACTTAAGCGGAACAAAAAAACCCCATTCATGATAAAGAGCTAGCTACAATTATCCACTGTATTGAGAAATGTTGCTGCTACTTGGAAGGTGCCATCTTTTTACCTCAGGTCCTCACTGATCATAGATCCCTAAAATACTTCAACAATCAGTTGCATTTGACCTAAAATCAAGCAGGATGGTTTGAATTCCTGTCCTTGTATAAATTTTGCACATAATAAAAGCCTGAGAAAGAGCTCATCACAGCTGATGCTCTCTTCAGGATTTATTTAGCGTCTATCACAGGTTATGCCATGTTAGATCCTTACTTGTTACTACTGTACCTATGCCCCAAAAATACACAGTAAAAAGGTCTGGATTTGACTAATATATCCAAGCTCAAGGATAAAAAGATCCAGTTAGCCACTGATAAAGGAAATATCTTCCAAATTGCAGAGGAGAAAAAGTACTATATTCTCATCACACAGCAAGGAGATACCATCCTGCACTATAATTATCACTGGGTCATATCCATGAGAGTAAAATTTTCAAGATCATTAAATATAAAATCTGGTGGCAATGCACGTGCTAAGACATCTTGGTCCTTTTATTAATATATGTACTGTGTAAAAAAATATGTCCAAACTTTCTCTTACAAAGTCAATGTTACCCATCAATATAAAGTTACACCCCCCTTGGGCCTCCACTTCAATCCTCACCAAATGCTTAGAAATCTCTGCCAAATTATGCCTGAATATTTATCCAAAGATTTACTTAAAAAGCCCAAGAAAAGTCATTAAACTATTGTCAAAACAGCAGGCTCAACCCACCAGCAAGGTTCCAAACAAACAGGTTTGTGACCTGCAATCCAATTACCTGGTCACTTGAAGCCAAACTAGGAAGTCAACTCAAATTACCAAATCCAACAACATAAATAGATGATGATCCTTTATGGTGGATACCTTGTTTTAGCGCTTGACTCATTACCAGGATCAAGCCACCCCCTTCACCATCCAGCTGTGTGATCAACACAATCATGTTCCTGTTATCCTTGATATACATTGACTATATAATCACTATCTCTCAATAAAGATTATTATCTAGCTTCTAAATATTTTTCCCCTTGTAGCTCTGCTAAAACAGCACAGTTACAACATTGGTAGCAGAAGTAGGTTCTCTATCCTACCTTATTTTGAAAAATTCCGCCTGTTGCCTGCACGCGCTGCAGCCAACAAATCCTTGACAGAATTATGCCTGGCCTCCTGCCTGACTGGACCCTGTACACCCCTGGCGCCAAGATACCCAATGGCTTTGTCCTGTACCAGAACACAGTGATCCCACTACCCGCCTTCAACAGCATGTCTGCATGAGGGCTCTTTCAGGCTCCCTCCTTCTATTCTGCGGCCAACTGAAAAAAACACCATGCCCACCTACGTAGCCCAAAGACTACAAAGCGCTGCCTTGGAACCTTTTGCTGGGGCCAACAACAACAACGCTGCCGCATAGATCCAGTCTGCCCAGAGCAGGCTGGCCCAGATGGAATGTTTGCAGCAATTTTGGATTGAAGACATCCCCAACCAACAGACCCATGACACTTGCACCTGGTGCAACAAGTGGCATGAAGAACACTCCAAGAAGGATTGGTATACCTTCAAGCAAGACTTCTTGTCAAGATTTATGCTTAAGGATACTGCGCTCATGATCATACACCAAGTAAAGAACCTAACCCAGACAGGCACTGTGAAGGAACTCACCTGCGCCTATGAGGAACTTCAACTTTGTGCACCATCTGACATGGCCTTTTACACTCCAGCCACACACCTCATGTACTACAACGCCCTCAAGTTGCATGTGATGAGACACATGAACCTGGATCAAGTGACCAACCTACAAAGCCTGTACTGCAAAGCAGAGAAAGCGGAACAAACCTCCAACACTCTTCACAAGGCATAACCAAGAAAATGAGAGAGACCCAAGGATTCCCACACAGGCAGGCGCTCCACTCAACCACCCCCTGGAAACAAGGAGAATAACACCAACCATAAACCCACAAGCTTAAACATACATGGGAATGGAAACAATGGACAGTCAAATTGTACCCATTTCCATATTACTGCCACACAAGGCAATCAAGATGAGGGAAAAGCCCAGGGAGAGCATTAAGCAAGCCAAGCTCTCCCCACACAACTCCCAACTTGCCCAATGATGAGTACCAACCCAAGGACGTGGACCAATGTCCAATGATACAAGTACCCTTGGAGGACCTGGTACTGTACACCATTGCCAGACACCCCAAAAAACTGATGTCTTATCCTTTCCATTTTTGCAGTTACATAGGCTCAGTGTAAATCCACTGCCCTCTTTGGCTTTGGATGGAGATGTGTTCCCCTGTCGTACAAAGAAATCCGCCCATAGTCCAGCTAAACCACTCAACTTGTTAAAAGATTCAGCTCACACTGTAGACAAAAGATTTGTATTGGCATACCCTGTGAATTCTACTGCGCCCACTATTCCTTCCTTGGAAGAAATCCTGGTAAATTTAGATTTCTTACTGGCCTGGTGCCAACCATTATTGAAAACTATCAGATTCAGCCAACTGGGCCCTGCCACATTGACATCCAAAAGTTCAAGTGAATTCCAAGTGCTTGAAAACCCCTTCAGCTAATCAGGGAACACCGCGGAAATTAAGATGAAACCCTCCAGCCTTCCCAACTCTGACCTAAAAATTTCTCCCCCACCCAATCAGACTTGAGCCCTGAAGGCATGTGATCTTTTCCCTGCAGCACACTCCCTTTTACACAGCAAGGGGACTGAAAGTCCCCTTCTTGTCTATTCCCAATTTCAATAAACCTTTGAATTTGCTGCACTCTTTAAAAAAAATTTATATAGGCCTTAAAACTCTGTTTTGAGCTCCTATAACCTAGAGATTAAAAGTGTTAGTCTTTTTGTGGAAACTTACCTCACAACCACAAGCTTCAAACCCGGCATCATTCCCGGGCCCTTCAGAAGAAGCTCAGATGTATAGTTGTTGCTCTTCTTGCTTTTGCTTTCAAAAGTTGAGTTTGAACTTGAAAATTTTAATTGAATTTTAATATAAAACTTACTTTATTTTGAATTTTCCTTTAATTCCTTTGATTTCAAACCTGCTTTCATTATATTTTGCTTTAAAAGCCTCCCAAGACCACCACCAAGTCTTCCCAGTGCTCTCCTGGCCCTGTTTTTCTTGCTCTTGTTTGTGGGACCCCTCTGTTGACCCAAAATATTGCTTTTTGCCCTGGAAAACTTGCCTACCTATTTGAAATTTTGTGGAGAATAAAACCATGTTACTCCCAGTGCTCAAATTTGTTGTATTTTCCTTGGCCCATTTTTGTTACTTCTGTGGTCAACTTTGCCCAAGCTATGGTCCAAGATCTCCTCTTCTGCTTGTCTTGTGGGTGATGACCCTTCCTACCTCCTGGATCTCCCTAGTGGTCTCCTGTTCTCTGGAGAGGCTGTGGTAAGGAGTTTAACCTGCAACAACCTGGATCTGGAGCCCTCCAGTCTCACCCAGTCCGCTCCTGTGACCACAGAGAGGTCAGTATCACCCTTTCCCAGCCCTGAGAAGCACAACCTGGTGTCCCTCCAGGCCCCTGCAACGCCCCCTCTCACTCCCACTTGTACGCCCTGGTTGCTTGCTGGCCTGGTGTTGATGGGATTGAACGCCTACTTCCCTCAACTATCCCCTGTGGTCCCCCCCTTCAAGCAGCTGCCCCAGTTCTCCACTGGGCAGTATCTTGGTGGTATATTGCCCCAGGATGGGAGCCAAACTTAGTTAGTTTAGCCCACCTCTCTTACACTCAGAACTCCTGGATTTGGGTGCGGATTAAACCCTAGTCAACAGCAGCTTTGTAGATAAGTTCAAGATAACCACTAATCCTTTGCAGATTAAAAACATGGTCCTGGCTGATGAACACCACATTGTTGTGACAAGGGAAACCACCCCCTTCTCTGTCATGCTTGAGAACCTTCACTCCACCATCCAAGGTCCCGTCAAAAACTTCCCAAGGTTTGATATTGTACTGGGGTTAGATTGGCTACAAAAGAACAACCCTCACATAGACTGGGCAACCTCAGTCTTGACCATCAAGCGTGAAGGGGTAAACCACCAGATCTATCCTGACTTGATAGACCAGCTCCTACGCAACCACATCTTTATGTGTATCACAGAGACCCTGGAAAAAATAGAACCTCAAGGCAATTGACTGGGAATCCTGCCAGTACAATATCATACACTTCAAATACCACCAGGACACCACCACACCTCAGGATTGCAAAATTGTGGCCCGCCATCCAGAAATCTTCAAGGAAGTGCTACCTAGGCTGCCCTCCAAGAAACACATCCAACACTCCATCCAACTCAAAGGGGCTGTCCCCAAAGCACACCCTATCTACAGGCTGACCCCAAACAAAGACAACACCCTACGTGCCTATCTCAAGGAGGCGTTGGAGAAAGGACTTATCCGCCCCTCACAGTCTCCTTTTGGGGCCGCTGTATTCTTTGTGGCCAAGAAGGACAGTACCTTACGTCTGGTCACAGACTACCAAGCCCTAAATGAAGTTACCATCAAGAACTGCTATCCACTATCACTGATTGACAATCTCTTTGACGCCTTGGGAGGAGCCACAGTCTTCTCTAAGATTGATCTGACTGCAGGCTACAGCCAGATTTGTATCAAGGAGAAAGACATCCCCAAAACAGCCTTCTGCACTAAATACAGCTCATACAAATGTGTGGTACTCAACTTTGGCATGACAAATGCCCCGTCCACTTTTGTGACCTTCATGAATGAAGTATTTACGCCACACAGGCAAGCATACCCTAGTTTACCTGGACAACATCATTATCTACAGTCTCTTGGTGGAACAGCACCACAAAGACCAAGAGGCAGTCTTTGCTACCCTGGCACAACACAAACTGTTGGCCAAGCCCTCCAAGTGCCAGTTTTTCCACAAGCAATTACCCTTCCTGGGACAAATAGTCTCAAAGGACAGCATCAGACCTGACAGTCAAAAGATACAGGCCATATGCAAAATGGCACTGCCCAAAGACAAGTTGGAACTTTGCACATTCTTAGGGATGGTGGCCTATTTACACCGTTTTATACCTGACTGTGGTGTTTTGACTTCCCCCTTATCCGCCATAACAGGTGCCAAATCCAAGTTTGTGTGGACCCCCCCAACGTGACCTCTTTTTTAGACGCCTCAAGGAGAAGCTCACAACAGCTCCTATTCTGCAATACCCCAAACGTGACAGGGAATACCAAATGGAAACCAACGCCTCAGATGCATCCATTGGGGGAGTCCTACAAATCAAAAATAGTGTGGTGACTTCCTGACTGTAATCTATGAATCACAAAAGTTTAAAGATGGCAAGTGTTGATACCCTATCCACAATAAGGAACTGTTGGCCATTGTGCACTGCCTAGTCAAATGGCGTTGTTATCTGGAATAGCAGGAAGAATTCACAGCATTAACAAACCACAAGTTGCTCATATATTTCAAAGCCCAAGCAAATCTATCTAGCCACCAAGCCTGCTGGATGGAGCTCTTGGAGAGATTCAATATGCTCATACAGTACAAACCTGGTCCCAAGCTTGCCATGGCAGACACCCTCTCACGCCTATATGTCTGTGCCACAAGAGGGGAAAATGGGCTCAACCCAGACTGGCCTCTCTTGGTACTAAAAACAAAGGACGAGGGTTTCCCCCCTGGTACAACCAATATAACAAAGGAAACAGTTATCAAAAACAAACACCTATTTGCTGATGTGTACAGGGCCCTTCACAGGAAAATGTCTGATGGTACTAACATTCCCTATATCCCCACACACCAGCAAGTAGACACCATCCTACTCTATCACAGAGACCCTGGACACACCAAGAGTCAAAACCTATATGAGTTCCTTAAACACAAGGCCTGGTGGCCAACCTTATATTGTGATGTTCAGGAAGTCCTAGACCAATGTGAGGTATGCAAAAAGTTTGCCAAAAGAAAAACCCCTCCAAAGTCAGTACTACCCATCCACATACAACTACCCTTCAAGATATGGGCCCTCAACATTGTTGGCCCCATTCCAGGGAAACAAAATGATAAGAAATAAATCATCACTGCCATAGACTTTGCTACAAGATGGCCAGTAGCCCAAGCAGAAGGGCGCACACTGGCAATGCTGTACAACAATTTATTGGAAAAGAGATAATCAGCAAGTTCAGAAAGCCATAAATCCTGATAACCAATGGAGGAAAAGAATTGACCTCCAAAAACACCAACATATACCTTGCTAAAAATGGGGTCAAACACACTGTAACAACATCATACTACCCACAGGCCAATGGACGTGTAGAGCGGCTAAATGGCAGCCTTGTGCAAGCCTTAGCCAGACTCACAGCCAGGAGACCTAAAGACTGGTATAAGCAGCTATCAACTGCACTACTTGTGTGCTAAACCTGAGTGAACAGATCCACCGGAAAGAGCCCTTTTGAGTTGGTATACAGCACACAGCCAAATATAATTCAAGCATTGACAGGACCTAAACAGGAATCCTAAGTGAAGTCCCTCCACTCTCAGACCCTCAAGTAATAGAGGCTGACAGCAAGCAAATAGCAAGAGAGAATAAAAGTCTGCAAAAAACCTACATCCCCATCTGAGATAGACATGAAGTTGGGGACAAAGTTTGGGTCATGAACGTTGATAAAAGAAAATTACAACCCAAGAAAGTAGGACCAGCAATCATTATAAAGGTAAACAACAATAACACTTACCTTGTGCAAGGACTTGGGAAGCGCAAACAAGACAAGACCCTGCACCATGATTTCCTAAGACCCTGCAAAGCAAGTTTAAAACAATGCAAAACTGCCCTGCCCACCACAGAACAACAATTATTCCAGTACAGCGCCCGGGCTCCTGACAACCTCCCTGATAACCTACCCCCAGAGGAGGCCAACCTTCAGTTGGGGGGGGTGTCAAAACAGCAGGCTCAACCCATCAGCAAGGTTCCAAACAAGCAGGTTTGTGGAATGCAATCTGATTAACCACCCACTTGAAGCCAGACTAGGAAGTCAACTCAAATTGCCAAATCCAACAACATGAACAGATGATGATCCTTTATGATGGATACCTCGTTTTGGCGCTTGACTCATTACCAGGATAAAGCCACCCCCTTCACCATCCAGCTGTGTGATCAACACAATCATGTTCCTGTTATCCTTGATTCACATTGACTATATAATCACTATCTCTCAATAAAGATTATTATCTAGCTTCTAAATATGTTTCCCCTTGTAAATCTGCTAAAACAGCACAGTTACAACACTAT